>JARHVA010000842.1:132500-175000 GCA_037957365.1 Torreya grandis
TTATGCCACATAATGTACATAAATCACCTTATTAAACCTCTTTATACTCACTTAGTACATTATAACTATATTTAATTAACATGACTTTCCTTAACATCACACTTAATTACTCCTAAGCATAATCAACATATTCAAATATTCAAATTGAGGTTTTAGTGGGAAATGTTTCCAAGGGAAAAAAATTACAGAACTAAGATAAATAATTACTAAATCAACGTCATTGTGTCCCTATAGGACCTATAATACTCAATAAAACTAAAATGGTCAAAAGACACTTAATTACAATAACTGGCTTGATACCTATGTATCACTATACTTCCTAGCTAAATTATAGGAGAAAGGTTCACAACCAAACTTTGGATATTTGAAGAGGGTAATTAGAGGGTGATAATTAATTCAAAATGGCATGATGGTGATTTATTCCAAGTCTATTTAGAAAACTAAAACTCATAACTCAAGTGTAAACATAATCTATCCAATTATCTTAGAAGTTAAATGGTGTAACCATACCAACCCACCATAAATATAAGTAGTACCAAGTTCATTTAGAGAAATAAATATTGATCACACTAATCAAAAGTTCCAACTAATGAAATAAATAAAATCTTAAACTATGAATATTTTTAAGGTTGGTGCTTGAATATTGTATCTATAATTTGGTGCATGTAAATAGAATATGCACCTCAAATGTGTCTCAAGTTGAAGTATCTATTAGAATGTAACCTATGATATATAAAATATGTATAATATACATCAAAAATATAAAAACCTTTTACCAAAATCTACACCATATATATAAGCTTATGTCCCAAGTGTATATATGAATCATGTAAATTTTATCATGCCAATTATGTCAACTATATGTAGAAGTGGAGCATGACATGACATGTAGAAGTGGACTATCTAAATATATAGATCCCATCATCAAATTCCAAATTTTTTATTTTCATTATCTTAGACACTTGTGTCACCATATGGACACTAGTGTCAATGCTATTATCCTGATTCTTATGATAGTGTCTTGTACATACTATTGAATCTTTTTTAGAATTTTCAAATGTACATATTAGGGTTGACTATAATATTTTATATTATCTATTTATATGTCATGCATAGGTTATCGATATTAATTTTTTCATCAAAACCCTAGATCCTCCAATTAGGGAATGACACCTTGAAAAATGGGGGTTATTGGGATAAATTGAAATCAAGATAATATCAAAGATCCATCTATTAAGAATCACTACCTACATAGTCATATAATCTAAACAGGGCCTTAGACTAATGTATTTTTCCCTCTTATGTGGGATTTTATGTGAATAAATGTTTAATATGTTATATGTGAGTGCATGTAGTGATCTATCTTATAACATGAAAAATACTACCCATGGGTCATTAATTTTATGATTTATGTATACACAATATTTTCAAGATTTTATCACTTACTAATGCTCTTTATCTTGTAATAACCCATAAAATATCAATCTCTTATAGTTCATGCCTTAATGGGTGCATTGAGAAAGGGGTGGGCAGACCATTGGTGCTTCACAAGATTGTTGTCCCTTTTGCCACTTGTTATCTACACATTTGTCTCTTAAAAACCTTATCCCTAAGCTTGTTATTCTCTACTACATACTCCTTAGTCATTTTCTACATTTTATCCCCCTTTTCTTAACCTTAAGCCCCTTTCAACTATTCACTCTACTAGGTTGATTGGGTCAACCCTGTACTATTTTAGGTAAAATTCATTTAGGGTCTAGGTTGGATCTTGGCTGACCTAGCTTATGACCAAGTTAATTCTTGTCCATAATTGTACTAGGTAACCTTGATCAACCCTATTATTCAAAACTTTTAGAAGGGATTAGGGTTAAATCTACCTATATATACAATTTCTTTTTTTAATTATTTAGAGAAGAGAAGAATAAGTAAGAGCTATTATGCATCTGCTTATCCATTATTCTATTTGAGGATCAAGATTAGGGTTTCATACTTTATTTAAAGATACATATCTTGTCTTATGGATAAGTATTTTGGATAGATCAATAGGTTGTGTAGCCTAGAGATGATTTATCCTTATCATCCTTACATACCAAAACAAACTCTTGCAAAACACCTTAGCCAAGGGAGAGATTGAGGATTGATGGGTTCATATCTAAAGGTAAGTATTCCTAGCTTTGTTCCTCATTTAGAAGAGTAGAAAGATGAATTTTTACTTCTTTTCCATGCATTAGGATTTTATATACATTAATGTGAGTATATTTATCTTATGCATTTTTAATTTTATTGTTTCTAACCCCTACTTTATACCACAAGCTTTAGTGAACACTAGATTAGATTTTACTTGTTATTAGTTTAGTGAGAAATGAAAAGATAGGGATTAATTAAGTTTATTGTGTGATTATGATTGACTGAAGGTTTTGGAACCCTTCCTAGCATTGTGTATTATGATAAGAAATCCTCTAATTGGGTCTAGTAGATCCCCATATTGGGCATGTTTTTGATTATCTAATGTATCCCCAATCAGAAGTGCATGGTATGATCTATCTTCTCTGAGTTAGGATTAATTTATAGACATGATACATTTTTGATTATATTTAGTAAACTTGATGTGAATCTAACTCTTGAAATTTTTATCTCACATTTTTGATTATTTTATCATTTTATTTCTATATATTTGTGATACTAGGTTGATAGTGTCAGTATAGTTCTAACTTTTATGTACATGTTTAACACACACTCGCATCAATATGTCTCTATTTTGTTTGTGTAGGATTTTAATTAGGTACATGTTACTTGGTCAACCCTATCAACACATTACACTCTTAAACTCCTAGATAATACTACTAGGTCAACCCTATCAACATAGTACACTTACAAAATTTTAGAAAACATACTAGGTCAACATTATCAACATAGTATACTTTACAAGTTTTAGTAAATAGGGAACCATAGTGTTGTCTCCCAAAAATATAGCTATCATTTTTGGGACAACATTTGAAATATTTTGGTCTTATAGACCAAAATTGTATCTTCCATTTTCAAAAATTTGTCTTAGATATTCAAATTTCTCATTTTCAAAGCTTCTCAGAAAATCTACAGACTTTGCAAGTCAAGTTCAATGGATTTTACATGTTTATTTCTATAGACTTTGTATCTTCAAATTCTATAGGTAGGTTCATTTATACAGATTCAAAGATTTTTCCAAGCGGTTTCAGTCAAAGGGATCAGTTTTAAACACTTAGTCATTTTCCAAGATTGTTTTAATGCCTTGGTTTGAACAGAAATCTCCATCGGCAAACACCAACAACAAGTTCAATGTCTTTGGAAAGAGTTAAGCACTTCATCAAGGTTCAAATTTCAATTGCTTCAATTGGTTCATCGGCTTCCAAACATTTGGCCAAATCAAGGTGGCTTGAACCGTTGAACCATTGAACCATTTTGGTTCAAAGGTTCAGTGGGTTCAAGGTTCAATGGCAGGTTTAACCAAAGGAATAGTTCAATGGCTTAGTTCAACCAAGTAGTTCAATGCTTTATTTCATTCAGATGGTTCATTCCCTTTGTTTCAGTGTCTTTTGGTTTGATTATTTGGTTCATCAGTCCGTTTAAAGCCTTGTTTGAACCATTGAACCAAAACTTGGTTTAATGTCTAGGTTCAACAGAAAGGTTCAACAACAAGTTCATTCACTTTGTTAAACCATTTGGCTCATTGGATGGTTCATCATCCAAGTTAAAAAGGGCTTAGCACACTTCATTGAACCATTAAACCAATTCAACAGATTGGTTCAATCTTTTGGTTCAACATCAAAATTTTTGTTGGTTCAAAGGCAAGTACATTATGTTTGGTTCAATGCTTAGTTTATCGGCTTATTTTATTCATTGAACCATCGACTTGAACCATTGGCTTGAACCATTTTGGTTTAAAGCCTTGGTTCAATTGATGGGTTCAATGTCAAAGTTCATCCAATAGTTCATCAGCTTTTTGGTTCAAAGGGACTTGGCGCACTTCATTGAACCTTTGAATCGGTTCAACTAATGGTTCATCAGCCAAGTTCAAAGGGGTGGTTCAATGATAAAAGGAAATTTTTCAAAGGACAAGTGTCCTTATGAAGGACACTTAATCAACCAAAACACCCTTTAGAAGGGTTATTTTCAAAATAAATTTGAAGACTTGTTCAAATACTTGGCAGAACAAATTTCTATGGAATTTTTGTCCGCGGGAATTTTCCCTAGACTTTTTGTCCACGGGAATTTTTTGTGGGACAAATGTCTGTGGAATTACCTACAGGGAGCTTTTAAATCAAACACTCGGGAATAATCCCTGGTGAAACGTCTACGAGGAATAAAAGCCTGGGGAAATATTTATCCATGGGGATTGCTAAAACAAAGGGCTGCCGAAGGACCCTGAAGGGCAGGTGCCCTTGTGGGGGACTCTCAGTGGCCAAAGTAAAGGGCTTTTCCAACTCAACAAGGATCATTTATCAAGGCCTAAAAGGGTATGTCTAATTCAGAAAAGTGCTAAATAGAAAGATGAAAGCTAAAAGAAGACCAAGAGGTGATGACCATAGAGACGTCAAATTTAGCATAGCTGACTAACCGTTGGAAGCATATTGACAGGCATTTAAACATCAATTTTAAAGATAGTGAAATAGCCATTGATTCTTTGATTTACAGACACGAATGCATTTCTAGAATTCAAGACAAAAATTAGCTAAAAGCGAGGAAAGGCAGAATAATGGATGAATCTAGGGCCTGATTCAATTAATTTGGAAAGGAGGAATGATGAAGACAAGATCAGACTGCTAGATGGACATTGAAAGTTGTAATCTTTCAATTGCATGACTTGTTTATCTACATTGAGAAGATCAAATGGGTAAAATTCCCCAAAGTTCTAGCTTGTCTTCCTAACATTTCCCAATGCATCATGATGTATTACTATTCTCGAGTCCTTCTTGAAGTGGCTATATAAGGGACTTTATTTCATTTTAAAAGGATCTTGTTTTTGACAATCTGAGCAAAACTCTACCAAAATTGAGAGGCATCATTGAGAATTTGTGCTCAATCTATTGATCATATTCTATTAATGAAAACAAGGGACTTTTTTAGACTTTGTGCTATGATATCTTTTATGGTTCATTAATTTAATAAGAAGGATTAGTAAATTAGTCAAGAAGGTGTCCTAAAGAATCGACTGTGGAGAGACTTTGTGCCCCATAATCACCTTTAGTTTGTTTTCTTTTCATTTCTATGTAAAGGACATTGAGGCAACTTTGTGCCCTCATTGTCTTTCGTATCTTACTCTTGAACAATCCAGGTGAAGACTTTGAGCTACATCTCAATTTGCTGGTTATTGCATCCTTTGCTACATTTTGTTGTTACTACTAGGAGTATTCTTGTGGTTTGCTAAATAGTATTTCTAAAAGAAGAGGAGTACTCTCTGTCATTTCCCCTGAGTTTTTCCTTTGATCTGAGTGCATCATCTCTGGAAGAAGAGAGATGGATGGTTTGTCCCACCCATGAGTATTATTTTCTATTTATATATATATATATATATATATATATATATCCTATCTACGGGGAACCTCCCCTTGATGAGAGGAGAGATTAGTGTCTTTTTGATGTGGTAAAACTACACATTTAGATGACTAATCTTCCTACTTTGGCTGATCAGACCTGTTTTGTTTATCAGTATGCTGATCGACAAAATATTCAATCAACAATTTTTGGTGACTCCATTGGGGATATATCCATTATCCATTTATATTATATCCATTCCATTCACCTCCACACCATAGGAAAATAATGCAAAATTCAAAGCCTCAAGCTTTAACTCAAGCAAAGTCAATTCTTTTCCACTTTTGTTTTACAATCTGGTAGATTCAAGGTATACACGAAGCCAAAGGGCTAAAGGTGTCATTGATCCTATGTTCAAGCTAATACAACAAAGTGATTTTGATTTATTTCCTTCACCATCTCATCTCCAACGAACCAAGAGCTTCCCTCCTACTAAATCCATATCCCCATTACCAGACAAAGTATCTACTTCTGCTAGTGATAAAGTTGTGCCTATAATTACCCCATTGAGATTTGTTATCCCTCCTTTTCAGTATCCTATAATGGTAGTTCAAGGCCCCTAGGGTAATGATTTTGGTCCTCTCAATCTTACTCCTCCTCTACATGAGCTTCCACATAGTTCTAGGAAGAATTTTCCTAAATTCTATGGTGATGGGAAAGTTCATCCTGATGAACACATTGCAACATTCAGTATAGCTTGTGGAGTAATCAGAGTAGAGTTTGAAGATGTAGCAGTCAAATTTTTTGTTGAAACACTACAAGGTCCTACTGTAGATTGGTTTTACCATTTACAAGCTCGATCTGTGACTAATTGGAATACCTTGAAAGCTAAGTTTAAGTTAGATTCAAACTTATAGAAGATGCACATACACTTCTAGCTCAACTTACATAAATGAAAAAAGAGCCACATGAGCCTATGAGAGACTTCATAGCTAAATTTGAAAAGTTGAAAAACATAATTCCTATGATTTCTAGACTTACAACTGAGAATCTCAAATGTTTTTTCATTAATTCTCAGCTACCTGAAGTCAGTTTCCTCTTGTGACGTGCTGGCCAAATAGATCTCACTATAGCTCAACTTTTGGCCACTGAAGTAGAAGATGATCTCATCTTAGTAGGGAGAATAAGAAGAGATCCCAATAGAAACAGAGCTTCATCATCTTCCGAATTTGCATCTAAAAGCACCACAGATCCAATGGTGCAGAAATTAGCAAATGAACTCCTTGCCCTCAAAAAGCAAATGGCTCAAGGAATGTCTTCTGCTCCTACATACAGAAGGACATTCCCAAATCAATCATATCAAGGAAATGTTGCCAAAAACCAAGGACAACAAAATCTCCTTCCTCTTCCACAAGGGAAACTTGCCCTGGAAGCTCCTCCAACTAATTCAACAATGGGATACCTTGAAACAAAATTAGAATTCTCTTATCAGCCTAAATTAAATCAAGAAAATGATGCTAATATCATTGAAGACAGTCAAGAAGAATCAGTTGGTAACTCCCACATTGGTTTCCTAAATTATCAGGATAAACCTAGAAGTAAAGGAGAAGCTTCAGATGGATCATATGCAGTGTTTACCAGGTCTAAGAACCAATCAGTCCAACAGGCTGATAAAGAAAAGATAGAAGAACAACCACAGCCAGTAGTCACAATTTTCAAGTGTGGGATAGCTCTGCCTTTTCAATCAAGAGATCCGATCATTACTCAAAAGGTAAATACATCTGTTGCACCTTCCCTTTCTACTTCTAATTCACAAACTAGCCCACCTCTCATCCCTCCTAAAAATTAGAAAGCTGAAGTACCTTTCTCTGTACCTAGCTCAATTTAGCCATTTGATATAATTGATCATGTCAAAAAGACAAAAATATAGATGTTTGAATTTGAATACTTGCAATCTAATCTAGATCAATTGAACAAGCTGGTCCAATATGTTAAAAAATAGACTGTCCCTACATGACAAAAGGCCAAAAAAGTAACTTTCGATTCTTCAATGAATATGCCTATTCCAAATAATCTGATCATTACTCCTCCAGCTGCTTCTAGAAAAATAGAGCCCTTCTATGTTTCCCTGTTAATCAATGGCCATAAGCTAAGTAACTATATAATAGACTCAGGTGCATCTAACAATGTCATGCCTACCAAAGTCACTAAGTCTCTTGGTCTCACATTGACCAAGACATTTGGGAGATGCTTTTCCATGGAAAACAAGCAAGTGCCATTGCTGGGGCAAATCAAAGATGTTTAATTTGCATTTGTAGCCTTTTCAGACAAGAGGATTAAAATGACTATATTAGTGGCTGACATCCTAGCATCTTATGGCATTTTACTTGGATGGAATTTTTGTAAGGACGTGGGAGGAGAAATGAACATGGATCTATCTGAGGTAAGGATCCTTGTCCAAGGCATGATGAAAAGATTACTTTCTAAAAAGGAAGCAAAGTATGTAGTTACCAAGACGTCAGCTCTTGAAGCTCAAATCCTTTTTGAATCTGCAAGTATGGGTAATTACTTTTTATATATAGATCATGATGAAAGACCCTCCATCTCTGATGAGGGAAAGTCTGAAGTAAAGCTAGTATCTAATGAGATTTGGACTCTAGAATTTGATAGTAGTTATTCCTCTACTGGTTCAGGAGATGGTATTGTCTTAATATCTCCTCAAGGAGATATGTTCCCTTCATCCTATAAGTTATAATTTAGTAACACAAATAATAAATTTGAATATGAATCACTGTTGCTAGGCATGAAGGCTGCTCAAGAAAGAGGCGACAGGTTTCTTCATTCTAAAGGGGATGCCAAATTAGTGGTCTATCAAGTGAGAAATTCATATCAGACCAAAAATGAGAGGCTGCACCATTACCGTAATCTTGTTTGGGACCAAATTGAAAGCTTTGATGCTTTCAACATTTCTTCCATTCTAAGAGAATCCAATGATAGAGCTGATGCACTTGCTATTTTAGAAACTCTTTTAGTTCCTCATTCTAATTTTAAAGAAGCCAAATATACCATTGAGCTGGTCTATAGGCCGAGTGTTCCTGACAATGTTGATCATTGGCAAATTTTCAATGATGATAATCAAATCATTGCCTTCTTGGAACAAAAGGACAATTTTGAATAGTTGTCTTTTGAAGGCAGTGAATCTTAGAAGTCTGAATTTGTTTCTGAATCCAGTTCACATGTAAATGAAGAGTTTCTACAGCTGAAAGGAAAAAACATTCCTAAAGGCCTAGTTTCTCTTGAGAAGCTATTTGATAAGCATGATAGATTCATCAAGCAACAACAGACAGATTTGAATCTCTCTTAGGGATTTGACTAAGTGAATCTGACCAACAAAGAAAATCCAAAAATGGTCAACATTAGTAAGTGTTGTACACCTGAAGAAAGATTCAAATTCACTTCTTTTCTCCATCAATACATTGATGTCTTGGCATATTCATATAAAGATCTGAAGTCTCTTAGACTTGATGAAATCCACCATCATATTCCTCTCAAGGCTAATTCAATGCCTTACAAGTAGAAATCCAGATAATACAATCCAAAAATTTTAGGTACAATTATGTCTGAGATTCAAAAAATGTTAAATGCTAGAATTATTTTTCCAATCCATCATTCTATATGGATTGTGAATATAGTTCCTATAAGGAAGAAAAAAGGCAAAATCCGCATTTGTGTAGATTTTTGGAATCTGAAGCAGTCATCTCTGAAAGACAATTACCCTTTGCCAATCATGGACCAAGTGCTTCAAATAGTAATAGGATAAAAAATGTTATCACTGCTGGATGGCTTCTCAGGCTATAACCAAGTTGAAGTTGATGAAGCTGACCAACACAAGACTGCATTCACCACACCTTGGGGTACATTTTCATACAAAAGAATACCTTTTGGATTAATAAATGCTAGTGCTACCTTTCAGAGAGCTATGGACATGGCTTTCAAAGATGAGATTGGCAAATTCATAGTAGTATATCTTGATGATTTAACTGTCTTTTCAAAGCATTGATCTGATCATGTACACCACTTACAATAAGTGTTGGAGTGCTGCCGATAGAATGGTATTTCTTTGAATCCTAAAAATTCTATTTTTGGAGTGACAGAAGGGAAACTCCTTGGACACATTGTGTCCAAAGAAGGCATAAAGATTGACTTAGACAGAGTCAAGTCTATCCAAGAGCTGAATTTACCTGCAAGTAAGAATGTTGTTCACTCTTTCTTCAAAAAAGTGACTTTCTTATAGAGATTCATCCCCAAATTTGCTAAGAAGACAAGACACATTGTGAATATGATGAAATGGAAAACTACCTTCAGCTGGACAAAAGAAGGTAAATCAAAGTTTCAAGATATCAAGGTCACTATTGCTCATGACCCTACCTTGGTCTGCCCAGATTACCACAGAGATTTTATCATATACAGCTATGCATCTGAGCATACTCTTTCAGCGATTCTTGTCCAAAAAGACAAAGAAGGTATGGAATCCCCTATCTCTTTCATGATCTGCCCTCTAAAAACTCATGAAATGAAGTATTCGAATATAGAGAAGCACACCTATGCATTGGTAAAATCAGTCAAACACTTTCACTTCTATATTCTAAATTCACATACTATTGCCTTAGTTCCTGACAGTACAATCAAGTCTATATTAACTCAGTAGGAGTTTGGCATAAAGAGAGGTAATTAGATTACAAAGATCCAAGAATTTGATCTAGATATCAAGCTGAAAAAGCTAGTCAGAGGTAAAGGCCTTTGCCAATTAATGGCTGACAATAAGCAAGAAGATACATAGCATGAAGAAGTTGAAGTAGATAATATGCCAACAATCCTTTTTGTCTCCACTACCAATGAATGGTATTTAGATATTGCCTATTTTTTGACTTACGTTGAATGTCCTACTCATTTGTCTTACAAAGAGAGGAGAACTATCAGATTGAAATCTACCAATTTTGTCCTTTGGGACAATGGCCTATACAAAAGAAACATAGATGGAGTTTTCCTTCACTATGTAGATAAAGAATAGCAAACTCAGCTCTTAAAATCTTTCCATAATCTAGCTTGTGGAGGACATTTTTTTGCCCCTGTAACTGCTCACAAAATTTTGTGAGTGAGGTATTATTGGCTGACTCTTTTCCAAGATGCACATAAGTGGGTAAGTAAATGTGAACTTTGTCAACAATTTTTTGGAAGACCCAAGTTGGCTACTTTGCCTCTCAAGCCAATAATTATAGAGGAACCTTTTCAAGAGTGGGGACTTGATTTTATTGGGAAAATAAATCCATCTTCAAGTGTTGGACATGATTATGTCCTTATGGTGACTAATTATTTCACTAAGTGGGTAGAAGCAATCCCGACAAAGCATGCTACTTCAAAAGTTGTATGCAACTTCATGAAAGAGCATATCATTTCCATATTTGGAGTCCCACTCAAAATTATTACTAATAATGTAGCTTGTTTTACCTCTCAAGAGATTACGCAATTTTATTTTTATTATGGAATTACACTCTCTCATTCTTCTGATTATTTTTCGAAAGGGAATGGACAAGCTGAGTCCAGTAATAAAAATTTGGTAACTATTATCAAGAAGCTTGCAGATGATAATCAAAGGATGTGGCATAAAGCATTGGCTGATGCTCTGTGGACTGACAGGATCATGCCAAAAAGGGCAATTGGTATGTCTCCTTTTCAACTTCTCTATGGGATTAACGTTGAGATACCAATCACCTTAGAGTTACCAGCATTGAAATTGGCAAAAGCCATTGAAGATCAGACATATGAGAGCTCTCTTGACAAAAGAATCATGTGCCTGACTCAATTGGAAGAGCAAAGAACCATGGTGGTGGACAAAATTGCTGTTCATCAAAGTTTGGTAAAGAAAATTTTTGATCAGAAGGCCAAAAATCATGATTTCTAGATTCGAGATAAAGTCCTACTATGGGACAAAAGAAGAGAACCAAAGGGGATGCATGGAAATTTTGACTCCCTTTGGAGAGGCCCATTCATAATTCATCAACACATGGGTGAAAATAGTTTTCTTCTAAAATACCAAGATGGCACACTCTTTTCTTTGCCCCACAATGGGTAGCATCTAAAACACTTCAATTCTTGAAGTATCAGATCTTTGCCTCTATATATATGTATATTTATACAGTTTTATTTCTATTTTGTTTTATTTGTTTCCATTTTTTGATGCCTTTCATTACTGGGTAGCATGACTTCGAAGCCCAATGGAATACTTGAAGACACTAGAGATTCTAGATTCTACTCCTTTCAATTTATTTTGCAATTGACAGAAGTTCCCCAACTGGAGCTAGTTGTTGTCTCCCAAAAATATAGATATCATTTTTGGGACAACATTTGAAATATTTTGGTCTTATAGACCAAAATTGTATCTTCCATTTTCAAAAATTTGTCTTAGATATTCAGATTTCTCATTTTCAAAGCTTCTCAGAAAATCTATAGACTTTGCAAGTCAAGTTCAATGGATTTTACATGTTGATTTCTATGGAATTTGTATCTTTAGATTCTATAGGTAGGTTCATTTATATAGATTCAAAGGTTTTTGTATGTGGTTTCAGTCAAAGGGATCAGTTTTAAACACTTAGTCATTTTTTGGGATTATTTTAATGCCTTGGTTCGAACAGAAATCTCCATCGACAAACACCAATAGCAAGTTCAACATCTTTGGCAAGAGTTAAGTGCTTCATCAAGGTTCAAAGTTCAATCATTTCAATTGGTTCATCGGCTTCCAAAAATTTGGCCAAATCAAGGTGGCTTGAACCGTTGAACCATTTTGGTTCAAAGGTTCAGTGGGTTCAAGGTTCAATGGCAGGTTTAACCAAAGGAACAGTTCAATAGCTCAGTTTAACCAAGAAGTTCAATGATTTATTTCATTCAGATGGTTCATTCCCTTTGTTTCAACATCTTTTGGTTTGATTATTTGGTTCATTAGTTAGTACAAAGCCTTGTTTAAACCATTGAACCAAAACTTGGTTCAACATCTAGGTTCAACAGTAGGTTCATTCACTTGGTTCAACCATTTGGCTCATTGGATGGTTCATCATCCAAGTTCAAAAGGGCTCAGTGCACTTCATTTAACCATTGAACCAATTCAACAGATTGGTTCAATCTTTTGGTTCAATGTCAAAATTCCTATTGGTTCAAAGGCAAGTATATTATGTTTGGTTCAATGCTTAGTTTATCAGCTTATTTTATTCATTGAACCATCAGCTTGAACCATTGGCTTGAACCATTTTGGTTCAAATCCTTGGTTTAACCGATTGGTTCAATGTCAAAGTTCATCCAATGATTCATCAACTTTTTGGTTCAAAGGGACTTGGTGAACTTCATTGAACCTTTGAACCAGTTCAACTAATGGTTCATCAGCCAAGTTCAAAGGGGCAGTTCAATGCTGAAAGGAACTTGTTCGAAGGATAAGTGTCCTTACAAAGGACACTTAATTGACCAAAACACCCATCAGAAGGGTTATTTTCAAAATAAATCCAAAGACTTGTTCAAATACTTGGTGGAACAAATTTCCACAGACTTTTTATCCGTGGGAATTTTCCCCAGACTTTTTATTTGTGGGAACTTTTTGAAGGAAAAATGTCCGTGGAATTACGCATAGGGAGCTTTCAAATCAAACACTTGGGAATAATCCCTAGGGAAATGTCTACGGGGAACAAAAGCCTGAGGAAATATTTGTCTGTGGGGATTGCTAAAACAAAGGGCTGTCGAAGGACCCCAAAGGGCAGGTGCCCTTGCAGGGGAATCTCAGTGGCCAAAGTAAAGAGCTTTTCCAACTTGACAAGGATCATTTCTCAAGGCCTAAAAGGGTATGTCCAGTTCAAAAAAGTGCTAAATAGAAAGCCGAAATCTAAAAGAAGACCAAGAGGTGACACCCACAAAGACGTCAAATTCAACATAGTCAACTAACTGTTGGAAGCATATTGATGGGCATGTAAATGCCAATTTTAAAGACAATGAAATAGCCATTGATTCTTTGATTTACATACATGAATGCATTTCCAAAATTCAAGACAAACATCAGCTGAAAGCGAGGAAAGGTAGAACAATGGATGAATCCAGGGCTCGATTCAATTAATCTGGAAAGGAAGAATGATGAAGACAAGATCAGGCCGCCAGATGGACATTGAAAGTTGTAATCTTTCAATTGCACAATTTGTTTATCTACATTGAGAAGATTAAATGGGTAAAATACCCCAAAGTTCTAGCTTGTCTTCCTAACATTTCCTAACGCATCATGATGTATTATTGTTCCTTAGTCCTTCTTGAAGTGGCTATATAAGGGACTTTCTTTCATTATAAAAGGATCTTCTTTTTGACAATCTGAGTGAAACTCTACTGAAATTGAGAGGCATCATTGAGACTTTGTGCTCAGTCTATTGATCATATTCTGTTAATGAAAACAAGGGACTTTTTTAGACTTTGTGCTGTGATATATTTTCTATTTCATTAATTTAATAAGCAGGATTAGTAAATTAGTCAAGAAGGTGTCCTAAAGAATCTACTGTGGAGAGAATTTGTGCCCCCATAATCACCTTTAGTTTGTTTTCTTTTCATTTCTGTGTAAAGGACCTTGAGGCAACTTTGTACCCTCATTGTCCTTCATATCTTACTCTTGAGCAATCCAGGTGAAGAATTTGAGCTGCATCTCAATTTTTCAGTTATTGCATCCTTTTCTACATTTTGTTGTTACTGCCAGGAGTATACTTTTGGTTTGCTGAATAGTATTTCTGAAATAAGAGGAGTATTGTCTGTCATTTCCCTTGAGTTTTTTCCTTTGATCCGAGTGCATCATCTATGAAATAAGAGAGATGGATGGTTTATCCCACCCATGAGTATTATTTTCTATATATATATATATATATATATATATATATATATATATATATATATATATATATATAGGGAACCTCCCCTTGATGAGAGGAGAGATCAGTGTCTTTTTGATGTGGTAAAACTACACATTTAGATGACTAATCTTCCTACTTTGGCTGATCAAACCTATTTTGTTTATCAGTACGCTGATCGACAAAATATTCAACCAACACATAGAATTAGGTCTACCCAATTGACACAATTGGTAAAATTTACAAGTATAAATTAGGGTACTTTAACAACAATCTCATTTTCCTTTGCATCCTCTAACCCACCAAGGTTCCTCTCTTTCCTTCTCTATCATTTTTTTATTCATTACAATTCTATTTTTCATAGTTTCCAGTATTTAAAACTATCCTTATACAATAAACTAGGTCGATCATGTTGACCAAGTTCTATATTATGTCTTCTATATATAAAACTAGGTTGACACTATTAAAATAGTTCTTTTTCAAACCCTTATTTTAGTAGTATAGTAGTGATAGTGTTAACTCTATTCTATAATCTTTGCATACACTATCATCTAAACTGACACTATATTATGTTTCAACATTGGAATTAACACTTATATGCTATTAATTATCTCACACTTTCACTTTCAATTGCTTATATGCTTAGAATCGATCACATAGTCTAATTAGGTGGGTTTTCAATATACCATCTAGTTGTATTTTTTTTTCTTTTATGCACACATTACCAAATCACATAATCTTAAAATGAATTTAAAAAATTATCTACACAAGGCCCACCTACTTGGATTTCATCACCAAAGGGAAAGCTGACTTGGTTTTCTAACCAAGTATAAACATGTGGTTAATGGTATATATTGGCAAAACACCTGATATCTTTATCATTACAATGTGTGAAGTGAGGGGGTAGGCCCCAATACCAAGCCAATACCATTACCAACATAGATCCCTTTGAGCCTAAATATCCTAAAACCATCCATTGATTACTTTCTAGTACCTTAATTATAGCTAACTTCCTATCACACTTAAAATCATACTCTAATAATCTAACAACATTTAGGATGATCACTTAGTTAGCTTTTACTTTCTAATTTGACTACTTTCTCTTTGCTTAATTATATGTTGTATTTGAAAAACTTACATTATCCAGTGTTGGTATAAGGTTTTGTGTTGTGTATCTTAATTAGATAATCCTTTTTGACCCAATTGATTATGTTTTTATCTCCATTCCTTGATTTTAAATGTATTTTCATTTTTTTTTATTTCAATACATAATTATTCTACTTGATACAATCTCTTACAGACTATCTATTCCCCTTCCTACAAAACTGAGTCAGCCTTGTCAACATAATATTATTTTTTTCCCTCAGAATATAGAACTAGGTCGACCCTATCAACTCTTTATTTTTTCTCCCTACTTTCTACCCAAGTTACAAAACTAGGTCCACCTAGTCGACCTTGTATCCCTATTTTCTCAAATTTTAGATCCTATTTTTTATACTAGGTTGACCTAGTTGACTCTATACTCTTATCTACCTCTTCTTATTTCATTTTTTTACATCACTCTTACCTTATCTAGTTCTTATCCTTCATCATGAAATTCTTATTTGAATATAACACTGAGTTGATTTCAATGGATATGATGAGTCTTACCAACCCTAATAGGATCTCCCATAAGCAGATTAGGGATCTTCTCCTAGATGAGAGTAATGTTCACATATACACTCACACAAAAAACTATGGGACCCCTCCTCATTCTTCTTTGCTTCATAATCCTCTCTTCTCACTTAAAGATCAACTTGAATTAGAGTATACCCTTGAAATTCTCTTTTTTATCTCTACATTTCCTCAACATCATGGAAAGGATCCTTCTATGATTTACCATCCCATGATTAATGGTCAAGTTGAATATCCTCATTCATCTTCTCCCACATTCTCACATGGATTTAGAGATACTAGTTTCTTTGATTCTTAGCCTCTTCCTTCTATTTTGACCCCTTCTCATACCATGACTTCTTATTTAACTTATTCTACCTCCATGCCTAGTATCTCCATTAACATGGAAGGTTTTACATCTAGTGGGCCTCTTCCAAGACCTACTCTCCTTAACTCTTCCACTAGTGCATCATTTTCTACCCATGGTAATCATGCTTCTAGTGATTCCTCTTCTCATCCCTTCAATAGTCCATCTTTTGCCACACAAGAAAACTTTTCCACTAGTGCCTCACATTTTAACATCTTTTCTCAAGTTCCTAAAAACACTAATAGTGGTAGCCAATCCACTAATTCTAATTATAATGCTATAAATAATGCAAAAAATTCAACTCATACCCATCACCTCTTATTTCAAACCCTTAATCAAATGAATACTTTTCCAGATCATAATGCAAATCAAATGAAGTGAATGTAAAACCACCTTATCCATCTTCAAACCCACCCTCAATAGATGCCATGGGTCACTCATAATCAAAAAATTTCCTACCTCCTCTTTGATATTCCCATGGTAATCTCATCCCTTAACCTCCTATTGTCAATAAGACAATTAAACATAATCAAAATGATCCTCTTACATCTAAAATTGCTAATATTGACATAGGAGGTATCACCCTACCATTTCTTACAATGGATCAACTAATCCTACTCTTCATCTATAAATGTTTGGAAATCTATATAAACACTGAGTCAAATTAAATACCTTTATCACTACCAAGTTATCAGCCAAAACCCTCATAGGTGATGCTTTAGATTGGTAGAACCAACTTAAAACCCATTCTATTACTAGTTTGGAAGATTTAGTAAATTCTTTAGTTCAAGAGTTCCAAACTAGTGATCTTTTTGATAATACCTTGGCCCATTTTATCAATTGTAAGAAACTTGAAAATGAAACTACCCAAGATTTTGTTAAAAGGTGGAAAACATTGTCCAATAAATGTGAACATAACATGGCTGATGATAAACTTTTCCATCTCTTTACCAATTCTCTCTTTCCCAATTTGTAATATTTGGTCCAGACTCTCTCTCTATGTACTATAAAGGAGGCCAATAACCAAGAAAAATGTCAAGATTTCCTTATGTGTTAATTATAGCCACCCCAACCTTCCATGGGTACTCATATCTTACTTAAAAACAAGAATAGTCATGTTACCAATGATGGTGTCATAGATTATTATGATACCATTCACATTATTCAAGCTACTGTTCCTAACTAATCTTCAGAATCAACTCCCCCTTCTCAATAATTCACCAATCCTCATTGATCTTCAAGTAATAACATTAATGTTCATATTTATCCTCGGCCAAATTATGAAAAAGTTTACCTAGGCCTCTCCCATGAGAACTTGATCCCACCCATCCTATGAAATATTGGTATGAACCCAATAAATTTTGTTGGTTTCATGCTAGTTGGGGTCATTCTCATGAGACATGTAGGCAAATTTGTAATTTAGATATCAATTTTACTCTTGGCCCTAATTTTGATCATGATTCTATCATTCAAAAATGATAACAAGCCTATGACATTGCTTTCAAATCCTATGAAACACATACTAAATCTCAATATTTTAATCAAGATAATGCTCATTTGGCCATTTATAAAAACCCTCTTCTAAATCACCAAGATAACCAAGATAAGCCCACCCTTTCCACCAAAAATGTAGATAGTCTTATGGACCCAAATCCAAAAGAGAATGTAGTTAATATAACTAATATGTGAAGGGTGGTTTTTTCATTGATCCTCAACCTATCTACACATATCCATTATCTTGCACATTTTATGTTATCAAAGATTCTTCTCCAACTCACTTAAATGAGTTTGGGCAAAATGACCTTATAACTTTTGATAAACCAATTCCAACTCCACATTTGGATAACACTTCCCATTCTATTTATACCATCTCTCCATCTTCTATACCTAGCACTAGAGACACTCAAGCCTCCATTAACACTTCTTCTAACAATTCTCAACCCAAACCTGCACCAACTGCTTCATATTCTCAACATAATTTACCACCTTGTTCTAAAAAATTTTACCTCTTATCAACATAAATTCTAATGTACTTCAGCTTTTCCTTCTTAAGACCTCCTTCAACACTATAAACTTATATATAACAACCTTTTTATGGGTTATGATGAGTGGGATCCCATCATAGAAACCATTAATCTCCCATCCTAAGTTATATTTATTGAGTGTATAAGGACCTCTCCACATCATCATAACCATTTTATGCAAATTTTTTTCAAAATGAAAATCCCTTGTCCTCCCTTAGCAAGACATAAAACAACCTTATCTAGATCTAAAAATAGCATATTAAAATAATATGAAGAGATGTCCATCCATGTTGACAAAACAATGGACACTTCCCTTTCCCTCAAATTTACCATCACTTTTATGATTCCCAATGAGATTCCACTTAAAGTGGATGATCCTACTCTATTAATTAGTGTCCAAATTGGTGATATCCAAGTCAAGCATGAATTGATTGATGAGGATTCCATCACCCACATTTCCTCTCTCAATTTTACCAAAACTCTTAGATATTTTGAATGCAATCTCAAATACACATGCAACACATGTCAAGGTTATGATCAAAGGAAAATGACTCATTTATGTTGTGTGTCACTTCCCATTACCATCCCACCTATCACCATTCATGTGATGGTGATGATATTTAACTTTCTTCTATCTTAAAACATCCTATTTGGTAGGCCATGGACTCATTGTATGAGAGCAGATGCTTTTTCTACCTGCCAATGTGTTAAATTCCCTCATAATAGAGCTATCTATAAGATTTAAGGTGACACTAACCCATGGAATTTTGAACAATTCTAAGACTGGTATCTTGAAGACTCATACTCTTGAACCTTTGCCTAGTGTTCCATTCCATGAGTCTCAATGATTCAATTTTCCCATCAATTCCACTCAAGGTTACAATAGTCATCCCAAAATCATTTGGAATATTCCTCTTAATCTCCTAGATTCTAATGAGAATGAGCCTGATGCCAATCTCAAGATTAAAACTTATGATATCTCACCTTATCTCATATCTTAGCTTCCTACTTCTTTACAACCTCATTCTCACAAACCACCTTATGATGGCATCCCCATTATCTTAAATAAGACTTGGGATTCAATTCATCACACTTCATCAAATGACACAATTATCTCTACTTGTGTCATTGATCTTCATGCATTTGATTACAATGATGGTTATACCTTAGATGATCCACTCTTAGGAAATCTTGTTTAGGCCCATCATGATGATATTATCCATTCTCATTCCTCTTTGCTTCAATATTTTCATGTATGTTCTTATATTCCATCATATATAGTTCTTAATTTTAGTATCTTTCATCTTTATCATAGGGTATAAATAGTGTGAACACCTCCAATTTTTTAATAACCTTATATGAGTATCCTTATGGATCATGCTATGACTAGGCCCTATCACTTTACTAGGTAGCATAACCCCTATAGCCTACTTATTTTTGAGACGCATGAAACTTACCTTAAAAACTATATAGATCCTACCCCTCCCTCATTAAAGCCTACTTTGGATCCCATTCTTTTACCCATTCTAGCTAAGTCTATCCCTACTTCTGATCTCATCACTCCTTCTGTCGAGCCTAGTCTAGTCCTTTCACCACCATTACCTTCTCTTGGTGATGGTTTGATTCCTTTACCATATATGGTTCTATTTCCCACCAAATGGGCTAATGAGCCTTCCCAAACTACTTCCACTTATGTTACACTTCCTCCTATGAGTACCTTTACCAAGCTTACTCATAGGCATATCTATTACTTCCATGACATAGATAACCATTCATCCACACATTGTTGTAAGCTACGGTAATATATTGATACTTTGCATCCTTCTACCCCTTAGTCCTTAGACAAGGAAATACCTCCCCTAAAGGTACTACCTAAATATATTCTGATCTACTACCAACCAACAATACTTGCTTCTTTATTTCCTTCATGTTGATCTGCTACCAACCAACAATCTTTCTTTACCTGCTCTTTCTTTCCATAACACCGTAATTGACCATTCGTGCCTTTGAATTCCTCCATTCTTAGTGTAATTTCTTCTACCATTGCTATACTCCCACTCAATCAGAAACCCCTGAGAGTGACCTATAATCAAACACAAACCTGCTCCCTGCAACCTTAGCTCTGATACCACTTGTCAAGATCTAGAACATAAAGCTCTGATACCACTTTGTCAGGACCTAGGAAGCACAATTGATTACCATGTACAAGCAACTAAACATGTAGAATTTAACCAGAATTAATAAGTAACTAGAAACTAGAAACAACATAGAATTTAAGAGACAATACACAATTGTATTAATACTCTTTTAAAAGGAAATACAACAAAGAAGATGCCACAATATTCTTCTACACTCCTCTAGGGATCCCACACCTCTAGGGCATAAATATTAAATCTCTTCAAGAGCTCACTCTCTCAACTAAGGTCACAACAAACAACTCAAACATAGAGTTGTTGTTCACCTCCAACCAGTTAGTAACACTACTTCCAGTACCAACCGAGTACTCGAAGTACTCTAGGTCTAAGTACACCACATACTCCAAGTAGATCTCCTTGATCTTGCAACAACCTACAAATCAACCAACCTTACCCATGTATATCTCCTACCTGATCTTGCACACCTACAAATCAACCTAATCTTACATACTCAGAAGAACCCTTGTCCTTGCCTCACCAAGTCCTTATGATTCTCCATACCAGCACCCCTGTGGATCTTCTACCATATATTGCAACAACCTATAGATCTACTTGATCATACACACTTGGCACTATGGCACTATGAGGAGCCAACCTTGCTCTCTCTATCTAACACCCTGGGAATCCCTGCTTTGATCCCTCACCCTTTAAAATGTAGCCCATGAGTCTCTTAAATAGATCTCATGCAAATAATAATTAGACATCCAATTACAATAATTAGATATGCAGCTCAAGACTAAAATTAGCCTTTTAACATGCAAACAATCGGTTCATTAATAAACTATTCATGAACTAGCAATTTTGGAACCGCATAGGTGACCAACGTCAGTCCCTGTTTGCCTGGAGATGATCGACATCGGCCGATCCCTGACCGATGTCAGCAGCTTCCTATCTACACTTGACCGATGTCAGTTGTCCTAACCAATGCCAGTGACTGTGACACTCAGTAACCCTCCATGTTTGCATTTGGGTGAAGCTTTTAGCTCCACAACCTAACACTTAGACAAGGAAATACCTCACCTAAAGGTACTACCTAAATATATTCCTAAGTATGGAGAGGTGGATTATCTTTGGCACCAATATGTCACCCATCACATTGATCATTGATGCATCCTTTAGTAGCACTTTAAAGATCATGTTTTAACTATTCACACACCTTGTACCATTATTCCCATAGGTCATCCCCATAATAAGTCTCCCTTTATTCCCCCGTGGTTCTACCTCTTATGGTTCTTTCTTCACTTCCTATTCCTCCATTTGTGGACCTTCCCTCACTTGTGGATCCTTATCCACCTATGAGTCCCTCACCTATGGATCCTTACCCATTAGTGATCCCTTCATCACCTATAGATACCACTACCATGAATTATTATGAGCATCCCTTTCCTAACAATCCTCATTAGCATGCTCCATCAAACATTCCTACCTTTTCTATTGACGAGATTAGATGTGAAGTATTTTCCTAGTTTTTGCTGAAGTTAGATGGGACATTAGCTACAGTTCACATACAACTTCATAGATACTTATTAGGTGTTCTAGACAAATCATGTGGGAAAATATATTAGTAATTATGAGCACATTAATGATGCTATTACATTTTCATTTAGATCAGACGTGTGCTCCAATGTTATCATTTTCTTATATCATTTGACCTTGTGTCAAATTCTTATCTATCTTACATGTTGTCCTTTAATTTCATGCTATATATTGCTTATAATGTCATTTATGTTTGCTTATGGATGTATTATTTATCATTTATCTATTTTTATTCTTGATTTTCTTTCTTAAAAACTCCCTTAATCTCTTCTCATGATTATTTGTTTTCTTATCTCTATATACATGGATAATTATCATTATGACCTGGTTATATAAACCTGGTTCCCTTTAGTCATTCCTTAGTTACCATGTGATAAGTTCGAAAAAAATTAAATATCATTATAATCTCCTTTTACTTGTCTACTTTGGATCTCTTTTTTCCATTTATTCCCTTTTCATAAACTAAGCATACACACGGTTGAGACTTGAGATAACATGCCGGTTCATTGTTAAGCCTAAGTATTCTAGTCAGTCTTGTATTTGGTCACTTAGATTCCTTTAGAATAAGCCTATATCTCATTCATGTGTATCACTCTATCTCTCATGATTGGTCATTCCAAGTCCATATGGAGGATGAATCTTAAAAATCTGTAAAAATATTCAAAAGCCAAATAATTTAACAAAAAGCAATGATAAAAAGGCAAAAACATTCAAAATTATTAAAAGTCAAATCACACTAAAAGATGTGATTCGAACACATTTCCTTCTTCTAGTTGACTATCAAACTCCATAGTTGGCCTCACGATAGAGTTAAGGTCCATTGGGGGTATGGTAGGCCAGTAAATTAGAAAAGAAGAAGAAAAAATCTTATAGTTCTACCTACTTTCTCATGCAAGTAATCAATATTTGTAGTAGAGCAATGGCTCTATAAGAGGTCTTGGGCAATGGGGAACCTTTCATGGGAATGTAGTTCCATTTTAATTTTCTTGTACCAATCTAGCTTCATGATTTGATCTTAGTAGCACATTTATTTGACTACACAACTTTGTGTCTCCAATGAATAGGTTTCTTTTGTACATTGATGGTCACTAGTCACTTAGTGTCTTCTCATGTCCTTAGTATGCCTAATGTCTCCTAAGGTCTTCTCATAAGATACATACGTTATGATTTTTACATTTATTCTTTAACTCCCTATATTTCTCATATTTCCCCTTGAGAAATATTATTTTGTTCACTGATCACTCCCCTAGGGATTCCATTTGTGATTTGTATTACAAGACCATGGATATTACATGGATTTACTCATAAATTACCACAATTTCACATTCCTATTACCAACATCTCCTTTTTACTAGATTTTAACAATTTAAAACTCATTGGTGTTCCTTTTGTGACTTTTAGACACCTAAATCTAGCCACCAATGACCATCAATCAGGGTTTTGACCAATTTCCACCAAAATGCACAATTTGGCCTAAAAACACTAAAACACATTAAATGAGTTAAAATTGATATATTCAAGTACCTATTTAGCTAGAGTATCATTAAATGGGGAAATACAATTTATGAAGCAATTAACTTTGATTATTTCATTTTGAGTTAAAATGACATTTTTATGTTGGGTCCTCTAGATTGCTCTTTTCTATCAAATTTTTTGTACAATATATGTGCCTTTGTTGATTTGGATTGGCAACATCTTAAATAGAATAATGGTTCTAACACATCTAAAATCAACTTCTAATTCTAATCCAATCAAATTTTGAGCCAATAATATGACATTTTGACCAATTTGATTAATTTGTACACAAATTACCAAGGTTTTCTATCAAAGTTTACTAATCATGTTTAAGGCTAATTAAACTAAATCAAGAGCTTAAGTTAATTTTCAATGGAACTTTCTAAATAATTATTTTTAGAAATTTATTGTCATTAACTACATCATTAAATGACATCATCCTATGGGGTGGCATCCACAAGCCATAAATGTCACAAATATCTAAATTAATGCCTCCCATGCCTCATTAAGACCCTCGATGCCTAGTTAATGACCCTCTATCCCAAATATTGATGGGCCTATTTATGAATTTTAATTACGTAATTGAATTAATCCTTACCCACACATCTTCATCTTGAGATGGATGATTTAGGTTAATTCTAAACCATTCAAAAAATCTATAAATAGGAGGCCTTGCCTATTGATTTTTAATATTTTTTATGCCAAACTTATAATGCCCAAATGCATCTAAAATCATTGCATCTTAGTATTATAATGCCCAGCTTTTGAGACAAGCTAAACATGGTGCTATAGAGAGATGGAGGTAGATACACCTCATTGATGTAGACTTCATGAGCACAAAACTGAGAAAGCCTTTATAACAAGCATTTTGGAGCATCTAAAGAAGGTGAAGGAAGGTCTTTCTTTCATGTTTTAGTTGTGTTTTTCATTTTTGTTTTGTTAACTAAGTTCCACCTTTGCAATAGTCTTAGGGTGTTAATTTAGTGTATTTTTGATTGATTTGTTTTATTCACTAACACAATACTAATCTCCCCCTATTGCAATTCTATGTTCATCAATAACACACTCGGTGGGACCTAGCCTCACAAATTTGGTTAAATTGTACCTACAAGTAACCTACTAACCATTGTCATATAGGATTTTAGAGTGTAAAATCAAAAAACACAAAAAAATAGAGTAAAAATCCATTTTTTCTAAGCCATAGCTTTGTTATTGGGACTATCAACCCAACTTGCCTGTGTAGCCCAACTCACCTATACAACCCAACTCGCCTACCAACCCAACTCACCTATCAACCCAACTCGACTACCAACCCAACTCACCTATGTAGCCCAACTTGCCTATCCAACCTAAATCACTGATCAACCCAACTCACCTATCCAACCCAACTCACTTGTTAACCTAACTCGATTATCAACCTAACACAACTTTTAGCCCAACTCGCCTATTAGCCCAACTCACCTGTCAACTTGAGAGCTCATTTTTCAAAAGTCCTTGTATCATCCTCTAAAGTGATTCAAAGCAAGAAATCCTAATCTTGTTTTTTTAGGTTGAAAGGATGGTTTTGAAGTTAATTTTAATGTTTTAAATAATCATACACTTCAAATTGGCTTTAAAAAAAATTAGTTAAAATCATGCACATTTCAAATTTGGTACCTAAAATGAATCTTTAGCATGCTAGGCCTTGACCACTTCAAACATTGAGTTTAAAATGAACGTAGGTGCTTATTGTTTCATTTAGTCTTTTTTTTGTAATCTTTACATGTGTTTATAACTTAAGACCAAGGGGTCAAAAGAACATCATCAAAATTTTGTTTTAGTGCTTAAAATTGGATTCATTTATCAAGTTTGTATTTAATAGATGATTAATTAATTAATTAATTGGTAAAAAGAAGGTTCGCGTGTGTATGCTATTCCATCCATCCCCTTTAGGAAACTTTTGGAATCATAAACACCATATTTATTGTAAATATGCCTAGTCCAAGGCATAAAAATAATGTCATTTAAAGCATTCACAAAAAAAATGCAATAGTATTGGGTGATCTTGAAGTGACCATAAAGTCTTTCTATTTTAAGTCATTTATTTTTATGTAAATTTGGCTTGTGAGGGGGACTTCATTACCTTCCATAAATTATATAGGGAAGCTTTGAATTGAGGTTTCATCTCCTGACATTGACTTCAACCACTTCCATTAAGATCAGAGGTTTGAGTGGCTAGACCACCTTTCAATTCTAGAGTTGCACATGGGATGTATTAACACTTTAGACATCACACTACACTAAGAAAGTGACAGATGTAGTGGTTGAAAAAAGGACAAGATCTTTTTGTAATAATCTAAGTGTTGTGGATACCTAATTAAAGTGTTTCTTCTCTTGTTTGATATCGTGAAAGTGGGTAGACATGGGATCCATCTAGAAATGATTGAAAACTAATTAGTTTTAGTAAATCCCACTTTTCCACACCCTTGATAGGAATTTGGATGATTCACTTGTATTTTATCATTTTATTACTTGGTGTTTTGAGACTCAAACTAATATGTTTGTAAACCCTGTCAAAACCATTTTATTTATATGTCAATATTTTGTCTAAAGAGGCATTATACTATCCATTTTACACCACACTTGTGCCTTGAAATTTTTGCTAAACATGTTTGTGTGTGGGGTACTTGTTTGAGGGGGGTAGCATTATGCTGCCCAAAACATGTCAAACCATTTTTGCCTTTGAGTCTTTGAAATATAATATTGATCACATCATTTGAGCATGCTTACACCATTATGTTGCTCAATTTGTTTCAATACTTGTTTACCATTACACAAAAAATCATTTATTTAAAACCATGTCACATCAACAATTTGGAACTTATTTATGATCCATCATGTTGTCCAATCTTATCTAACTTTTGGTCAAATCCTAATTTTTAATGTTGAGTTTTCAATTAACCTTGTCAAAATTTGGATTCAAACATTGATTGATTTTTTTTAGGCCTCACTTCATGGGGATGATACACAAATATTTCTCTTTTAGGTTGCATAACTTCAGTTAATTGATTACGCAAATTTGAAGACTATTAATTGTTTGTTTGTTTAATGCCTATCCTCATCATTATTTGTGCCTTTGTTTGGGATAACATAGCCTTTCTCCAAGAGTCTTTTGCCTTATGGATTATACCAAATGATCATGTTTATGTTTGATTTTATGTGTCAAGTTTATGTCAAAGATGTTTCCAAACTTGTTATATTAAATTAAATTCACACCAATCCTTTGTTTCAAGTCTAGATTTTGACACTGTTTGTCCAAAAGTCTTAGCATAGCCTATTTGAGCCTAGATTTTAACTCTGAATTTGGATAGAAGACCTAGAAAATATTTTATCTTCCTTAGTTTATACCTTATTTGGAACACTTTGACCTAAACTTTGACATGCCAGTTTTTTTTCCAGATGCTTGACCTTTTATGTGTATGACATTTGATGTTAGACATTTGATGTTAGAATATTTTATACCAAGTCTTAGCACAAACCATTTTGGAGATACACTTCTATGATCAAATCATTATTTGGAGATACAACTCCCCTTTCGACTAACTTAGACCTAGTTTGAACCATTTATTCTTTAGACATAGTTTTTTAGAGTTTGTAGAAATTTAAGACTTTTATTTAAAAGTTTTCATCATTTATGTAGATATGTATAGCTACACTTATGGTGGAGTCATGTACAATACAAATTATGATAGAATGGACACATAAATCACAAACCATTTTGGAGATACACTTCTATGATCAAATCATTATTTGGAGATACAGCTCCCCTTTCGACCAATTTAGACCTAGTTTGAACCATTTATTCTTTAGACATAGTTTTTTAGAGTTTGAAAAACTTTAAGACTTTTATTTAAAACTTTTCATTATTTATGTAGATATGTATAGCTACACTTATGGTGGAGTCATGTACAATCCAAATTATGATAGAATGGACACATAAAGCACAAAACATTTTGGAGATGCACTTCTATGATCAAATCATTATTTGGAGATACAGCTCCCCTTTCGACCAATTTAGACCTAGTTTGAACCATTTATTCTTTGGACATAGTTTTTTAGATTTGAAAAAATTTAAGACTTTTATTTAAAACTTTTCATCATTTATGTAGATATGTATAGCTACACTTATGGTGGATTCATGTACAATCCAAATTATGATAGAATGGCCACATAAAATCCCACTAGGAACCCCTACAAATAAATATTTTCTAAGGAGTTTTATTATTCTCCCTACAATACTCAATATGGGGAACATAGTCAAAATCCATAAAATCCAAATCAAACTACCAATTGGGATGATATGTTTTATGAGGACTTTGAAGACCCAACTACAGATAATGTTGTTTGGGATATAGATCCATACCCTCTTTACAATAATCAATACATAGAACATATTCAAGAAATAGCTTATGATCCAACTCAAGATTGGGATGATATGGTTTATGAGGTAGACTTAGATGCCTTGGCTTGTGTAAGTAAGCAAGCTCCACAATACCCCTTCATCATTATAGGACCTCGTATTTTTGCTTATGTAAGAAACCAAGCTCTACACTACCCTATCATTACCATTTTAGGACTTCATCCTTTGGCTCATGTGAGAAATAATGATCCCCAATGCCCTACCACTATTTAACTGCATGCCATTCTTCATCTGACACCAATAAAATAAAAACTTCAACCCATCCAATCATTCAAAGACCAAGCTGTGTTCAAAATTGGTATTTTTCAACTCATTAGAAACCAAGGCCAAAAAAAGTAACCAATATAAGATATTTTTGTTGAGCCAACCACTTGTGATAAGTTGACCTATGATGAATCACCTATTGTTCTTATACTAGTTATTGAGGAGTCTCACTATGATGAGCCATTCTTTGTTGAGTCACTTCTTAATGATTATAACCACCTTTGGGAAAATCATTACCTTGAACATATGCCTATTTTTTAAGAGCCTCTTATTGATAAGCTAATCTCTGAGGAGTTGTTACTTGACATTTTTCCCATCCTAGAGGAATCCCACTCTAACAAACTAATTTTTGTGGAGCCCATTATGCCATCATAGGCTATTAATTGTCCAATACCAAACATTAAATAAGACATCATTGTAATATAATACCCATTAAATGAAGAATCAAAATTAGAGTCAAGTTATATTCTTGAAATAACATCAGATTTAGCATTAGAATTAGACTCAACATTAGATTTAGAGTCCATTGAGTCATCATTAGATTCAAAAATAGATTACATTCACGACTATTATAATATTAGTTACACATGCCTCACAAATCAATTTAAATACATTTGTGATCCTTCTACAGTTTTTGAGGATGAGTAATTTAGTTTTGTCATGAGTTATCCTAGTATCTTTTATGAGGATTATGCAGCCTCTCCCCATTCCATTACCATTCTACAAGGCATTAACATAAACCAAAATAACCATATTATTGTTATTCCATCTCTCATAAGTGTCTATTTGGACCAAAAAATCACACTTTGTTAGACTACATCCATGGAGACATAGCAGTTAAGGAAGAGAAAGAAGGCCAAGACCACATTCATATAGCAGAAGAACACTCTCCTAGTGAAACCTTTTTTGAGGCACTAGGGGATAAGCAAAGTTCAAAACTCAACATCTTCTAGTGAAACTTTTTCAAAAGTGCTAGAAGATAATCAAAGTCAAAATTAAATGTTCCTTAGTGAAACCTTCTCAAAGGCATAATGGAATAGTCAAGACAAATTCATTGGTGAAAACATCATTGAGGCACTAATCGCTGAGCACAAAAGTCCTTCACTACTTGATGAAGATAATATCAAAGATCAAATCAAAATAGATTCCAATATATAGCCTAATCAGATGGTAGCTACTCTCAAAATAAAATAACAACAAAAATTTGGTGATCTTATCAAGAGAATATTCAGACATCTTCAGTCCTACCACATCCAAAGTTATGTTGAATCTAACATCAACAACATTACATGTGACTAAATGTCTCGATATTCATTTGTTTCCTAACCATTACCCTTTCCATTATCATTTACCATTCCATTTCACAACAAAACCTACTATCTATTATTTTTCCCTATTTACCATCCATGACTACACTTTCCTTTATAGAGGCTAAACATATACCTTGTCTTGACATTTGAAGGAATCATAATCAATGACCAATGAAGATCACAACAACATTCTTAGCATCCAAATTTGTATCCAATTCTTGACAAAGCAACTATTCAAATGAGGTGTGGGATAGAAATTAACATGATTGATTATTATATTTGTATCATTTGCTAATCATAACCTACATCTCCACTTCAATAGGAATAATAGAATCATATGCTATTTTACCATACCTAGGCCAAACAAAATGAAAAAAAAACTAACAATCACCCAGGATAAAAACATGTACCATACCATTTCATTTTCCATATCCATTTGCCATTATCACATATTCCTACCATTTACCCCATCACTTGGGGGAAACCCTCCTACCATTTTATCCAATCTATCAAAACCCATCATTATTCTAGAGCAAGACCATGCCATCCTATCATTCCATTCCTATCTAGACCAAAGCCTATTTTTAGTCATCCTACCTAGTCCTATTTTGATCTTGGTTCCTTTGGTTCTTCTCACACTTTTTGTGAGGGGATTATAATCAAGTTCCAATAATAATTAAAATCCATGTTTCAATGATAGTCTATTAAAAATAGTGTGATAATTGATTTGGAAAGATATATTTCATTTTCCATCCTATATCAAAGTTGGTTTATGTGAGCTTGATTATAACCACCTATTGGTAAATTAGTGTTTCACTAGTCTTGCTACTAATTATAACCACTTATGGGCAAGTTAGTATAATTGATCTATGCTATTTTATCCTAGTTATAACCGCCTATGGGTAAACTAGGGGAAACATTTATTTATCATGCATTGCCATCTCACCTTGCCATTACTATTTTCATCTGACTGGCCATTTGTTGGATATGAGAACTTATTGGGACCTAGTTGGTTTTTCCTCACCTTTTGTGTGGATGGAATTACTATGAATTGACATCATTTTAGGAATATGTAGGTCATGCTCAATTTATGTTGAGGTCACCTCAGTCCCCTTAAGCCACGCTCTCACCGTTTCATGAGTAACCTAAGCCAAACACTCTTGTCATTTTATGAGTAGGTATTTTGTCATTCTCAATTGAGTTATGATACCTAAAAATTCCAAAAACATTCTAATATTTAAAAATAACAAAAAAATTTATCCTTTTTAAGCCTAGTTAGCTATCCTTGATTCGCCCTACTAGGTCATGGTCATTATTAAGATGTTTTATTTTGATTTTGTTTTTGGGCTTTTGGTTTTTTTATTTATTTCAAAATTGTTTGTCTATTTTTGTGCTTTCTATGTGTTTATTTGTTTGTTTGTTTTGTTACCTATTTGTTTTTTTCAACACTATTACCTTGACTCAATCTATATGTATGCATTAGGTGATTCCTTATGCACATTAATATTGAGTCAATCCATATTCATATGTCAACATTTTCATCATGTTTTTTTTTATCATTGGTGCATTATTTTCAATTGTTTATTGGATTGGGAGTCAGTCCATATGCATATTTTGGGATAGTCTTCATGGTGTTCTATCATGATACATACCATCATGTGCCACATCAAAAATAAGCTTCAAGAAGGTCTACAAGTAATAGATCCATATAATTTTATCCTTGACACCTTGGTAAATCCTCCCACCTTTGATCAAATCAACCCATTGACCATTCTAGTTGTATTATTTCTAATAAGGATGAGCATCTCCTCATTGGTAGGTGCAACTAAATCATTTCTATTGATCAATATTATTCTTCTATTCATCTATTTCATCACTTTATGTCTGCTCCTATTTAATCTATATTCTAGGTTATATCCTTGAGTTATGCTTGCTAATCAGCCCTAACTGGGGCACAATCATCTTTATAAAAAAATCTATGTCCCTTTAATGATTATAACCGCTTATGGGCAAATCATTATCCTTTTTAAATCAATGAAAGCAAGCATTTTATCATTTAAATTAATCTCAACCATGGGTTAATTCCACCTTTTTTTTTTCTTCTTTTTTGAGGGACCATTCAACAACAAATATGATGGCCACTCCCTTGAGGGGGAATCATCATAGGATTTCCAAACACTCTTTGGATCTTTTTATTCAACCATCATCTTATTTTTGGCATACATTCCATATTTCATTATTTTATAAGACATTGATTTTCCTATGGTTTTCAACATCTTCCCAAATAAGGGGAAATTATAGACACCTAAATCTGGCCACCAATGACCATCAATTATGCTTTTGACCAATTTCCACCAAAATGCACAATTTTGCCTAAAAACACTAAAACACATTAAATGAGTTGAAATTGATATATTCAAGTGCCAATTTTTTCTATAGTATCATTAAATGGGGCAATGTAATTTATGAAGTAGCTAACTTTGATTAGATTGTTTCAAGTCAAAATGACATTTTTGCACCTGAGTGCTTTGGATTACTCTTTTTTATCAAATTTATTATACAAGACATGTGCCTTTGTTATTTTGTGTTGGTAGCATCCTAAATGGGATAATTATTCCAAAACATCTAACATCTACTTCTAATTGAAATCCAATCAAAATTTGAGCCAATAATATGATATCATGACCAATTTGATTAATTTGTGCACAAATTGCCAAGGTTTTGCATCAAAGTTGACTAATCATGTTTAAGGATAATTAAACCAAATAAAGAGCTTAAGTTAATTTTACATGGAAATTTTTGAATATTTATTTCTAAAAATTGATTTTCATTAATTACATCATCAAATGACATCATCTTATGGGGTGGCATCCACAAGCCATAAATGCCATAAATATCTGAATTAATGCCTCTCCTACCTCATTAAGACCCTACATGCCTAGTTAATTCCCCTCTATCCTAAATATTTATTAGTATATTTATGAATTTTAATTATATAATTTAATTAATCCTTATCCACACATATTTATCTTGAGATGGATAGTTTAGGTTGATTCTAAACCATTCCAAAAATCTATAAATAGGAGGCCTTGCCTATTGATTTTTAAGCTCTTTTATGACAAACTTATAATGCCCAAATTCATTCAAAATCATTGCATCTTATTATTATAATTCTAAAATGTTGAGCCAATCCAAGCCAATTCAAAGCCAAATATGGTGCCAAGGAGAGATGGAGGTAGCCACACTTCATTGATGCAGACTTCATGAGTACAAAGCTGAGCAAACCACTACAACAAACATTTTAGAGCATCCAAGGAAGGTGAAGGAAGGTCTTTATTTAATATTTTAGTTGTGTTTTCCATTTATTTTTGTTAACTAAGATCCCCATTTGAAATAACCTTAGGGTGTTAGTTTAGTGTGTTTTTTATTGATTTGTTTTAATCACTAATATAATACTAATCTCCCCTTATTACAATCCTATGTTCACAATGCCAAGGATAAGACCTAGCCTTCTCACAAAATTTTCCAATAATCCAAGTCACAAATAAAAATACATGTCAAATATGAGATAATATATGATTTATCATGAAGTTACATGCCATTGACATGCTTCCCATCTTGATTTAGTATGTTTTATGCTTACTTCATTACTCTTTCCATTTTATCTTCTTATTCTATGATTACATATAAGAATCCAACCATCTCTTTAAAATTTTAATACTTCCCAACTTGAATTAGTGTGATAAATTTAAGACCAAATTTTCTAATTTTGTTTTTCTTTTATACTTCACAATGCGATTTAGTATGATTGATTGACTTAATTGATTTTTTTTTATACCATTAGTTCCTTTTACATGTTTCCCACTTTATTACATTAGTTTCATACTTCCCAATGTGATTTAGTGTGATTTTACTTGTTTTAATTTGGTTCAAATCCTTCTCTTGGTTTAAAAACAAAATTTTTACCATTCTTTAGTTTTCTATACTTAATCATTTTCTTGTTATTACACATTTCCCAATATGAAATAGTGTGTAGTACATTTGTTTTTGATTAATTATACTTATTCAAATCTTTTTTGCCTATTTTTTTAACTATGCATGTGTCTTATATAATGGTAGAAAAGAAACCACAACTCATATATTTCCTATAGCATATACAAGAAACAACTAAATACGCGTGCTAAAAATAAATATATTCTAGCATCCACAACCAAAACCATAACCATAATACAAACACATAATATCAAACATATAATTACTAAAATAAGATATATATATATATATATATATATATATATATATATATATATATATATATATATATATATATATATCATGATTTTTTCAAATAAAGTAAAATAATAGACATCATCCCAACTCTATAGATGGGCTCTATCCTATCTACCTCATAGTTGAGCCACACTACCTGTAGATGCCTCATATATTTCACTCTAAATAGTGTGTTTTAAAGAGGCTATTTGAGATATCAAACCTATCACTTGTCCCTATAGGTTGGCCACCTAATCCTGTATCTACACTAGCTAAGCATGTACCTATGCTAGCTAGGTCATGGTAGCCATATACACAACTCTCTCCTAAGCCAAGGCCTTCCATGCTTATGCCTCTCCCACTCCCACCCTTATTATTGGTTGTGGCTCCTCCCTGCATGCCTGCACTCAACTTGAAACATCTCCTACTAGTATAAACTAGCTCTTTAGGGAAGAAACTATCACAAGATCCTCTAAATTCATTAGGTTATGGGGTGTTAACACCTTATCAAAGATCTCATGGAGTGTTCTCATCACCCAAGATCCCCATATTTTATCCTCCTCCATGGTATCTAAAAAACTCAAACTAGATAGATTTATATCATTGATATATGTAAAAATATATCTATCTATAATATATCTCAAATAACTTAAGAAAATTTCAACCATTTATTCCTCACCTGTCTAAGTGTCACCTACTACCATTTCTCTATCAGCATGACCATTGAGCATAATATTTCCATCAACATGTCCTCCAAGTACCTCATATTTAGGTTAATTCCCAAATGCAAATCCCAAGGTCACCACTCATGCCTATCTCAAGCTATACCTAATTGGTACCTCTATTGCCTAACTCTATACTATCCTACCTGATGAGTCATCTGGGATGACCACTATCTCTACTCTTTCTTACTACTAGTGTCTTTATCGATGGTGAAATAAAGGTGTTCATTTATCCTCCTACTATGGTGTTGGTGATAGTACCTATAACACTCCTACATCCACATATATATCCTCTCTATCTACCAGCCATTATGCCTAACCTATCCATGATCTCTCACACTGTAGTCTAATCACGGGCCTAAGAAGTAGTGGCCCTAATCCTTCTCTCACCCTCAACTCTCTCACATGCCTAGTCCCAAATATGGGCACCACTATTAGAGCCTTTGGGTGAGGGAGTCCCATATGTATTTGTTTACACACCAATAGATGTGGCTCTATCTACTAGGTATAATGGCCTATAATCTATGCCTATGCCAATATTGGTGTCACTATCTCCTAGCTTGGCCATACCATAATAATGTGTGTATATGGCTACCACATAATTTTTGTTTACCTAAATATTTATAACACTGGCATGTAGGACATGGCCCATGCTACTTGATCCTACTATTACCTCTATACCTAAGGTGATTGATCATTGACCATATGGGGAAGTTGGATGATACATCAAAAATATATCATATATCTAAGAACTTAGAAAAATAATAGGTCCTAGGGTATTCTACCCTCTGGATAACATCCCATCCATGTCATGCATATTTTTTACCTAGATGACAAAACCTAAATCATATAGTGCCCCATGCTCCAAAATAGTCTGGTATAAGGCTATCACATAGAGTGGTACCTTGCCATCTAACTTGTGACACATCACCTATGCTATCACAAGTCTTATAATTGAATTCCATTTATCTAAAATATAAGCTGTATAAACATCAAATAGGATAATTATTATCCTAGGATATATCTTATCTGAGCCCATTTCCCACATAGCTAAGACTCTCCTCTCCTCCTATTTATCTGGTACTCCTATGACCATGACTGTACCTCTTATCAATAGTCTAATAATTTCATAGATGTCTTTTAGGGTGATACCCACATTATGGTATCCCCATCCATCTACAATCTAAATGAGTTAGTCAATCATTCCTAGGCTCCTAGGAACATGACTATCATATCAAAACTCAAAGGAACTTGACAAATCCATAATCCCTCTTAGACCTAATCTAACCAATCTTGATCAATCCTTAACTATAAATTGCTTCAAGAGGTATGGTATCCATGCCACATCTATCAATATCTAAAATTTAAATGCCCCTACAACCATAAAACAAAAAAATATGAATTAGATCCTCCATGTCATTTAAAATAAAAATACATTCTTTTCAAATTTTAACAAAAACAAGCCTACTTGTTTTAATTTATCCATTTTTTATCAATTTGACTGATTTTTTGCCTAATTAGCCATTTTATTACTTAATCAATAATTATAGTCCTTTTTAGAATTCTTTCAACCTCTTTCATGCATTTTTGTATTATTCTGGTCACTTATTCAAATACTAGGTTGACTAAAATTTCCTCATTTTGACTAGGTTGATTTAACAAACTAAGTTGACCCTTTACTTCCCCCCCCCCCCCCCACTTAATATTAAGTGGTCATAGTGGATTAGTCTACTAAGTTGATAGTGATGTATTAAGTTAGTACCATGTAAAACAAACTAAGTTAGCACACACCTACTAAGTCGGTAGTGTGGATTTCACAAATTTTAGCCTACTAAGTCAATTGGGTTGACCTAGTTGGTTTTAACTACCAACGCCTTTCATTTCCTATAATAAATACCTTTCGATAGTTATTACTCCAACCCTTTTTAACACATTTTTGATTTTTGTTTCCACTACCCTTATCATATTTCTTGGGTTCATTTTGGTTCCTAGAATTTATTTAAATTACAATTTTTTATAAAATACTTAATTTCAATAAATATTCAAAAATAAGTTTGAAAATTTTAGTTGCCTACCTATGTTACACCTGTTATGGTTGTTGGACATCCCTCTCATCTTATTTATCATATCCTCACCATCCTATCTCTATTTCCTTTTATTTTGTCTCTAAGAGCTATTTTTCTCACCCACAAGTCAAAAGTAGCAAATGACTTCTCTTTCACCCTATTAGAAGTTACTTTTCACAATTCCTTGCCTTTCAAATATTTTTTGTCAAATTGCTTATTATTGATCATATATTTGTTTTTAATAACCCATTTTTTTAACCATAAAATGTTGTAGAATCTTAACATCGTATAGAATATTTTACACTACCATATGCCTATGTTCCAAAAATTTCATTTTTTGCTATTTTTGCACTAACTTCTATAGGTTTGTCTAATGTTCTTCACATTGGATACCTTCAATTTTTTTGTAGTCTCATTATTTATCTACAATAATAAGGTAATTAAAGGTATGTGTTTTTCAATTATGTCCTTTCATTTATCTTATTTTCTCCTTCTGCATCTTACTTAGCATCAATGTTATGTTTTATCATGTCTTATTCCCAAAGCACCATCCCATGTCGCACTCACATGACATGTGATGACCTTTGAGTAGGGCATATGCATACACATACTATTTTCAAAATTTTATCACTTAATAATTATCTTTATCTTTCAATAACCCATCAAATCTCAATTTCTCTAATTGCATACCTTAAGGGGTTCATTGAGAAAGGGGTGGGTAGACCATTAGTGCTTTGAAGTATTATTGTCCGTTTTGACACTTTTTATCCACACACATGTCTCATGAAAACCTTATCCCTAATCTTATTCTTCTCTATTTCACACTCCTTATTCATTTCCTACCTTTTATCCCCCTTCTTTTAACCTTAAGCTCCTTTTGACTATTCACTCTACTAGGTCGACTAGGTCGACATTGTACTATTTTGAGTAAAATTCATTTAGGGTCTAGGTCAGCTCTTGGTTGACCTAGTGAATACTCATCCATAAATATACTAGGTCAACTGGGTTGACCCTATTTACTAAAACTTTCATAAGATCTTAGGGTTAAATACACCTATACATATAATTTCATTTTTCCATTATTTAGAGAAGAGAAGAAGAAGTAATACCTATTGCACATCTGCTTATCCATCATTATACTTGAAGAGCAAGCTTAGGGTTTCATTCTTTCTTTGGATATATTAATCTTATGTTGTGGATAAATATTTTAGATACATTGATAGTTTATGTAGCCTAGAACTGATTTATCCTTGTCATCCTTACATACCACAATAATCTCTTGCAAAACACCTTGGCCAAGGGAGAGATTGAGGCTTAATGGGTTCATCTTCAAAGGTAAATATTCCTAACTTTGTTCCTCCTTTTTAAGAGTAGATATATATGATTTTTTATTTCTCTTCCATGCATTAATATTTCATATATATTGACATGAGTATATGTCTCTTATGTATGTTTACTTTTATTATTTTTAATCCCCACTTTGTGCCACAAGCTTTGGTGAGCACTAGATTAGATTTTAATTTACTTATTATTAGTTTAGTGAGATATGAAAATGTATAGATTAATTAGGGTCATTATGTGATTGTGCTTGATTGGAGGCTTTATAACTCTCCCTAGCATTATGTATTATGATAAGAGATCCTCTAATTGGGTCTACCAGATCCCCATATTGGTCATTTTATTGATTATCTAATGTATCTCCAATCAAAAGTGTATGGTATGATCTATCTTATCTAAGTTAGGATTAATTTATAGACATGATGCATTTTTTATTGCATTCACTTTAAACCAATAATAATATGTCTTCTTCAACTAATTTGTAAATAGGAAATAATAGGGGAAAATAGCTTACTTGTGTAATTTATTTTCAATAGTGTAGTATAATCTTGAGAGGTTATTATTAGATGAATAATGAATGGGCTTAAACATGTACTTATACCACCTATTTTAAAATGTTTAACATAGATGGGTTAATGAATTAAAATAGTTTGACCTGTACACATTGAAAGATTTTCAAATTTGAGTGTTTGTAGGTTTAGATGATATTTATGAATTATATAACACTTTAGTCTTGTAAACTTTGAAAACTTAGAACTTATTTGTTCCTCTCAATTTTAAACCTTTCCTACTTCCTCAATTTTTGCATCTGCTCTCTTTTGTGCCCCTTGGATTATATCTTAGTTTGACTAGTATTATGTTGATTACCAAGGCCTTATATCTTTCCCAAAATTCTTAAAACTTGTTTATCTTATGCATCTATAAGTTCTGATCATGTACCTATTTTTTTTCTCCCTAGACACTTGTATTCTGGATAGACACCTATGTTGACATAGGTGTCTTGATCTAAAAAAAGTGTATAGTGACCTAAATTCATCTAATTTGAAAATAAAATGTATCCTAATTTTCATCCTAAATGATTTAATGTGGGATATTATACAAGTGGATTGGTATAAATATAAGATCAACCCTCATTCACTCATCACCTAAAATAGACCTATATTCATACTAAAGAGCATTTAAAGAATAGTAAATTAAGTAAGGTTTCTTTATTTTCTCCTATTTTCATATCACTCATAGGGAAAATACATTTATAGGTTTGAATTACTGAAGTAGTAGCCTAAGAGCTATATTTTCAAAGTTATAAGCTAAGTCAATATTGTACTTTATTATCATGTATTTCATGATTCACACACAAGCCAACATGTAGGGGAGAACTACATAAGTCTGAGGCCCTCTTTAGAGTGTTGGTTATGTAGGTAGTGCTCATTAACATAAGGGTTTTTAGGGTATTTCAATATTGTGTTCTTATTAATCTAATTTTCCTACAACCACTATAAATATTAATAACTAAGGTATGATCATTTGAAAAGGAGTGACATTACATAACCCAAAACTAAATGCACCAAAGTGAAGGTGATGAAAAACCGATAAGCATACATGTGGTTACATCTTGTTCTATCAGTTATTCCATAATTTACACTTATGTTTGATCTAGACAATAGTGTCAAAATAACCATCCAAGGTTGATGTAAGTGTCCATAGTTATAAAGTCATTTTAGCAAAATTTGGTAACTATTCTAGAATATTCTTATAGTTTGATTATTGCATATTACATATCCATATATGTATTAGAATTAAAACCAACTAACTATCTTATTTCTTTATCATCACAATATGTATCATAGTTTAACTTTCTATTTTTAGCATATCTCGGCATAATAAATTCAATATATGTTTTATCTAAGTTTTGAAATTAATTAGCCTATTATATATTTATTTATCTCCCTTGTGGTTATTAATTTATATATTCTTAACCTTATCTACCCATATTATGATCCATATCCAATTTAGGGTTAAAAATTATGTGAACATGAAATTTGAGCATTATTTTTGCATAAGAATTGAATTTTATATGCTTATTACCTACCTTATCCTAATCTTTGTGTTCTTTATTTCTCTCACCATAGATGATATTGACTAATTTTATGAATATTATTATGAAACTAACCAACTCTCACTCAAGGAATAAATCACAATTGATTACTCTTGAATTCTTCTAAGTGCTAAAGCATATAATATCAAAGCTTTGAATTAAGGCATCTGTTATCCCTTTAATTAGGTCAATTCTCCTACTATTTCAAGAATTGAGTTACTCCATCTTAAATAAGATAAAATTTTCCTTTACATTTTCCACCAAAATTGGTTTCACATGGAATAAGTGTTCCTTCATTTGATCATGATAGCTTTCATGAACTCCATAAGGATATCATGGAGTATTTGTAAACAAGTATTAAAAGGGGATGTGACTACAAGTTCATTGATCAAAACCCCTCCTATTCAAACATTTCCAAAAAATATCCCCCTTATTAAGGGTAATGATTCTCTCCTACCTTCATTTGATATTAATTTTTTTGAAAGGTTAACTAAGACATCATGACATATTTACCAAGTAACATTAATCCATAAAGAAGTAGAAATCATTAAAAACTAAAGTGTAAAAGGATCCTAATGTTCCAAATATGTCACTCTTACCAATATCAACCAAGGAATCTAAATTAAATTATATTTATCTTCCAAAATATACATTTACACTAAGAGTTATTACTATAACAAAAAAAGGTTCCTTTACCAAAGATTCTTCAATATCCAATTGCTATATCCTTACCAAAAGTGAATGAACCAAATTTTTTCAATGTTCCAAGCTCTTAAAATGATATACAAAAGGTACCAAAATTTAGATATGCAATACCACTACCAAATTATACTAAATTCAATGATAATGAACTTGCACTTATTATCCATGAGGGTGATGATACTCATATTCCTAGATTCAAGAAAGGTGGTGGATTAGAACCAATGATAACGCCTATGAAAAACACCACCATTCCCACAGAATATATTATTTCTATAATGAGCACTATTAGGGATCTTCATAAATAGGTTTATATATTTCAAATGCACATGTTATCTCATTCAAGAAATCAACCTCTTTCATAATATATACTTGAATATCCTTATCCAAAAGTTTTTAAACTACCAGATTTATGTCTTTTTTTGAGTGATAAGGACCCATTTGGCCACATGATTACCTATGCACATTTTTTTGGTTAATGTTTAAAATATGAAAAACTATTACTAAAATTATTCCATGTGAACATTTAAGATGAGGATCAAACTTGGTTTTATGTCCTACCAAAGGGTTCCTTAACCACTTTTTCATAATTGGAAGATAGATTCTTCATGGCTTTCAATATCCACAAGATGCCAAAACTTACACTAGCACATTTGCATAATATCAAGTAATGTTATGATAAATCCCTTTAAGATTATACTATTTTATTCAAAATTACATCATATAAGTTAGAATTTAGACCTTCATATTTGGAATTGCAATCTATTTTTAGTAGAGGGCTTATTTATCCATTAAATGAAATATCATTACATAAAGAGTATGAGTCATTTAAACATTTATATATTGATGTGCATATATATGTTTCATTCATACTTACTTGTCTAAAGGATCTTAGCATACCCCATAAAAATTCCAAAATTTTATCCCTCACATAAAAGAGGGAGATAAATTACCTTAGGAGTGTTATGAACAAAAAATTAATGTTCATAATATTTATATGACTAGTTTACAAAAGTTACTTAACATGAGTCTAATTCAAGACCCATATCCTATGCAAAATATTCAAGTTCAGAAAAACAAAAAAGCATTAACATCACCAAAAATTAAAAATTACTTAACTCATGTGTGGTTCTTACTTTTGGCATAACCACTTTGATACTACAAAATTACAAAACTATTTTAGTGAAAGATGTTTTTCACAACTTGGGTACCATGCAAAATATCTATGTGATAAGGGGAAACAAAAAGATTAATTGGGTTTATTTATCATTATTATTGCTTATGGGCCAAGTTTATCCTTAAAAAAATATGGGTCTTATCACATACTCCATTACACTCCTTTACGTTGGGTAGATTTTGGCTATATGAAATGGAAGCTAAAATAGATCCAAAAAGCAAGGTATTTATTTTTATCATGAAGGAAAATTGATTCATGTTCCAAATGATAACATTGGTTCTTATAATACACATGTGAAACATGAGGAAAAACATTCCATGTACCATTTAAAGTTATCCAACCATGACGTAAACAATTTAAAAGATATAACTTAAGGTTT
>JARHVA010000842.1:180000-500000 GCA_037957365.1 Torreya grandis
AAAAATTAGTGTGGTGCATGTTGTGTGAGAGAGATGACTTGGGTAGATTACTATTTAAGATATTGAACTTTTATATAGAATTATAAGTTAAGGCACCACCTATAGACACTACAAGAAATATAACAACACCCATGGTGAATATACCATAGTCACTTAAAGCTCAATTAGAGCAGGTTGCATCTGAGAAGTTGTTGAACTAATTAATATAAAATTTTGAAGCCAAGGAACAAGAAGAGATTAAAACTCATGAGGAATATATTTTTATACATTTCAAAGAGTGTCAATTGTAGACACCTAAATTTGGCCACCGATAACCTCCAATCATGATTTTGGCCAGTTTCTACCTAAAGTGCATAATTTGGCCTAAAAATACTAAAACATGATAAAAGATGCAAAAATAACATATTCAAGTGCTGATTTTGGCTAGGATATCCCTAAATGGGGTAATGCAATTTATGGGCCAACTGACTTTGATCAGATCGTTTCGAGTCAAAATGCCAATTTTACACCTAGGTGCTTTGGATTGCTCTTTCTTATTAAATATTTTGCACAAGATGCATGGCTTTGTTATTTTATATTGAAAACATCCTAAATGGAATAATGAATCAAATGCATCTGATAGTGGCTTTCAATTCTAGTCCAATCAAATTGTAGACTAATAATAAGACATTTTGATCAATTTGAGTAATTTATGCACAAAGTGCTTAAGCATGCTTATGAGCTAATTAACCCAACTCAAGGCATAATTAATAATTCCATGGAAACTTGTTAAATAATTTTTTTTATAAATGAATATTTAATATCTACATCATTAAGTGACCTCATTTCTTGGGAAGACATCCCTAGGCCATAAATTCCACAAATATCAGGATTCATGCCTTCCATGCCTCATCAATGCCTTCCATGATGCCCTCCATGCCTCTTAATTGACCCTTATTATAATGTCATGATGAGGATAAATATAAACTTAATTCCAAAATTTTAATTAATCCTCAATCACACATCTCAATCTTAGGATGGATGGTTCAAGTTGATTCTATACATTCTAAAAAATATATAAATAAGAGGCCTCACCACATGAATTTTAAGACATGATTATGAAAATTTATAATGCAAAATTGATTACAAAGATTTGAGAAATTAGTGTCACCATGCCAAATTGATTCCACTTCAAGCCAAGCCATAAGCAAAAGGTGCTAAGGAGAGATGGAGGTAGCCAAGCTTCCATTGATGAGGGCTTCATGAGTACAAAACTAAGTAAGCCACCACTACAAAGGCATTTGGAGAATCCAAGGAAGGTGAAAGAATTATTATGTTTTATTCCTTATTTTTAGTTGAATTTGTCATTTATTTTTGTTACTAAGCTTGCCCTAGTGTCTAGGCCTAGAGATGTTATGCTAGTTAGTGTGTTTATTTCATTTTGTTTTCATTTTTGAAATAACACCATACTAACCATCCTCTCTTGAGTCAAATTCCTAGATTCACATATGGCACATCGGATAGGACCAAACACATCCCAAACATGAAGAAGATCATTTTTAAGCTTTAAAATCTTTATTTAGATCATTAAAACTCTTGAAAATTGATTTTATAACTTTGTTTTTCCATTTTTTGTTTGCTATAGGTTTACATAATAACTAACATCGATTAGTAAAATTGACATCAATAGGATAGCTATCATCAGTCACATTGGCATAACAAATGTCAGTTAGATAACTGTTATTGAATAACAAATGTAACTATCAAAAGTTATATAATTGATGTCGGTCACTATGTTTTTCTTAAAAAATAGACCCAAGAGCTCTTTTTTAAAGTTCATTGTTTCAAACCCAAAAGAGCTTCAAGGCTAAAGGACATGATAACATTTTTATTGTAGTACCAAGCTTGAAATTTGCTAAAAACATGTTTAGATCACCTTTTGCATGCTTAAAATGAATTAGGAACATTATTTTGGGTGCTTAAAGTAATATTTAGGTGCTTAAGTGAGTTTTTAGCATTATTTTTCAAATTTAAAACTAAGACCAAGGGGTCAAATTAACACCACCTCATTTTCCATTTGAGATTAAAAATGAACTCACCTTTTCAAGATTTTTGTATTCACTTAGTTGTTTAGATTAAATTTTTGTTTGGAAAAAAGAGGGATGTTACATGTATGGTCTTCCATTTGTCCCCTTTAGGGAATCCTTGGAATCAAAAGTGGCATTCCTATTGCAAGTAGCCTAGTCTAAGGCTTAGAAAGAAATTCATCTAAATCACTCCCCAAAAACTCATCAAAGTTCGGGTGACCTTGAAAATGACCCTAAAGTCTTTCTACTTTCATGCTTTCTATGTTTTTATGTAAACTTGGCTTGTGAGGGGGACTTCATCACCTCTCATGAGTTCTTTAGGGAAGATTTAACCCAGGGTTTCACCTCCAAGCATTGAATTTAATTTGGATCCTAATTGGAGTTACACATGGGATGTAGTGGCACTTTGGATATTACACTAAATGGAGTGAACAATAGGCTGTAGTGGTTGTAAAAAGGACTAGACCTTTTTGCAACAAGCTAAGTGATATGGATCCAAAATCCAGGCTTTTCTTTTGCATTGTTTGGTGTGAAAGTTGTTATGCAATTGATTCCCATAGAATGTTTAGAAACTTGTTAGATCTTAGACAAATCTCCACTTTTCGTAGAAGTATTATTGGTGCAAGGTGTACCTCAAGGTCCATGTCATAGTACTATCATTTGAGAGAAGGGGGGGTGTAAAAACCCTACTATATAATGCACATTTACTTTTGTAAATCCTCTCAAATGATGTATATTGATATATTCCACCAATACCAAGCAACCTTTTCAATTTAGGATCAAGAGTGATTAATTAGTTGGTTTTGTACTAGATTAAAGTCTTTTTTGAAATCAAAACTTGGTGTAAACAAATAATTCAAACCAAAACACATACTCCTCATTTTCCTTTGAACAAAGAGGCATTATTCTACCCATGTGATTTCATCAATTTGCCTTGTTCAAAAGTTCATCAAAAGCTTGGGAGTCATATCATCCACTTTAGCATAGTTATGCTTCCCAATTGAGTCTAGACTTTTACCAAAGTTGTTTAAGTCCTTCACTTGTAATCTAAATCCATAGTTTCACCTTTATAAGTTCATAGGGTTGATGTGTTAAGTGGATTTTCCATTTTCACTAAACTTGAGGGAACTTAGGTTTAACTCCCATTTTGGTTGAGGGTTGTTTAAGACTCATAATCATTATCATCACTTGATAGACTTAAGCCATTTTGTGATAAACACTTGCACTTTGAGTCTATGCACCATAAAAAATTTTAGTCAAGAAAAGTAGTGTTATGATGTCAAAATTGTGGAAAATTATCTTTACTTTAGAGAGTTTTTTAAACAATTTTTTTTGTCACACCTTTTGGGTAGTGTAACATCATTACACTGACCAAAACATTTTAAATATTGTTTCATAGACCCTCTTGTATAGATTTAAAATTTCTTCCTACATTTTTAGACTAATCTAAGTGTACTTTTTTGATATTTTGTCTAGCATAGTTATACTATTCACTTTTGTCTAGCTTATTTGTAAAAAGAACTGAGTTTTATATCATTATTTATGAGAAAATAAACTATATCTAAAGTGCCTTTTGTTTCATACATTATACCTTGTTGATCAAGTTCATGACCAAGAATCAAATGCCTAGTGTTTTTTAGAAGTGTTTCAAATCCATTGGATTAAATCTTTCATCTATTTCAAAGTATAGCTTTTGTCACCATTTGGCCAAGAGTCCTAGTGCCTGCCTTGTTTGAGCCTAGCTTTTGACACCACATTTGGCCAAAAGACCTAGCAAATTTTAAATTTATAGATTAGATTGATTTGAAAAAATTAGACCTTAGAATTTGGCATGTAAATTTTTAGTCCATTTACTTGCTTATCTTTGTGTGAATAGTGAAATGTTAGATGCTTTATGCTAGCTTTTCCTCACAAATATTTGCATAAACATTTTGATCCTTTTGATGAATCTAGATGAAGTTAGAACATCATCTATTTTAGATAGTTTCCTTTTTAGAGTTTTTAAAAATATTTAACCTTTTATCACAAAGCATTGACTATGGATCCCAACATGTATTCCTACAGTCATAGTGGACTCATGTACAATCTAGGGATTAGTAATGTAGTTACACAAGAAGAAATGCTGCAAGACCCCTATGTAAATAATGTTGCTTATGAGATGATTCTTATCCCTGTTATAATACTCAATCAGGGGCACAAAACCAAGATCCATTGGCTAACTATTTGGCTAACACACCACCTTATTCAGAACAAGACCAAGAAAAAACCACATAATACCTAGCTACAATACCCACAGTGGACAAGCCAGTTCTTCAATAGTCATATTTTACTAATATGGCTTCCACATATGATCCATTTTTGTTTGAGTGACATTTTTTAGAAAACAAAGATGATATTTTGGTTAGAGCCATAGAGTTAGGGGCCAAGTTTCCAATAGACTTCCCCCATGAAAATTTACCAAGTCTAGTAAGAGTGCCCCATAATATCATTTATGATCAACATGATTCTTCTAGCAATCTTATGGCTCTAGTCCAAACAATGTATCAAGACCCTAATATATCTAATCAAGGAAAAAACATCATGGAAGATCACTTTAAACAAATGTAGAAATCATATCAAACCTACCTAAATCTATAACATAATTTCAATCAGATGAACATGGTGAGTATGCCTCTTATTGACCTAGTTCCTTCAATAAGAGTGTTGATAGAATTAATTGGACAAAATAATCTGACTTTCAACCCATTTAGACAAACCACTTTGATAAATAACTTGATGAATATGCACATTATTGAAGAAGTGTCTTCAACCTCTATATAGAATAGTGAGCCAAACGTAGTGGACAATGTGTAAACAATGTCCAATCTTGATCAAAGTGGTATTAACATGCAAACAACTAGCCAACAACATGTGCCTACAGTTAATCCCATGAATAGATCATCATACCAAAGAATATGAGTTTATATATCCCAACTTCAACCAGCTACTTCCTCAAGTATACAACCTATGGGATTAGGTAATCAAACAATGACTGGTATCATACCTCAATGATAGAATGTGATGAATCCTCCTTCTCCTTAACAAGTAATGAGTAGTATTTCATAGTAGCAATAAAAATATAGTGTATCAACATAATAGAGGACAAATACATTACCACCTCAATAAAGGGAAACTAATGTCCCACCTCTCCAGGTAATGACAAACATACTTCTATAGTCATAGACTAATATGCCAATCCAAATCCAATTAATAACTAGTCAACACTGTGTAAATATTGGTCAATGATAGATGCCAAATTTACAACCTATTTTCACTTCCCCATAGGGATTCATGCAACAAGGAGGTCCCCATGTTTCTTAATTACCTATTAGACAATCATTGGTTTAAAATGTGCCACATATTTAGAGATAGGGTCTTGGTTCATAAATTCTCACTCAACAACAAGGTTTGATTAGTTGATAGTATGTCCCTTTCAACCAAAATAGGCAAAGTATAGTTATATCCCTTCATCCCAACCAAAAATACTCCAAGTCAAACCTTTATCACTAACCCAAAATAGAATATCACACAACCAAATATGCAATTTCAAGTACATCCTAATCCATGTATGCATATTCCTGGTCCATTCCCCAACCAAACCAATATGCCCTAATAGGTATTCCATCATACCCTGGTCAAAGTGTCCCACTTGGGACCTCCCAACCATTTACCCAAACCAATAATCTCCCTGAAACCAATATTCCTTCTAGTTTCTTATCCTAAGAATTACAACAAATGAAGGATATAATTGCTACAATTCAAGCTGGGAAACAGACTATAAATTTCAAATTGGATGATGTATGTTCTTATCCATTCAACATGGAGTATTTAGAGATTCCATTTCCTCCAGGATACAAACCACTTAAATTTGACAAATATAAAGGGAAAGGTGACCCTAAGGCCCATTTAACTAAATTTTTTGTCGCATGTCAACCAATGACATATAGTGACATATACCTTTTGTTATTATTTCCAAAGAGCTTGGTTGGACAATATTTGGAGTGGTTTTTAAATTTTCTCAAAAATTTAGTAACAAATTTTGATGATCTTTCTGATAAGTTTGTGCAACACTTTTCCTATAATCTCGAGCATAAGATTTCATTAGTGGACTTAACGTAAGCTAAGTAAAAAGATGGTGAGAGTTTTAAAAGTTATCTAAAATGATGGAGAGCCCTTGTAAGTTTTTTCACCCATAGTTTACCATATAAATAATTAGCCATTGTGTTCACCAAAAAATTGCATAGTGAGATAACATATCATCTGGAGTTACAATGTGCACATACTTTCAAGGAAATCATCGACAAAGGTTTTTTGATCGAGCGAGTGCTTATCAATAAAAGAGTCATCAAGCTTAATTAAACTAATAAAAATTAAGGTACCAATTATGGAAATGTCCAACATCAACATCCCATTCAAGCACAAGCATCACAACTAGTACAAGCCAATAACCAAGAAATATTAAAGCAATTCAACCATAATAGGAATGTTGTGATAAATGGAGTAACTGAATCTTATCATGTCCAAATGGTATAAACATCATCTACACCACATTTTTATCTTACTCCTACCAATAAAACTCTCCAAATAATACCAAAAGCACAACAATGAAGACTTTCACAACAAATACAACAACCTTTACCATTGCAAACCCCTCCTCCTAGGAGAACCATGCCAGTATGTCATGTATTTAATGACCTAGGAGAACATATTAAGTCTTTATTTTTCAAGATTTCTACCACTAATCTGATTATTTAGCCTATATCAAATCATTATCTGTAAGGCATTCCTTATCCTGATTAGTATCATGAAAATGAATTCTATGACTATCATTGGGTCAATCGGCATAATCTATGAAGATGTGTCTAAATCAACCATTTAATTGATAATATGTTGGAGAATGGGGAGATAACATTGGATAATGATGATTCCACTTTCAATAAAACTCTTAGGATTTATCAAAATCCCTTTCCTCAACATAAGAATAAAAAATAGTAGAATAATTAGCAATAATAAAAATAATGACCAATGTAGCAGAAAAATCAACAAAATCAAAGGCCAAACCATTAAAATCAACAAAATAAATAGCAGAACCCACAACAATAGAACAATGGACAAAACCAAGGTTATAATGGTAGCAACCAACAAACCTACCATGCAGTTGCACATGAATACAATGGGATTTTAGGTCATATTGCAAGGGGTAGTGTTAATACCATCTCCATTAATCCTAGACCAAACATTAATCAACCTAGACCATTGCTAAGCAATAACATTCATCCAAATTACATGGATAATCCTTATTTGACCTAGGAGTGTATATAGGTAAACCAAAAAATTAGGACTTCCAATTTTGGACCTTATATTGACAACCCATCCTTACCACGTGACCACATGCAAGTGCACTAGAAATCAAGACTTATCATGTTTAGTCCCACACCATTCCCAACATTGGTTAATAATAATGGTCTAGTATTTAATCATAATTGTGAAATCATAACTTAGAGGTCAAAGATTACTATCCCAGGACCACAACCATTTTCCACTTTTCCTATCATCCAAGCAACCATTCAACCTTGAAATAAACCATTCACTCCTAACCAAGACAAGAAGTTTGATATTATGAAACAATTATAAAAGAAACCAACATAAATTTCTATTAGGGATTTATTGTGAACATTAATAATCCACAAGAACATCTTGAGTGAGTTTTTGACCCAATCCACTATTGCTAGTGACATATCCCTTGATAAATTTCAATATTTGGTTAGACACCTAACTCTATCCCAACAAGTCACATTCAACCAAAGTGACATGTCTTCCCTTGGCTCACTCCATAATAACCCATTATACATATGAGTTTATATAAAGTGACATAAAGTGAAATGTGTCCTTATAGACAATAGATCAGGCCTCAACATAGTGTCTCTAAATATCATCAAGCTTCTTGGGTACATGATGGTAGATCACCAACTAGAAATGATAACCAAAAAAGGCTATGATAATCAGGAAATAAAATCACAAGGCACCATTAGGTTGCTAGTTATCATTAGGCCTTTGACCCATGATACACTTTACCATGTGCTTGATCTTGAGTTATCATATAATATGCTTCTAGGTAGGCCTTGGTTACATGAGATTCATTTAATTTCATCAATGTTACACCAATGTATCAAGTTTTCTCACTCAAGGATGGAAGTGAATATTCTAAGAGATTTACACCCATATGAACACTGCAAACACTTGATGCTAAATTTCAAAGCTATAATTATCAATATGACATGAATCCAAGTTCTAAGTAGGATAAAGGAAAGGCTATACTTATTTATCCTTCACCAGATAATTGCATATATCATAATACCTTGGATTCCTTTTCCCACATGCCACCTCCTGAAGCTTCTAATCATTTCACCATTTCAGATAATGAACTGAGAGAGTATGTGACCCATGATACATTTAATATTTCCAATCTTCCTTAGAATCCGAAAAACTTTGGGTGACCTAAAGTCACTCCACATATGCATTGGAAATAAAAGAACAAAGATAAGAGATCTATCACATTTGTACCAACATCTGGCCTAAAACTTGACCCTCTTAAAGGGGATGAATCATGGTTATACAATGATAACCAAGATAATTTTTATAAAAGTGCTAGGTATCCTATTCCTAATAGGGTCATGGAGCATCACAATTATGAAGGAAGAGGCCTCAGATTGGATCAACAAGCAACCATCAAGCCAATTTTCATGACTAAGTATGAAAGACCTTATGGACTTAGATTTAAACTGCCTGGGGGTGACCCCACATATATTATTCAAACTCAATCACCAGTGACTATTGATGATGATGTTGATAATGAAGTAGAGTTTGATCATAGCCTCACCTTTGATGACCTAGCTAAAACCAAATTTTTTGATAAAAATTTCATTTGTACCCTTACCTTGGCCATTCATCGCAACCCATTACCATTATATTGTCCACAATTGATAGATTGGGACCAAAAAGAATCTAGTCTACTAATTGATGAGTTCTAGAATGATGAGGCATTCTATGACTTCTTGGGCCTTAGAAACAACATTCCATTGGGAGATCACAATTCTAGATTATCAATTACATTAGATCCTATAGCCTATTTTGGAGAGCAAGTGAACACCCTTATCCAAAAGAAAACAAGTAAAACATTGAGGTCCCAAAGTGAACCTCATTGAGGTGATTTCTAACTAGGGAAAAAGTAAAGATAAAGGCCATTCTAGTGGTGAAAACCTATTTTAGGTGGCATTAGATGGGGGTGTTCATTCTTCTTTGAATTTAGACTAGGAGACCACCAATAATGAACTTGCATGTGGATCCGAGTTTAGCTTTGAGTAGAAAAAAGTATTTGATCAAATTCTTCAAGATTTTTTGATAATATTTGTCACATGGCTTAATCTCCCATTAGGGGCCTTAGATTCATCATGCCTAGGAGAATTTGAAGAGTAAGTCTTAATGAAGGACCTTGACATAATCCAATAGTTTAAGTCATTACCTACTATCCTAAAAGATGGTTTGACCCTTTTAGTCAAAGATACAATAGAGGTAAATATCAAGACTCGATCAGACCTAAAATGGATAAAATTAGGTGCATCCCTCACTGAGGAGGAACATGACATATTTAAAACTCTATTGAGATAATTTGTATATATCTTTGAATGGGCCTATTCTAACATTCCAGATTTAGACCCCACCTTGGTTATACACCACCTTGTAGATAATCCTAACACCAAACTGGTAAAACAAAAGTTACATAAGATGCATCCTCACATTATTATATTGATAAAGAAAGAGCTGAAAAAACTCTTAGAATAAGGATGTATCTGATCTATTGACTACTCAAAATAGATCTCTACTATGGTACCTATTAGTAAAAAGCCTGAAGGGATCAAAATTTGTATTAATTTTCAAGACATCAACAAAGGTTATCCTCAAGATGATTTTCCATTAACTAATATCAACATGATCATAGGATCAATGGCAGGTTATGAAAATCTTTCACTCATGAATGGTTTTTCATGATATAACCAAATCAAAACAACACCAGAAGATCAACACAAAATAACACTCACCACTCTATGGGGAGAATTTTGTTATTAGGTAATGCCATTTGACCTTAAGAATGTTGGAGATACATATCAAAGGGCCATGACTGTCATATTCCATGATATGATATATGATATTGTTGAAGACTATGTCGATGACATATTAGGAAAATCCAAAACCAGGGCTGACTATCTAGTAGTGTTGCATAAGATATTTGAAAGATTATGGGAGTACAAATTTAGACTCAATCCAAAGAAATGTGTGTTCAATGTAACTTCAAGAAAATTACTTGGATTTATCATGTCTCATATAGGTATTAAAGTCAATTTGGCTAAAATCCATGCTATAACAAAGATGCCACCACCAACCAATTTAAAGCAACTTCATAGTTTGTAGGGTAAGATCCAATCAATCCAACACTTCATCTCTCAGTTAGTAGACAAGTGCCATCCATTTACACACCTTTTGAAAAATTGAGTTACATTTCACTAGAATGATCACTGCTAGATAGATTTTCAACAACTCAAAGACTATCTTCTTAATCCACCTATTTTATTACCTCCTATGTTGGGAAAGCCATTCTTGTTATACTTATCAGCTATCGACCATGCTCTAGGGGCACTCTTGGCTCAACATGATGAAAATGAAAAAGAGCATGATATATACCATCTAAGTTGTACCTTGGTTACATATTAACATAACTATTCACCTATTAAAAAAGCTTGTTTGGCCATGGTCTTCATAGCTCAGAAACTGCTCCATTATATGTTGAATAATAAGACCATGGTCATTTCAAAAGTAGATACACTCAAATATATGCTATCTAAAATAGATTTGTAAGGTAGAATGTCTAAATGGATCATACTTCTCAGTGAGTTTGACATAGAGTATGTCAATCAAAAGGCAATCAAAGGACAAGTTCTTATAGATCAACTTGCAGAAGCACCTCTCACAGACACAAAACCACTCACATTTCAATTTATTGATGAATCCATAATGACCATCATTAACACACCCCTTGAGGATAAGCCTTGGAATATGTATTTTTATGGTTCATTTATTGCACATGGATCAGGGGTAGGCCTATTGTTTATTACACCATAGGGGGATCTAATCCCTAAATCATTCAGAATCAACTTTTCTTGTAAAAACAACATGGATGAGTATGAAGCACTTGTTTTAGGACTTTGATAGGTAGTGCATTGGAATGTATCTCATCTCTAAGTTTATGGTGATTCTCAATTAATAATCAATCAGGTCAAAGATCATTTTCAGACCAAAGATGACAAGTTGGTTCTATATAAAGCCATTGTCAACACTCTTAAGCATCAAATTGTCAACATTTAATTTGAGCACATACCAAGGGCTAGTAACAAAAATATAGATGCCATGTCTACTCTAGTCTCTCTAATTTGATAAATAAATAAAGTTAGAGAGTATCAGTTCCTCATTGAGAATTTGTCAACACTAGATCATGAACCTTTAACCATTGCAATGATTTATGATATTATTGGCCTAATTCTATCTAGTACTCAAACCTTTATAACTACCTTCATGACCAATTTCTACCACCTAACCTATCTCAAAAATAAACCAAATCCTTCATTCATCATTTCACTCATTATACTCTACTTAGATTCACCCTTTACCATCATAATTTTTATGGAACTCCATTTCATTATTTAACTTTGGTAGAGTCTACACTAGAATTAAGAGAAGTTAATGAAGGAGTATGTGTAACTCATTCTAGCAGGGTAGTCCTATCCAAAAAGCTCTTTCATACTAGTTATTATTAGCCCATGATAGGCATAGATGCTACTACATATATATATATAAGTGTGACAAATGTAAATGACATGCTAATTTGATTCATTCCCTAGCCAAAACTATGAAATCAATGTTGACACCATGTCCATTTTCTACATGGGGACTTGATCTCATTGGGAAGATCAACCACACTTCATTTGATATCCATAAACATATCCTTATCACCATCAATTATTTCACTAAGTGGGTTGAAGCTATACCCCTCACTTACGTGAATGGAAAGCAAATTTCCAAATTCATCTTCAACCATCTCATTTTACATTATGGTATCCACTTTAACATTATATCCGATAATGGAGGATCATTCAAGAACAAGTATGTAGACTAGCTATGTACTGAATATAACATCACATAAAAATTTTCTATAACATATTACCCTCAAGGTAATGGCCAAGCTGAGGCATCCAATAAAACCATTGTCAATATTCTCAAAAAGATTATCAATGATGTTGGTCATGATTGACACCTATATATATTTATTTCCCTTTGGGTGTACCATACCAATCATCATAACCCTATAGGAGCCACTCCATACTCACTTTTTTATGGTACTAAAGCCATCCTTCCCATTGAGGTAAAATTGCCTTCATTGTGCATCTCTTTCAAGCATGTCCTAGATGATCATAATGATTGAGTAGCTTACCTAAAAGAGCTAGAATTACTTGATGAGAAATACATAGATGAACTCAACAATCTTCAAGCATATCAGAACTGACTCAAAGGCCACAATAATTGGCATGTTAAGTATCAAACATTTGAAATTGGTGATCTTGTTCTTAAAGAAAACCAAAAGAATACCATGGCCAAGAATAATTATAAAGGGAAATTTAAACCAGAATGGATAGGGCCTTTCATCATTACTACAAATTATGGATTAGGAGCATACAAGCTTGCCACATTAGATAGAGATGAACTTCCTGAGTCAATGAATATTATTCATCTCAAGTGGTACTATGATTGAGTGCTAATGTGTATTATTTATAAGGACCATTTTAGTTATGCCATTATATCACTATTATTATTTGTATAAATATCATCCTTATCCATCCTTTTAGCTATATCCACTTTCCACTTCCAACCTATCAGCACAGCATGTTCTAAAGCCTAGCTTATTTGACCTTGGTTTTTTCCATTTGTTATGCATTTTTAGTATCAAGGTATCTAATCAAGTTTCATGAGCTAGTTTAAGTATTTTAGACAAAGATCATATTTTGGAATAGTGTGATAGAATTTTCAGCAGTTGCATCCTTCATTTTTTATTCATTTCTTACCACTGGTCTTGCTACTAACTATAACCACCTTTAGGAAAATTAGTACCATTGATCTATGTCATTATGTCCTGGTTATAACCACATATTAGAAAAATAGGGGCAACATTGAGCCTTGATGTACCAACTTGCCACTTCCTATGTCATATTATGCCTTTTTACCAACTGTACTTGTTTTGTTTGAATTGACTGCTACACTAGTCGAATTCCTCCACTGTAAAGGCAAAACTACAGTGACTTGAGGTCCTAATCTAGGAATATTTAGGTATCAATCAATACTTATTGAGGTTAGTTCAGTTACCCTAAGCAATGATCTCACCATTTTATGAGCAACCTAAGCCACACTCTTGCCATTTTGTGAACAACCGAAGTTTGAATGCTCTCACTATTTTATGAGCAACCTTAGTTTAAACTCTCTCACCATTTTGAAAGCTTGAACCATTTAGTGTCTTTTCATTCTTGATTGAGTTGAGATACTCCAAAACAATTCTAAAAACATTTGAAAAATTATTAGAAAATAAAAAAAACATTGACCACTTCTTTGCCTTAAGGATTCTAGGAACCCTTACTACGTTACAAGAAAATCACTTGTCATTTAGTTTCCCCATATTTTTTGGCCTTTTTCTCTCATGCACTGACCATTTTACAAGACCATTCCTATTCTTCTATCACATCTATTATATTTGTTTTCATCAATTATCACACTCTTCCCATTCTTTGGGACAACTACATTTGGCTTAAAGTTTTTAATTAGATATTACATCCATGGAACTATGTAGGTAGCATCCACTTGCCTAGTGTATATGGAGACAGCTCAGCCACCCTCATCCTTTTATTTTATTCCCCCATTTTGTTTATTTATTCAGTTGTCATCTATTTTCTAGGGGTAATGTTTGTATGGTTTTTATTGCATTATTTATTTGTTTGTTTGTTTTTGCTTATTTTATTTGTTTGTCTATCTGTTTATTTGCTTTCAACACTATTGCTTTTATTCATTTTATGTGTGTTCATTGGGTGATGCCTTGTCTACACTTACACTTGAATACATCCATATTCACATGTTTACATTTTCATCATGGTTTCTATCATTGGTGCATTATTTTCTATTGAGTATTGAATTATGGGAGTTAGTCCTCATGTATATTTTGGCCATTATACCATGATGTATACCGATACATGCTAAAACAAACCTTATCTTCAAGAAGTTTATTCAACAAAGGTGGTATCAACATCTTTTCAGCACCAACATCTTGATTCTATCCTAATCATATCCCAAACAAAGTAATTAAACATGAAATTATTTCAACCTTTATTAGTTCAAATGAGCATCTCACTACTAGTAAGTTATTCTAATTCATCATTACCCTCTATGTTAAATTATCATCATCCTCAACCAGGTTTATCATTTTTTCCATAATCAGGGTCTAATGATTATAACTGCATATGGCCAAATCATTACACACCATCCCACCTATATTTCTCAATGATTATAACCACCTTTGGGAAAACTATTATGTTGTCACCACTTCCCTTTTTATACCCATACAGGGGCATGCTATTATATTTTTTGTATATCTTAATTGGGGCAGCTCCATCTTCTCAGTGATTATAACCACCTTTGGGTAAATCATTGTGTTATCATACCATGTTGCCACTATCAGGGTATAATGATTATAACCACCTTTGGGAGAACTATTGTACACTATCCCACTTGTATTCTCAATTATTTTGACTAATTTTAAATATCATTGTGTTTTCACCCCATCATCTTTCCTTTCTTTGGTCTCCTAAATTCACTTCTTTTTTTTAGGGACCATTTACTGATCTACTTGTGATAAGAATTCTCTCGAGGGGTCATCATACAATTATTTTATCATCATTATAGTTTTAGGCATACAATAACTTTTCATTATTTTAGAAGATGTTACTATGCTTATATCTTGTAATGCCTTCCTAAATAGGGGCAAACTATAGACACCTAAATCTAGCCACCAATAACCTCTAATTAGGCTTTTCTCTAATTTTCACCTAAAGTGCACAATTTGGCCTAAAAATACTAAAATATGATAAAAGATGGAAAAATAACATATTTAAGTGCTAATTTTGGCCAAGATATCCCTAAATGGGGTAATGCAATTTATGGGCCAGCTAACTTTGATAAGATCATTTTGAGTCAAAATGCCAATTTTGCACCTAGGTATTCTAGATTGATCTTTCCTATCAAATCTTCTACACAAGATGCATGCCTTCGTTATTTTTTATTGAAAACATCCTAAATGTAATAATGCATCTAATGCATCTGATATTGGCTTCTAATTCTAATCCATTCCAATTTTGGACTAATAACAAGACATTCTGATCAATTTGAGTAATTTATGCACAAAGTGCTTAAACATGCTTATGAGATAATTAACCCAAATCAAGGAATAATTAATAATTTCATGAAAAATTGTTGAATAGTTATTTTTATAAATGAATATTGAATATCTACATCATCAGGTGACCTCATTTTTTGAAAAGACATCCCTAGGCCATAAATGCCACAAATATAAAGATTCATGTCCTCCATGCCTCATCAATGCCTTCCATGATTCCCTACATTCCTCTTAATTTCCCCTTCTTCTAATGTCATGATGAGGACAATTATAAAATTAATTCCAAAGTTTGAATTAATCCTCAACTACACATCTCAATCTTAGGGTGGACAGTTCATGTTGATTCTAGACATTCTCAAAATTATATAAATAGGAGGCCTCACCACATGAATTTTAAGACATGATTATGAAAATTTATAATGTATAATTAAATAAAAATATCTAAAAAATTAGTGTTACCATGCCAAATTTATTTCAAGCCAAGCCAAGCTAAGCCACAAGCCAAAGGTGCTAAGGAGAGATGGAGGTAGCCAAGCTTCCATTGATGAGGACTTCATGAGTACAAAATTGAGCAAGACACTACTACAAAGGCATTTGAAGCATCCAAGGAAGGAAAAGGAATTATTGTGTTTTATTCCTTACTTTTTAGTTTAGTTTGTCATTTTTTTTATTGCTAAGGTCTCCCTAGTGTCTAGGCCTAGAGATGTTATGCTAATTGGTGTGTTTCTTTCAATTTTTTTTCAGTTTAGAAATAACACCATAATAACCATCCTCTCTTGAGTCAAATTCCTAGAATCACACCAATTTTTATATCCTATACTTGAGGCTTTAATTTTCCACTTTTACCCTCATCTAAAATTTTCTAAAAAATAACATATTATGATATACTAGCCCCCAAAATAAATCATAAAACAATAGGACCATCTTAACTAGAATATAAATATGACATTCATTTAGTTTATAAATGAATTTAAAACAAGGTTAAATACATCACCCATATCTATAAAAACCTTTTTTTCTAAATAAAAATCCAAAACTATAATCCATTACTCACTATGGACTAAAATAATTAATAAAAACTTCTACAAGTGAGTTACAAAAGTCACTAGTATGTGAGTCATCTAGAATATTATGGGGGATATTCAAGGAGAACATTTTCAATAAACCTTAAAATTTTTAATTCCTCATTACCACCGAATTAGGTATTAAACCAATGAGTAAATTATTTCCCTCTTTTTTCCTAATTTCAAAGAGATGAAAAGTGTGGATCATGATATATTTATTTTTAGGTTTGATGTCATGTGTCATAGTTATGAATACAATTAGGATGCTCAACTATTGAATCTATTTCAAACCACTCTTTAATATTTATCCCTCTATTAGTTTATGGTATCTTTAGAGGATAAAATTATTAATTGAAAGGACATGAAGGAAAAATTCATTTCCAAATATCAGAATTATTGTGGAGGAAAATATATTAGGGGAGATGACATTTTAAAATTTTCATAGAGAGAAGATGAGCCATTATAGGATTACCTAGAAATGTTTTAGTTTAGCTTGTGAATGTATAAACAAATCAATATGGACCAAATTTTTAATAAAATATTATTTATGAGAGGTATAAATTAAGAATGTTTTGAATCCTTAGATATTATGGGTGGAGGAGATGTGTCAAAAAACATTTGATTATATCATCTAGCTATGTATAAATTTGTTTATTTATGATGAATAAGAACTACCAATGTAGATCTTTATCATCATCATCATCAGAACATCCCAATGGAGTCTCACATGTTAAATTTAAATAACTATTGCATGATATGCAAAAGGATATCATTAACCACATGGATACAGAGATAGATACACTACACACACAAAAAAATAAGAAGAATTAGAAAAGGATTTAACAATTTATTGCCTACGTTTACATAATAAGAAGGATGAATTTAGATGCCAAAATTCTCATTCAAATATGGAAAGCATAAGAGAGGAAAACCCGGTATAAATTTAAATTCATATAATTTGAGGAGAGTGGGATCAATAATTTTATGTCATACAATGGAAACCATGGTCACAAATATTGTAGAACATAGGTATACAACATGGGCCTTTCTTTGTCAATTCATAGTTTTCAAATTGAATATATGTTTCTCCTCCTAAAAAGTAGTGTGGACAAACTCCTTGGAAACAAATTTCATAAATTACACCTAATTTTCATAATTAAGCAAAAAAATATCAATGTCCTCAAATGAATTAGAATTAGTGCCAAGAGTAAACATGACAACCTATTAGAGAAATATATTATGCAAGGTTAAAAGTGGAGAGATTATGTCAATAATGAATGAGGGAAAATACATCATCTATTATCATGGGAGGATTCCCTTTATTTAAAATGCTAAATACATGAAAAATGATAAGCAAAATAAATATATTCAATTTTTTGTTTCGATTTGTTTTTTGGTGAGTGGAAAATAATATAGTAGGAGGAAAATTAAAGAGAGTTAGAGAAGGAGAAGGAAATTAAAAGAGAAAAAAGGATGAGAGAACATGGGTGGTTGAATAATGCAAATTTCAATCACCCTAGCATGATATAAATAATTAAATAAATGAAATTTTAACCATAAACATTTTATCCAAAGAAAAAATAGGAACTCAATGATTCACTAAACTTAGGAATAATTATCTTTCATTAGGACAATAAAAGGCACAAATTCATGTTAAGTTCCTATGTATTAATACTTGATAAAGATTACTAAGTTTCTTCCTTTCTTTATTTTATACCAAAATTATCTATATTTTCAAAATTTCTATTACAATGAATATAAATCCTATTTATTACAAGATTATGTAAATACTTCATAACCACCATTTGAGGTATACTTTTTTACCTTGTTCACATTGAAGGAAAAAGACATAGTACTTTTCAAGTGATAGTGTGTGTGTGTGTGTGTGTGTTAGAGGATTTTTTGGGTTGAGTCTATGTTTTAACATCTATTGTAATTTAGCCATGATGTTCAATTTATGATTATTTCAACTTGAATGTCCTAAATCCATACACAATAGATAATATTCCTTGGTGGTGTTGAATATGAATTTCATCCACACCTCCATAACCTTAATAATTTCATCACTTCCATTGAATAAGTTTGGAATATTTTTATTATACTCAATGAGGGTGACATGAATATCAATTGGATTATTCATAGTCTCCAAGTTGAAAGTGTATATGCTGAATAATTCTTCCTTGATATTTTTTTGAAAATTATCTTTAGTGTTTGTGGTTGTATGAGGTTTAAAATATCCTTATTTTTTTATCTTGTAATGTATGGTTAATATTTTTCACAAAACTCAGAGAGAGAGAGAGAGAGAGAGAGAGAGAGAGAGAGAGAGAGAGAGAGAGAGAGAGAGAGAGAGAGAGAGAGAGAGAGAGAGAGAGAGAGAGAGAGAGAGAGAGAGAGCTAAGAATATTTTATAGATAGAGGATTTTTTGGGTTGAGTCTATGTTTGAACATCTATTGTAATTTAGCCATGATCTTCAATTTATGATTATTTCAACTTAAATGTCCTAAATTTATACACAATAGATAATATTCCTTGGTTGTGTTGAATATTAATTTCATCAACACCTCCATAACCTTAATAATTTCATCACTTCCATTGAATAAGTTTGGAATATATTTTTTAGACTCAGTGAGGGTGACATGAATATCAATTGGATTATTCATAGTCTCCAAGTTGAAAGTGTATATGCTGAATAATTCTTCCTTGATAATTTTTTGAAAATTATCTTTAGTGTTTGTGGTTGTATGAGGTTTAAAATACCCTTATTTTTTAGCTTGTAATGTATGGTTAATATTTTTTCATGAAACTCAGATTTGAGATCATCACATTTTTTACTATGAACCTGCAAGTCTCCTATGCCATCCTCAAGACCATTTATTCTCTAATCCATGCATTATATCCACATTCATGAAATATATTCATATTTTTGGTTCAATGTTCTATAAAATATGAAAATCTTCTCATCTATATAATCCATAATTATTAGGTATCTGGTTATACTTATCCATATCCCTGCTTATTTCTTGATTGCCTTCATTTTTTCAGTGACCTCGAATTGATCTTTATCTAAAATTCCACATCTTTTTCTAATCTCATAAACAAATTTCAATCCATCAATGAGAATTTTTTCAACCCACATTTCCATAAATTTCCCATGTTTGTTATTTTTAATGGCTTCACTATCAATATATTCTATAGGAATAATTATAGGATATAGGCAAAAGTGACATTAGTCTAATTCATGAATGTTTTAATGTACATTAAAATTGTGAATAATTGGCATTTGAGTTGTTAATGTGTTTTTTCCCTTCTTTGATCCTATTTTTCATCCTAGCAGTATATTCTTGGAAGTTAATAATATCATTGTCATGGTTAGGATTTTTAATATAATCCTACTAAAACCTTAATCAACAAAGTTTATTTATTATTCACGTATTTAAACTATAGGCTGGTCTATTTATTAAATATTTTTATCCTAAATTGTAAGACACTGCCCTTGAGGTGACTTTGGAATTAATTTTTAAAGATATTTTCAACAAGTTTTCCAACACATTAAAATCAAGATTATTGGCTCTGACTATGGGCTTATTATTTTTATTGAGAAATTGATGAACCTAGGTGAAAGATGAGTCACTTTATCAACATTTAAGTGCCATGGATTTTTTAGGGATAAATTAAAAAATTAGGCTACTTGGGAGGTGTAAAATCAAGTGGAGGTAGAGGAATATGAGGTGGAGATGGAAAATGAGGAAGATATGGAATATGAGGTCATGATGAAGCATGAGTGGAGGATGATGTGGATTTACATGAGTAGAGGAAGGTATAAAATGTACCTAAGTTAAACCCTAATTATAAACATTAAATTTTTGATTTTTTTATCAATCAACATATAGGAATCAAGGAACTAAGTTGTATATGTTTCACTTGCTTGAGCTAGAACATCAAAAAATATCTTGATATTAGATTTTATCCTCGATAATGATCCATCACCATAAGTTATATATATAAATTCATTATTTTATATCTTCCAAATCACACCCAATATCTTTGGTGAAATTTGAATTCGGGACCTTGAAATATAATTTACTGTCAAGTTGTGCTAACAAAGATGAGAAGGCATGCTTTTATTTCCTCAATGTTTCTCTCTTTTTAAATATTATTTTAGAAATGAAATCATTTTTTTAAAAACCATTCATTTAAAATTTATATAATTAAATATGTATGTTCTTCCAAATTCATCAATTCTTGGAAGGACCAATCTATTTTTGAAAATGGTAAAAACTAGACCTTTTTAGTGTACAACAAGACAATCATGTCACTTCCATCATCTAAAATTAATTATGTGACAAATTAAAACCTATATGAATTTAAATAATCCTAATTAATTCTCATTTATTCTAATTTTCTCACTTAAAAATAATTCTCATAGCCCTTCCAATAATATTCAATTTTTGGTTCATGCAGGTAAATTGAGCCAAGGTTTAGATGGGGTTTTGTGTATCATTTTCCATCAATATTAAAACTTTTTTATATGAAAATACATTAGAAAGTGTTCCATTAAAATTTAAATATTAAATGCACAATTTTAATTATTTCAAATGTAATATCTCAAACCTACATGAAATTGAATTCTGGAAACATGTTTGTTCTTGCATTTCTTATGAACTTCTCCTAACTCTCTATACATCTCAATTAGAATTATCTTGTCATTAGCATACCTAGGTATCATGTAAAATATACCCTCAAATATATCAAATATGATATATTTGATATTTTATAATTAGATGAAATAACTCTTGTAATGATTGATTAGGATGGTAACCTCATTTGAAATATGTATCACAATATTTACCTCCAAAGTCCTCATAGCCAACATTTTGAATGCATTATTCACTCTCATGAATTATTTATTTCATTTATAATGACTGAGATAAGGGTGGTATCCATAAATAAGTCTACCATAGGTATAATTCCCATCCATAGAGAGTTTTAGACACACTCTAATGACTACAATTGAATAGGCCATGTATGAGGTCATGTCGAATTATTTTGTGGATTCCAAGTTCACCAAATTCTCATGAAGATTTTTGATAATTATATCACCCTATTAAATGAAGTTTTCCCTTGAAAAATTATGTTTATAAACATACACATCCATTCTTAAAATCCATTATTAGTAGGGTGACCCATTATACTATTCAACAGTGTTTCTATGTTCAATGGTTATTCACAAAAGTCAAATTTATATATGGTCTTAGGGATTTTATAATGTCCTGTCATCTTAATATTCAACCAAGAGTGGGTTATCATGGTAATACATATATATATTGTTTTTACTAGGATTATTGTCCAATTTACTTGCTCATTTATACCACTTCATCATGTGGTATAGTTTCAAGTGCTATACTTATATATGGATAATCTAAAACTGCCATCAACATATAATATGTATACCTAATTTCCTTAGTCTATTTTTTGTTATTTCACATAGGTGAATACTAATTTTATACATTAGAATCCTAAGGTAGTATATTTCACAAGCCCATTTTCAAAAATATTTTTCCTAATAGATGTACATTTAATTTCTTCCATCCTTTTTGAAAAGTCTTCTAAATCCACATGACCTAATTTAGAGTCTCAAATTTTAATAAGTTTTTTTTTTCCAATATGGATAATTATTCATATCTCATATAATTAAAATTCATGTTGATTGGCTTTGTAAAGTAGTAAACTAGTTTTTAAATAGAACCAAAATTATGTGTGTGAAATTAGGAGGTACGAAATGCTTATGTGGATATCATGATTGGATCATATTCACCATAAAATTAACAATATGTTATCCATAAACTCTAATTAAATTTCACACAATTAAAAAAATATTTCAAAGTTTATGTAGATCTCCTTATGCATGAAATGATCTAAGTAACACAATATGTAGTGCAAAACTATCCAAAAAGGTTTTAAAGTGCTAAAAAGTGGTGTAGGATGATGAAGAAATTAAAAATGAGTGAAAATGAGGAAAAATATAAAACAAAGGCATTAAAAATTAAAGGAATAATAGTATGATATAAATGAACATGAAAAAATATGAAACAAGGGAAATTAACATGAAATATTAAAACTAGGAGGAAATCAACCTTGCTAGAAGATTTCTAGAAAAATCAAATTATAGAGTTGATACAATGGTGTATAATATGTTGGATTCATATCCAGAGTAAACTAAGAGTTTTGGTAATGATAGGAAATTCCTCAATGGTTTTTGAAAGACTTATGCATTGTATCCAATATTTTGAAGGTGTCATTGACTTTTTATCAGTGTATTTAAAGCCTATTGGATCACATAGGCACCTACAAAACTTCATTAAAAAAAACATTTATAAAACTAAAAAACTATATAAGAATTCATAAAATTCAAAAATATAAAAACATTTTTTGCCTTTATCTTAGTCATATGATACATGCCATGCCTATTTTCCGATATTATAGGATTCCTATATTCATGCTTTCCACAAATTATTCACATTAGTATAAATGTAATGAATCCATGTTACATATAGTTATGGACACATTTATGCCTCGCCTAATGGAGCATCTTCAAGTAGTTATACATGATGACATATTTATATATTTTATTTAAATCCACTTTCCATAGACTATAAATATTATTTACATGGATTCTATATATATATATATATATAATGATTACATGGATATTATACATGTTATTATTGCATACTAATTGATTACATGGATTATACCACATACCCTAACTAATATATGACTATTTTTTATACTATAACATCCATAATACTGTGACTATGATTTAGTTCCTTTTCTAATACCTAGATTATTTAGGAAACCTATGTATACATGACATACATATTGCCTTGTTGAAGGGAAATATATTTCACACATATCTTCCAAATCTTATCATTTATGTCATACACATTAAAATTACCTATTAAAAAATATTAATGAACATATTTTACATATATTTCCACTTTTGGGGAAACACAAAACATTGATATTGAGTATTTGATGATTATACATCATATACATCTCTTTAAGGACCACAAAGAGAATATAATATTTATATTATTTGGAACACATTGATATTATCTTAGGTTTTATACCCATATTCATTATATATTCTTTGGATGTCTAAATTAGTTAGAACCCTATACCCTAAGTACTATATACATCTTGAAATTTGATGAGTGTCATGACTAATACTCAAAGGACCATATCTTACCCATCAATATACATGAATTAGAGGTTGACAAAAATGGAATCATATTATGAGTTATTAACTAAAAAAATTCTAAAAATATAGAGAATAACTTATTTCTCACTTATGATCTTCTTTGAATACATCTGTTTCATGAAAATTTTCACTTAAGTTCTAGGAAAGAGAGAAAAGAAACTCAATATGGGTATGGTTGAAAAACCTATTTGGTTGTGCACTTGCTAAATTCAAATGTTTGTGAGATATCCTCTTTGGCTTTGGAGGAATGCCTATAGATAATCAAGTTTTAAATCAAAATTTTTCATTAGATAGATGGTTGGGTAGATTTCCTTGCGATATCTAGATCATGTGATCAAGAGTTTCCTTAGGGGTTGTCAATCCACACATTTTAAATAATTAAGTTCATAAAATTGGAAAGAAAGTAATTAAATAAATAATCAAAAGGTAATAAAATTGAACACAAGAATTATTTTTAATAAAATATACTATAAATGATCTAATTAGTAATATAATAATCAGTACTAGTGCTGAGGGGTCAAGGTATGCTTAAATTTTTTGAAAGAAACCTATGAACAGGTAGGGACATAGAAAACTAGATTTAGTTGGGTACAAATAGGTGGAATTAACTTGTTAGTTTTTGGTGCCATAGGTGAACATCATCAATTTTATAACCATCATCAATCAAGGAGAACCATCGTTGGTCACCTAACCATCACTAGTCAGGTAACCATCACCAGTTGCCTACCAGTGGAACTAGGATTGGGGTTGGTGTTGCTGATTGATAAGATTCATAAGGTAAGTTATAAGAGGTAGATAAGGAATATGATGATATTGAAATATAAATATGATATTTAGATACCAAAAATCAAATACTTACCATACCAAAAGCTGATTGGGTGGATGGTTGAGATGGATTACTTGTTGGTGGAATCTAGGTTGATTTTGGTAGAGTAACAGTACTTGAAAGCTTGGTTGAGAAGTGATGGTAAGTTGGATCCTAATAATTTCTATAATAGAACTTGTTTATTTTTATGATGATTATTGACCTACAAAAACATATTATATATACACAAAATATCTTGATCATAATTACAGATCTTCTTGGCCTTTCAGGCCTCTCTCTCTTATAGGCACAAGCAAGAAGTAGACGTGAAGGTGTAACTAGGCCATATAAATATCAATTGTCCATGAAATGGATCAAAATAATATTTAGATGAGATATATTTAGAAAATCAAAGTGTTGGTTACATGTGGCTTTCATGCTAAAAGTCTAAGTAGTGCAACCTAGCCATCACTGATCATGGTGACCGTCACTAATATCATGATAACTTTTGTCATCTACATTTTGTCATTTTTTGTTATATGGATTTTTTGAACAAGAAAAAATATTAAAAATAGAGAATGGATCAAGGTCTGGTTGCCCCAAGAGTAGGAGGAGGTATTCCCCCTCAAATTAGGAGTTGGTGAGGTAAGACTGAAATGGGTACAAGTTTGATAATGGGGTGATGGTGGGTCACGAGGTAGGTGACAAAAGAATGGTTGGGAATTTGAGATGAAAAATTGTGTAAAAAATGTGACAAAAAGGTGTAATATCCAAGATCATACAAAAACTAAAATTTTCAATGTTGGTAAAAGTAAGGGTTGGTGATAAGTAGGATAACTGACAAGTGAACTACATGATCACCTATAGGCATGGTGGTTGGGAACACTCATAAATTCAAGTCTCCTAAGTGATTTTTATGTTTTTAGTGGGTATCCACGATAGGAAGTGTTCCTAGGGAAAACACAAATGGGTCAAGCGTCATGGGTATTTGAGGTAAGAAGTACTCGCAGTGAGACACAAGCAGGTTGATGTGCATGAGGTGGCATAAAATATAAAATTTAAACATGGTAATGTTATCACCACAGTCAAAAGGACCAGACAAGTGTCACAAAATCATTCACTAGATGGGCTAAAATAGACCAACAATAAGATGACAAGGTGGTTAAATTGGTGGGACTAGTCGAGTTGACTCCATGTGCATGAGGTACATGGACATAACCTATATTGTTTCATAGACATAATATCTAACAAAAACTTTAGACCAAATGTAGTTCTTCTTGTCTAGGTAGGTAAAATGCTAAGAACCTAGGTGAGATGGCATAAAAGTTTAGAAATGGGAATGGGGACCCTAACTGATGATGGTTAGGGGGTACCCTAAGGGTCGATTAGTGCCAGTCACCCTGACCAACAATGATCAAGGTAAAACCCTAAAAATTTGTAAAGTAAAAAGTGAAAAGGTGAATTTTTTTTTTCACATTTAACTTTTTCATTTTTGGTCTAGGTGAATAGTGCATTTTTGGTGATTAGTTGGCTTGCCTGAGTGAGTTTTGAGCTAATGGAGGGTGGTCAAGGATGTGATAGAGTGGTGGGATGAGGCCTATGGCCATGCCAGTGATCATAGAATGAGGTATGGGTTATTTTAAATTGATAGCTAGGGTTGATTATGAAAATAGTTAAGGGATTTAGCTATTTAGGTTGGCTTCTTGTGAAATCCCTAGGTAGGGTTTTGGTAAGGTGTAGGTAAAATTATGGGTATAATGAGGAATTGGTGGTAGTGGGTTTGTAAATTAGGTTGGGGGAGGGTTTACATTAACAATTTTTTTGTATTGTAATCATTTTAGGTAGTTTGGGAGTGAGATAGGGTTATAATTAAGGCTCTTAGTTCAAGTCGCTCCATGGTCTAGGTGAAGGTAGTGATTAGTGTTCATTCTTCTTGACTGGCACTAATTGACCCTAAGAAGGATAACTAGTCCTTAAGGACCGATGATGGTTAAAAGAATTATCGATGGTCAAAAGAATAGTGAAAAAGGGTAGGTTTTGATTCCAAGGTGTTTGCTAAAAATAGTTTATGATTGGAGATTATAGTTGATAAGGGTAAAGTTTTTAAAATAGTTGTTTAGTGAGGTGAGCATTAGCTTAGCTGAGAAGTGTTTGGGAGATAGGGAATAAAATAGGTGTGGTTTTGACAAAAGGATGCAATGGTATGAATTGGAATAGGTTAATGAAATCATGAGTTAGTACTTAGTTTTAGGTGGAAGATTAAGTATGCATGTTTATTGTATGTTGCACTTGTAGGATCATGAGCATATTGGCTTGACAAACCAAGTTCCCATACTCTTTGTATACATCTAGGATGCCATGAATGTTGATGAGTGGTATCATATGGAGGTTTTCAAATTAGGTACAATGCACCATTATCATTACCTACCCTAAGATCCTATGATGATCAACATGCTCATCGAGAGATGGGACCCCATGATGAATATGTTTTGGATGCCTACAAGAGAGATCACCATCCTCATATAGGATGCTCATAGGATCACTCATTTTTTGATTTAAGTATACGTGGTTTATTAGACAAAGAGTGATGAGATAGACTACTTCATAGAGATGATATATGGTGAGGATCATGTTCATGCATGATTTCATGCAGGTAGATTAAGGTAAAATCCATTATACTAGATGGCTCTTAAGGACAAATGCTTGATTATAATGATGATGATGATGATGGCCTTGAAAAGTTTCATGTTGCATGATTCAGTTGGGGGTTAGCTTCTACATGTTTTTATTGGTGTTTTAGTGGAGATGTTACTAGGGAGGACTGTGTTTGTGTGGGCCTCAATTTTACTAGTGTATATATATTGAGAGATCTAGGGATTATAATCATATAGATAGTATGGGATCACTTTAAACTTCATTATTTACTTCTAGTAATTCAAGCACATTTGAGTGCTAAGATCCTTGGGGCTGTCAATGGAGGGTTGTCTACTGACCAATTATATAGTGGGCTTCCTACATTAGAGGAGAGGTGGAGCCATGATAGGGGAAGGTGGAAGAGCCAGAGATATTGAGTGGTTATGGGATGATTTGGATGTGTTGGTTCTAAGGGATGTAATATGGTGACCTTATTTTAGATGGTTTTAGTGGATGAGATACAGGTATCACACCTTATGGATATAGAGATAATGATGGATATACAACTATCGAGAGGTTGAGGATGAGCTCTTTTTATTTGATCATGTGTAGAGATAGTTTGGGTTGGTTTAGGGGATCCCACCTAATTTTCCCTAATATAAGAGAGAGGAGGTAGAGTTCATGTTGTCATGCCATAGTCACAAGATGTTGTGCTAGATTATGAAGAGCTACTGACAAGAGATCTTATTGATATATAGGTGTTCATAATGGATACATAGCCTAATACTAGGGAAAATATGTTATAACATACTTTTAATGGGGTGATGGGGGAAAACAAGCCATCAATGTAGATCTGGTGAGGGTATAGGCATAAGGGGGATGTTTAGGTGGTAGTAGCACTTGCCATAGCACAAGCCTAGGTCACCACATTATAGGGGTAGGTGGCTGCACTATAAGGGTAGGTGGCCACCTTGTAGGGTTAGGTTTAGGAATTGATGGCCAAGGACTAGGTATAGGCTATTCTTGCCATGGTTACAAATGATAGAGATGTTTTGAGATAGGGTGAAGTGGCAATGATATTGCCAACTAGTTTTGTTCCTTGGGCTTGTTATTTGGCTATGATTCAAGAGTTGAGATATTATGAGGCCATAGTTATAACTCAATGCCTAATACAGATGAGATGGGGGGAGTCTAAGGTGATCTTGGTAGGTATCCCAACTCTCATGACTCCAAGATAATGGGCTTTGATAGTGGGTCCCTAGGTAGGTATCTTAGGAGGACCACCACCAGATGGGGCTATAGGTTTAGGTATAGGTGGAGTGAGTGGTATTGGTGTGGGTGAAAGTTCTAGTGCCCCATGATCATGTATGGGCATGTTTTGACATATTGGTAGCAATAGGTATACACTATTTTGATACTAGCCTATGTGCTAAGGTAGTGAGATGTATATGTTTGGAGAAAGAGCCCATACATTATTATCTATATCATTTTATGATGACATGATGTATATATGATGTTTATGGATGATGGTGTTATATATGATGTTCATGCTTATGATTGATGTTTTATGAGATGTTTGAGTTGGTAGATTAGGCATGTAATGTTATAAAGATAGCTATGATGCCTTGATTCTATTCATGGATGTGAAAGTATGTGTTATTGATGGATGTATATAATGTGATAATGTAATAGTTTTGTTTATGATAATGTTTATGTGTTTGACATGAGTTAGTTTTTATAAGATAAATTATGCTAATGTCATGATAAATAGATAGAGTGATAGATGGTATATGGATTGATGTCTTGCTCATTAGTTTGATTTATGCTTATGATGGTGTAATGGTATGATTATATGATGTTATGATGGTTAATAGATAGGATGATGTTGAGGATATGTTATTATATGTTTTCCTTGTGTCTTGCTCATAGATGGCTAGATGATGTTTCTTGTAGTCATAGTTGATGATGTTCACACTTTTGATTTGGTAGCTATTGTTTATGCTCATGGAGATAAAATGTGAATATGGCAGAAGATAAGAATACATGAATTAAGTAAACAACAAGATAAGAAAGAGGAATATGATGCCATTCCATTGATAAGGACCAAAATAAAACTTGAAGTTAGATTGGCTTAGTGAAAATAAGCCTTTCAAATGGTTTACATTAGCATGCTTATGTTGATAAATAGGTATATTAATCACATTATGTCAAGTAATCTCATAGTCGCGTGCATATGATATGTTGAGGGAGAATGGGTGAAACTAGAACCTCTAGTGAGACTAGCATACCCTTTCTATAGGCTTTAAAAGAGGTAGTATAAATGAGTCTATGCTCATTTATAATGTGTAGACTGATCAATGTGGGAATTATACTGAGGAAGGCTGATTATGACCTTCCAAGATTATTATTTTTATGAGAGTCAATTGCGGCTTTATCATTAATTTTGCTTTTGCTTAGGGGTCTATGCTAATCTAAATTTGATTTAAGGCTGGGGAAGCTTCTAATAAATTGCTAGCTTTGATAAATGCTTTACTCACCCATACTTCAAGGGAGTGGTATGAGTTTATATGCTTAGTTTAAATGCTTATAATAGTTATCTTTCAAGGGAGTAGTCCACCTTCCATTATGCAATTTTGGTTTACTTTTAAACAACTATCCTTCAAGGGAATAGTCTACGAATGTTAGGGGTGACCCATGATTTATTTTTGAATTTTGATATTGATTTTTATTGACATAGAATTGCTTATACAAGCTCAAGGGATTACCTTTATGAAGGAAAAACTACGTTGACATGAAAGTTTAGTAGGTGAAAAAGGGGTATAGATGAAAATAACCATGGGAATCTATCTCAAAGAGGAATATAAAGTACCATGAGAATCATGCCATGGATATAGATATGGTACCCATAGTTCAAGATTAGGCTATGATTGTGATGAATATTCACATGATTTAGTTGTAGTTAATTTCCCATAAGAAGAGGGAAATGAATATGGTTATAAGGGATGAGCTTAAGTTAGGCAAATGATGATTGTGATCCTTATTTATAAATAAAATGGATGTAGATGCAAAGCATTGAGAGGCTCATGTTCTAGTTTTCTGTCAAGAGAGGACAAGTGATAAGCTCTTAATCCAAACTTATGGGTTATGATGTAGGGTCTAAGTCAACTAAAAGCAATTTTTTCCCTTTTGCTTTTCTTCATATTAGTTACATTTTGGTTTTCCTTGAGGATGAGATCTCCAATATTGAAATCTTGCACTTTTAGGTGTTTTTTATAATCATGCTTGATTCATTCTTGATAGACATGAAGATGGGAAAGAGTATCCAAATGGCACTCATTAAGTAGCTCAAGTTGGTTAAAACATTCTTGATAATAATCATCTTCCAAAATAAGATCATGCCAAGATATATGAAGAGAAGGTATTTGGATTTTAAGAGGCAATACAACCTCAGATCCAAACATGATATAAAAAGGTGTAGCACCTATAGGGGTTTGAATGCTACTATGATATTCCCATAAGGTGAAAGGGATGCGCAAGTGCCAAACTTGACTCGAGGCATTAACCATTTTGGTAATCATGTTGTTAAGGGTTTCATTATATGCCTCTACTTGTCCATTTAATTATGGGTGATAAGGTGATGAAGAGCTTAGTTTAATTCAAAATATGTCACAAAGACCTTGAACTTGTTTGTTTTTGAAGGATTTGCCATTGTCAATGATGATCTTATATAGAAAACTAAAGTTGCATATGATATGATGGGTGATAAATTCAATAATATTTTTAGCTTTTATCGAGATAAGAGGAATAGCTTCCATCCATTTGGTGAAATATTTGGTCATAGTGATGATAGAGTGATGTTGCTATGAAGAGTGGGGGTTAATTTCACTAATAAGATCTAGACCCCATTATGAGAAGGGCTAAAAGTCTATGGAATTATGAAGACTATTATTAGGTGCATGATGTAAATTAGCAAGTTATTAACACTTGACACAATTTTTCACATAATCATAGTAGTCTTGGTTAAGGGTAGGCTAGTAATATCCTAGGTGGAAGATACACTTAGCCAAAATGAGTCCACTAAAGTGACCCCCACAGATACCATCATGCATTTTTTTGATAGTGTGAGAGGATTCTAGATAATGGAGGCAACAAAATAGGAGGCCATCAAAATCATGTTTTTAAAGGATTCCTCCTATAACGGTATAACAAGAGGTGATCTAAATAAACACCTGATGGGAATTACTAGAGAGGTCAAAGGGAACTATGCCAAGGTGAAGGTAGTTGAAGGTTTGTTGATACTAAAGGTTAGGTAGAATCCCTTCCACACTAAATATGGTTAGAGTGTCTGATTTGGTGTAGGAAGGTTTAGTGAAGTGATGGATAATGACTGAAAGTTTAGATTCTAAGGGTGTTGACAAGATCTGAGAGGTAAAAGAAGCCATGGTGTTGGCAAACCTATTAGTAGATCATGGAGTGGTTTGAATATGGTAGTGTTTAGATGATGCCAAGATTTTTGTGACTAATTATCTGTATAGTTGAAAAATCTCATTCTTACACTGGTAAATGCTATTAAATTGATTAACCACAAGTTGGGAGTCCTACAAAATATTGATTGCTCTGACTCCTAAAGCTAACATAGTTTGGATGCCTATCACTAGAGCTTCATATTTAGTAATATTATTGGTATATTTGAAGTCAAGTTTTAATGACAAAAGAAGTGGTTCACTGATATGGGGGATAAGGATGATACTAGCTCCCCCACCACACTAACATTTGGAACCATCAAAAAACATGGCTAATTTATTATTGAAATGTATTTGTGTTTCTCTAGATTTTCACTAATTATATTCAAATGAGAAAGAAACTAAGGTTAAGAGGTTATGGGTTTGATGTTACCCGAATTTAGTGCACATCGTATCCAAGCCTTGTGGGAGTTACTCTTTGGCTATGGAGGAAACACCTATAGTAAGAATGAAACTTAACCAGGAAAAATGTTAGAAGAGGATATGGTGGACTGCCAAGCTACGTGCTTGGTCTCGAAAGTGTGAAGCTCTGTAAGGGATGACAGTCCACTATTTAGAGATAAACGTATTGTAAAGAAAGAAATGATAAATGAATAAAGAAATAGAAAAGTAGATGGTGTGTACATGTTCCCTATAGTTTGTGTATCTTAGAATGCTAGCTAAAGGTTTTGTCTAGTCTAGATGGGCTGTTTGGATGGCTTTCTGGTTTGCTAGTTTAGAACATAGTCACTAACGTCGGTGGGTCTGCCGAGGTTAGTTGGGTAAATAATGCCGACATCAATTGGGTTGCTGATGTCGGTCAGGGTAGTCAGCCTTGGATGGCTTTTAGAGTATTCTCAAGATAGACAGAGGGGTTTCTGGAGGTTTAGAGGTTGGTGCAGGGTTGCAGGAAGATGAATAAGGTTTGAGGAAGGGTATAGGTGGAGGATTGGTGTGAAAAGGGGATGAGGACAAGGGGAAGGCCTTTCAGCCCTTCCACGAAAGAAGTCAGGTCTCTTGATAGTATTTAGAAATATTAATGAACAGTAATTGACAATATATTCTAAAATACTAAAATGAAAACCACAATACTTAGCTTTATAGGTAAAAAACTAGAGGTGTCAGAATAGTGATTCCCATTGTGGCTAATGTGACCAGTGTTGTGAGCCAATGAAGTGAACATGGATTGTTTCAATTCAATAGCTCGAGGTCCTCATAAAATATTTCAATACAGTCTCTGGAATGATTTGTGCAGAGCTTCGATAGCCAGGAGAATGATAGTCAAGTTCTGGTGCTTGAAATCTCAGAGTGTGCAGGTTAATGTGAGAAAAGGTAGGTGTAGCTCAATGTTAGAGCTTGGCTTATGTAACCAACATTGGTGATCCCATTAGTGTCGGTGTATAACTGTTGATGTCAGTCAAGGGTTAACTGACGTTAGTAGAGAGAGAATAGGTAAAAGGGCTATTTTTAGCTCTTTGCCTAATTCTCCACCTGCCAAGTGCCTTTTCAATTAGAGAATGGTCAAAACAAGGGCTTATGAGGTACGAGAGTTGGTTAGGGAGTTAAGATGGGGGGAGAATAGGTCATGGGTAGTTAGGATTTAGAGGACCTAGTCTCAGGCTGACTCATAGGCTAAGAAATAGTCTTAGGGTGAGGTGTCTAAGGTGAGGTAATTAATTTAAAATAAGTAGTTTTTAAATTAATAAGGTGTGTAAGTGTGTGTTAGGAGTGTTAACATTTAGAAGGGGACCAAGGGGGGTTGACACAATATTGGTGTCTACATTTTCCCCTTTTTGTCTTATGGTTTTGTTTTGATGAACTGCAAGACAAAAATAGGTGTAGGTTACCCCAGGTATGGGATGGGGTATTCCCCCTCAAAGCAAGAATTGAGAGAAGGTAATCCAAAATTGGGTGCTGATTTGATAGGAAGTAGATGGGTAGGGTGAGGTTGGAGTGTGAATGCTTCAATAGTTGAGATTGTGTGTATACCACTTCACTTGATAAGTAGGTCAAATTGTTGCAGGCAAGGTCGAGGAGGACTAAAATTGAAGTAACTGGTCCCTAGCTTATTAGTGGTAGCTGATTGGGTTAAAATGATCAAAGCTGTAGCTCCAATGGTTAAGGAGGACTAAAATTGAAGTAACTGGTCCCCAGCTTATTAGTGGTAGATTATTGGGTTAGATCGATCAAAGCTATAGCTCCAATGGGCATCGTGTTCCAAGTATCTAGGCTAGGAAGTTCTCCTGGAAAACACAAAAATGTCACAGATATTGGGGATCAACTTGGTCATGATCTGACAATAGGTGTGAGGGGTGCATACAATTTTCTAACTATTCGTGAGGTAGCATATGCAATCAAAACAACCAAGGCAAAGTTGTCTCGAAAGTGGTCTTGGTCTGAGGAGATAGTCATGATCTTCGAGGTCATTTGTCGAGTCAGGCTGAGATATAAGTGATCTCAAGTGTTGTTTGTTGTGGTTAGGGAGATGTATGTGATCTCCAATGTGCCCCATGAGAATTCTAAGGTGAATTATACAGTGTCAGGGCTAGAAAGACTAAAAATGAGGTAGTTTAGGATAGGCAGTGAACCTAGGGTTTAGACAATTGGTCCATTAGGTAGACGAATGAATGAATGGCTGAGCTAACCACAGAAAACCCCATGTCAACTAAGTGCTGCCTATATAGCCCCTATTTTAAGGGCCTCAAGTCAATGTAGTTCTCCCAAAAGGGAAGAAGAGTCAAAGAGGTTGATAGTTGTTTTGGTTATGTTAGTGTTTTTAGCATTTCCCATATGTTTAATGGTACATGCTTGAAATGATGAGTGTATGATGATGTTATAGCCTTTTCCATATTGTGTGATGGTGTATGTTGTAACATAGGCTATGTAGTTTTTCATCCTTAGCAATTTTCCATATTGGTGATGGTGTATGCTAAAAATGAAATAAGTTTATTTATGCTTCAACAGGTTTCCATATTGGTGATGGTATATGCTTGACATAAATTGTGTTTGGTTGATAGTTTCCATGTGTATTATTTTCCATAGAAACTAATGTGAATGGGCTATGATAATTTATATAACACAAATTGGTATTTGCATTAAATAAATCATGATGTTATGGTAGTGGTTAGAAAATGTTTTGGTTGTATTTTATCAGAAACATGTGATGTTATTTATGATAAAATTGAGTTGAATGTTAGGTTCATAACTTGATAGTGAAGGTTTTGAGATGAAAATATGCGAGCATATAATTTTAAGACACTACATCCTAAAAGATAAATTGGCATGTGATGAAGGTGTGTAAGAAGTGAAAGGTGCATTACTCTTTCATTGATAAGGACCATAATGATAACATAGATAGGGTTTTTGCAAACAAAAAGCCCCGTTCATGCATTACATCGTTGACCATTGGTTTTTGTTAGAGAAGTACCCTAATCACTTGAAATTTAAGTGAGTTCAAAATCCCTTGGGTATTTTGGGGTAATAGGTGTGATTATGTGATATGTGAGGATAGCGTAACCATTTTTAGCAGGGATAACTTTGCCCCTTTTATAGGTGACCCTGAGAACGACTATAGATAAGTCCATGACTTAATAGTTTGTTAGTCAGATTTTTTATTTTAGACTGATCAATGTGGGAAGTCTACTTGGTGATGTTTTTTTTGTTTTGTGGTCATGTGAAGCTAATCGATGTGAGAAGCTTTTGAGAGGGTGCTATTTTGTAGCAAAATTTGGGCATAGCCATCCTTTGAGGGAGTGGTCTGTATTTTGCTTTGTATGTTTTGATTTCTTTGAATAGCTATCCTTTAAGGGAGCAATCTAGTAATTACAAAAATAATGCAGTTGTCCTTCGAGGGAGCATTCTACATTTATAGTTTATGACCTTTTTAATATTTTGTTAGGCATCCCAATTTTATGTTTTTTTGTTAACTAAACTTTTAGTCATGGACTAGACTATAGAGGTTTAGGGGTTTACCTTTTATTAGGACAAAGCATTAATGCTTAAAAAAAGGGTTAACTAATTTTTGTAGGGAAAAAGGGTTGAAAGGAATAGGAATGAGGATGATGGGGGTTGCTCAAGGGATGAGCTCAAGTTAAACATCAAGTGAATGATTACTTGGTTAACAGTAAAATGGTTGCAGATGCAAGGCATTAAGGGGCTCAAATTTTGGCCAACTTTTGAGAGAAGATAGATGATAAGTGCCTGATCCATACTTGTGCATGATTATATAAGGTCTGATCCAATTAGGAGCAAAATTGCCTCATTTGCTTCTTTCCATATTGGTCACGTGCTAATTTTCTTTAAGGATGAGATATCTGATTTTGAAATCTCGCTCTTTCATATTTTTTTTGTAGGCATGCTTGATGTGATCTTGGTAGATATGAAGATGATTAAGAGTGGCAAGACAATGTTTGTTGAGTAACTCAAGTTATGTTAATTGATCTTGATGAAAGTCATCGTTAGAGAGTATGTCATGCAAGGAGATGTGAAGAGAAGGTATTTATACTTCAAGAGGTAAGATAGCCTCAATTTCATACACTAAGGAGAATGGTGTAGCACCCATAGGGGTTTGGATGCTAGTACGATAGGCCCACAAAGCAAAGGCAATGTGAGTGTGCCAATCCCTTCCAGTGTTGTTGACCACCTTCATTAGGATTTTAGTTAGGATTTTGTTAGAAGCTTTTGCCTATCCATTTACTTATGGATAGTAAGGCGAGGAGAAGCTGAGTTTGATGCCAAAAGCATCACAAAGCTTTTGGACATATTTGTTTTTGAAGGATTTTCTATTATCAATGATTATCTTGTGAGGTACATCGAAACAACAGATGATGTGGTGGTTAATGAATTTGATGATTTTGTCAACTTTAGTGGAGATGAGGGGAATAACTTCCACCCATTTAGTGAAATATTCAGTTACTATGATAATAGACTGATGTCAGAGAGATGAATGAGGGTTAATCTCATAGATTAGATTTAAGCCCCATTGTGAAAAGGGCCAGAAATCCTTAGCAACTTGTAAAGCATGGCTAGGGATGTGAAGTAGGTTAGCATGTTGCTGGCATTTGATACAATTCCAAACATAGTCATTGCAGTCTTGGTTAAGAGTGGGCCAATAATAGCCCAGGCAGAGGATGCACTTTGTAACTGAGTTACCACTGAAATGTCCTCCACAAATCCCATCATGGACTTGTTTGATGGCATGAGATGTCTCAATGGTGGTTAGGCATTAGAGAAGGAGGTCATCGAAACCTCATTTGTAGAGAAGACCCCCTAACATGGTGTATCAAGTAGTACTCTTGATAAAAGCTTGACATCCATTGATAGAGAGGTTAGGAGGAATGATAAAATAAGTCAAGTAGTCACAAGTTGTTTATACCAAACATCATGTGGACTAGAGTCGATATTTCCAACAAATTTGATGCTAGTTGAGATATATGAGGGCAACACCAAATGGTTTACCATGACATAGATTCTTGAGGAAGTAGATGAAGATGGGATGTGTGAGGTGAGAGAGGCCATTGTGTCGGAAAACTTATTCATAGAGTGAGGAATAGTTTTCAAGAGATAACGGTTGAAAGACCCTAAAAATGTGTCAACACGATGTTTATATCATTTCAAAATTTTGTTTTTACAAATATATGAACCATTAATGTGATTAAAGATTAGTTTCAAGTCACCAAAGATATTGATTGTTTTAATGCCTGAGAAAATGGTAGTTTGAAGCCCCAAAATTAAGGCTTCATACTTAGCCATGTTATTGGTGCATTCAAAGTCAAGTTTGAAGGATAGAGGCATGGGCTCACCCTCATGAGGGATGAGGATGACCCCTGCACCCCCATCGAGTTGACATTTATATCCATCAAAGAACATTATCATTTGATAGGGGATGTCATCAGTGGATAGCATGGCAATAGACTCATCAGGAAATTCACAATTAGAGGGTTGGTTATCAGGTAAAGGGGCATCTGCTAGTTGGTCAGCGATCGTTTGCCCCTTTATAAACTTTTTTTGAATGAATTCCAAATCAAACTCAATGAGAAGCATGATCCAATGAGAAATATGTTGGTTTTGGTATGGCTTGGAATGCATGTACTTGAGAGGGTCAGTGTGGGTGATGACGTAAGTCTTGTGGTTGAGGAGATAGTGGCAGAGTTTGGAGGCAACAAAGACTAATGCCAAGCAAAGTTTTTTGATATGAGTATACCAAGTTTCATAGTCAATGAGCATTTGGATTATATAATAAACTGCCTGCTCATGATGTTTTTTATCTCGATGCATGATCATGGCACCTAAGGAATGATCTGTTGTTGAAATGTAAAGATAGAAGGGTTGGTCATCTTTAGGTGGAATAAGGACTAGTGGAGAGACAAGATAGCTTTAAGAGCCTCAAAAGCCTCTTGGCAATCCTTATTCCAATTAAAGGAGACATCCTTCTGGAGGAAGTGATGGAAGGCTTGGCATCGGTCAAATAGCTGTAAGATGAAGTGATGAATAGATTGAAGCTTCCCTTGTAGGCTACAAAGTTGTTTTAGGTTAGTTGGTGGGGGAATTTCGAGTATGGCTCAAATCTTAGCTGGATATACCTCAATGACATGGAGAGAAACAATGAAACCCAAAAGCTTCCCTGAGAGAACCCCAACGACGCATTTCTTGGGGTTGAGTCAAACGTTATATTGTAGTAGGTGAATGAATATTGTTTTGAGAATGGTTAGTTGGTCACAATGAAGTTTGGATTTCCCCAGTAGGTCATCCACATAGTCCTCCATGATTTTTTGGAGGAGATCATGAAAGAGATAAGTCATGGCACGTTGTTATGTAGCGCTTGTGTTTTTGAGGCCAAAAAGCATGACCCTATAGCAAAATGTGCCCCATGGGGTGATGAAGGTGGTTTTATGTTGATTTTTTGGGGAAATCAAGATTTGGTTATATCTTGAAAACCCATCCATGAGGGATAGCATCTCATGACCAGCCATAAGATCAACAAGTTGGTCAATGTTTGGCAAATAAAAGTCATCCTTTGGGTAAGCTAGGTTGAGGTCATGATAGTCAGTACAAATTCAAATTCCCCTTGTTGCTTTTGTGATAGGGACAATGTTTGACACCCATTATAGATAATCAATGGGTTGGATAAATGAGATAGAGAGAAGACGTTGAAGCTCCTCTTTGATAAGGAGTGCGATGCGAGGATGCATCTTGCGAAGCTTTTGCCTAACAGGCTTTGCTTTGCAGTTCATGATGATGTTGTGGATGACAATGTTGGGGTCAATACCAAGCATATTGCTATAAGACTAAGCAAAGACTTTGCTATGATCTATAAGGAATGTGGTATAGTCGATTTGTTCCTAGGCATCTAAAGATTGACCAATCTTTAAAATGTGAGGAACATTAGAAGATGGAAGATTACTGTCAATAGTTGATTCATTTAACATAACCTATGTTTCTGAAGGAAGTGATCATTGTATGAAGGAGTCATCCGCACCCATATAGGTGAGTATGGCATCATTGTCCAGGCATTGGACAATGTTGATTCTAGAAGATTCATCATCTATCATGTTTAGATAAATGAGAGGAAGAGACCTTGATGCCTCACCTAGTTGATAGGTCAGGGGTTCTAAGTGAATGGCATTTATGAAAAAAAAACTAGGAGGGATGGAGACCATCGACTCTGTAGGTGAGGGTGGGATAATAAGCAAGGTTGGAGGAGAATGCTCTGTGACAATTTTGTGGTGAGGGATCTTAGAGGGTTTTGTAGGTTCTTCAAAACCCACGCCATGTCGTTTCTTGGCATTTTTGATTGCCTCGTCATTTGGAGGCTCAATGGGCTTGTGGGGACCTTGTTCATAATGCCCAAAGCCAAAACCCTTCCATGTACACCTATGAAGATAGGTGTGAGAAAATTTAGGGTTTCCGAGGAAGGAGAAATCAAAAGTGAATAGTCAAGGTTATGAGAGAGGATTTCCAATAGTAGGAGCCCGATCTAGCCCTCCATAGGTGAGATTAGTTTGGAGATTAGGAGGACCATATGGGATGACCATTTTGATGTGATGGTCATAGTTAGGGTGGTGATGAATTTTTACATATTCTTTCAGAGTTTGGAACATGTCAAGGGTAAGAAAATGATACTCCCCAAGTGAAAAGCACTGGAAGGTATCTTCCATAGGATATTTCATGGTCACTTGAGGAGTAGGCATAGGTGTGACCAGTGTCTGTGAGCTTGTCGAGGCTTCCACAGGTGGAGGTGGTGTTTGGGTGGATGTTTTCAAAGGGATGAGAACATAATTAGGTTGGTAGGTCATGTTGCATGTTTTAAAGGGGGAAGGGTTAGTAGGAATGACATGAACCTACCCCTCGTGTTCAAACTTGACATAATGATGCAACGTGGAAGGGACATAACTCATGGCACGTATCCAAGGTCATCCCAACAACATGTTATATTAGAACTCCCCCTCAATGATATAGAAGATTTCTAAAATTGTAAGTGGGCCAACATGAACATGCAAGACCACAGTGCCAATGGTAATGGTGGTGGCATCGTTGAAAGAATGAAGAATTGCATCAATTTTTGACATGCAGTTCTTTAAAAGGGCTAGTTGATCATATGCATGGGTAGAAATGATGTTGATGCTAGCACATACATCAATCATAACCTGATTAATGTGAGTTTTATCAATGTAAGCCATGATAAATAGGGTGGCATCCTAATCTTCCAGGTTAGAGGTAGGAATCTCAGAATCACTAAAGGTGACGGAGGCAATGGTGGGTAACGATTTGACCAAAGTAGCTAGTGGTTGGGGGTCTTTAGGTTGGACCTCCACTGCCTATAAAGCTTTGATCAAGGCTTGGCAATGTTTTAGAGAAATTTGTAGTAGGTCATACAAATACATTTTCATAAGAGTTTGGTGAAGTTGTTTCACCATGGAGTCGCGAATTGCCCTCAAAGATGTTGGTTGAGATGTGCCCAAAATAGAAATCTTTGGCTTTGGTGGTGGAGAGGGCTTGGAAAATGGATATGTCCAAGGGGTAGAAACCTACTCTTTTCCTTTAGCCTTTAGGGTTTAGGACCTGGTGGCCACATTAATAGTGTTGATTTTGAATAAAGGGGGAGAAGGTTGTAGAGGGACCATAATCTCACGTTGGGATCTCAATTCAAGTGAGGAGGTTTGAGAGGCATGGGATGGTGTCAATAGTTTTTCAAAAAGGTGGTCAAGAGAATCCTTAATGAGAAGGGTGTACTTTTCTAGGTGTTGGTGAATGACAACCTTAAGAGTGTAGCAACTCTCAGTATCATGCCCAGGTGTGAGATGATACAATCAGATTTGAGTGTCATCGAACCAAGATGGTTTTGATCTGAGAGGTCAATATGGGTTAATGGGTAGGAGAATGATGCAGGACTACAAAAATCAGTGTAATAGTGAAGCATAGGAACCCACTAATGGGTCTGTGCTCGTTGTTGTAGTAGGGGTTGACAACTTCTATTTGGGAGTTGTAGGGGGAGTTTTTCATACCACCTTTTTGGTTGGTGGTGTGGCCACACGTGTAGATGGCACTTTCTTGATGAGAGGTGTCAAATTTCTTGGAGAAAGTATGTTTTTGATGGGTAGAGGGAGTAATAGAGGCAGTTTGTCTTTGTGAGGTTTTGAAATAGGGAGCACTCCTATTAAAGTGGAAGGATGTGGACCCAAGATAGAGGGCAATGGTGAAGGTGGAAGAGGAGTAGACCGACGTGGTTTAGCATCCTTATTTAGTATGGTGCGAGGACCACTACTATGTAGGGTGAGGTTCAAATCTAACTTCACTTGTGGGTGAGTTAGGTTTGATATAGGGTGAACACTAAGAGATCTAATCTATTTCAGCATGGTGGATGCCTGTGAGGGTTTGGATTCAGACATGGAAGTCTGAGCTTCTGATGATTTAAAAGTGGAAGCCCAATCCTCATAAGAGACTTTGGGTTAAATCATCATGGAAGGGTTGGGAGTATAAGGCAAAGTTGGATGTGTAGGATAAGGATCTCTAAGTCACTCCCATAATGCCTCATACTCTAGGTTCCTAGAATGGAGGAATCCTAAGTTTTTTGCCAATCGAGAGAAGGGTTTAAATGACATCGCACGAGGCCTTATAGTCTGTCCTTTGGAGGATTTGGGTGATTGCAAGAGAGAAAATCTGTTGGATGTAATGATCATGGGCCAAAGGTGAGAGAGAACCATCACCGAATCTTCCTTGGCCGAAGTGGGTGAGATGGTGAGTTCTTCTCTTCGCAGAGAAGGGATTGGAGAATTTGGCTCTTCAAGTGGATAGAATTCAAGGATGATCATGCCTTCCACGTGTGGTCTAGGAGTGTGGAAAGTATGATCCTCCATTGGTGATAAGAAGGATAAGGGTGGGGCCACTGGTGTTAGTACCATCAAAACATTCTCCAATATGGGAAAGGTTAAAGTAGACTCTCTTACATGTGAAAGGGGGGTTGATGGAGGACTATCCTCCATCATTGGAGGAAAAATAGAAGAGGAAGGCTCCTCTAAAGGGTGAAGCAAAGGGATGATGGTCTCTTCTACATGAGGGCGTGGGGTATGAATGGTAAATTATTCCAATGGTAGAAGAAGAGGGAAGGTGGGGGCAAGAGGAATAGGTAATACGAGATCCTCATGAGGTAGAATAATGGGTAGAGGAGGTGCTTGATGTCGTGGGGGTGATATAGGTGAAACAGGTTCATCCACGTGAGGAAGAGGGTGAGGCAAAGGGAGCTCTTTATTACATGGGGGTGGTGTGGGTAAAATAGGCTCTTCTACCCATGGTGGAGAAATGGTTGACTAACCTCTTCAAATCATGGGAGAGGTTGGATAGGAATGAAAGGAAAAACCATGTCGACCATGCATATGTTGCATTTTTGAGGGTCATCAACCATGGTCTGAACATTGTTCTGACTTGGGGGATGGTTAGGAAATGGTTACCTAAAGACATCCATGTTTTGGTTGGCCAGTGCATTAGGGTTATCTAAAACAAGGTCCCCTTTGTCTAACATGTCTTGAACATGTTTTTTAGGGTTTTACAATTATCTGTGTCATGACCCTTGACACGATGATAGTTACAAAAGTCATTTTCCCTATACCATGCATGGATGGATTGTGAGGGGTCAAATTGGATAGGTGGTAAGATTTGAGGGAGGTTGAGGACTCTCTACTTCACTAATTTATCCAATACAGAAGCATATGACTCTCTTATTGGAGTGTATCATCACTATTCATACCATTGTTAGAATTATCTAGTGATGTTTTGTGAAGTGGAGGGCTCAGATTAATTGGTTGTGGTAGAAGATGGTGACCTAAGGACCACAGGGTTCATTTATCCCTTAGACTTGGGGTGGGAAGAAGAAGGTTTGGAAGAAGAAGGGTCATTAGGTTTTACATTGGTATTTTTGTTATGCAATTTGACCTTGTCTTCCTTGATTGCGTGGAGTTCAAGCTTTCAGGCCATAATTAAAGCTTCATCAAATGTGTAGAAAGTTTCAACCCATAGAGTGGATGAGATGTGCTTGGCACATGCTCTTGAAAAGAGCTCAATGAGCTCAAGTTGAGGTAGTGAGAAGGAGAGTTCATTGATAAAACCTCTCCAATGGGCAACAAAGTCAGCTATTGACTCATCCTCAAATTGTCTAATGGAATAAAGGTCTGTGATGGAGACCTTTTTGGTAATATTGATTGAGAAATGATCGAGGAATATCTGAGTGAGTTGAATGAAGGTGAAGAGAGAATGACTGGTAATGGAGCTATACCAGTCAAGGGCAGTGCTAGAAAGTGACATAGGGAATGTGCAAAGTATTAACGCATCATCATGCGCTATGAGGTAACAAGTGTGTCTAAATTCTCATAGATGTTGTTATGGGTCCTCTTTACTCTAAAATAGAGTAAATTTTGGGAGTTCCCACTAGCTAGGGTATGGTCGAATAGGAACTAAAGGATGGAAAGGTTTGTTGTAGATTTGTTCATACGAAAGAACACTCTTTGAACCTGAAACATATGTATCGAGGTTGGACATCTTATCCATCAACATATTAATTAGATTGGCAAATGGATTGGCATGAGGGGCACCCCTTAAGTTATAGGGTACCTAGAAGGCATTGAAAGGGGCGTATGACATACTTGGTTGCATTTGTGTAGGTGTAACATACTGATAGTTTGTCATATGGGCCAATGTCAAGGCCACGGGGGTTTGTGCCATGAAGTTGGAGGGCACAAATTGACTAGATGTCACCAAGGGTGGTTGAATGGTGATGAAAATAGTTAAAGGATAAGTGGTCACTCTCGTGTTTATAGGCGCAAGAGTGGATGGGATAGAGACAATCAAGTTCTGGAAAGGTGTCGAACTTGGTTGAATTGTTTGCATTTGAGGGGGTATAGAAACCCTGATGGAGGTAGGGAAAGAAAGGATAGAAGGGGAGGCCAAAGCTTGAACATTGGCCATGGTTGGGTTACTGGTCAAGGCTGTGGCCTAAGTGACCATAGGTTGGATAGCGAATACTATTGTTATCATTGCCACTTTAACCAAAGAAGTTAGCATCCCATAAATAGGGTTACCTGAAGGATCTCATGTTTGGATTCTAGTGAGATAATGTTGGAGAGCCTTGACATTATGGTCAAGGAATCTCTCAAAATCTTGATCCCCTTCGGGAACAATAAGAGGTTGATCGGGGGTAGGATGGATAGGAGTATGCTCAGTGTCTGAAGTATGCTCCATTAGATGACTTGGCACGAAGGGTGAAGGTAGGAGTGGATGTTGACTTTGTGTGGTCAACAAGAAATTTGGCTTGACTACGTGTTAGAACCATCCAAGGCAAAAGGGGTTTAGGTTCTAGAAACTATGTGTTTTAGTTTTAAAAAACTAGAATTTGTGTTAAATAGCAAGAAATCTTGGTTTTAAGCTTGATGTTTGGAATTTTTATTTATTTATTTATTGATAGTGACTGATGTCAATTATTTAATTGATATAAGTTAGAAAATGTTGCTGACATCAGTGGAGAAACCGATGTCAGTTTCTATGTAATTCCAGAAACACAAAAGATTGATAGTTTTTAGAAGAAGAATATATTCTAAGTTGTTTTGGACTTCAGAATGGTATGACCTTACCAACTCAAACACTTAGATAAAAATAGAAAAATAGATGATTAGGCAAGCAACCTCTAAAACCTTAGATTCCTAGGAATGAATTTTAAAGTCATGGTGGCTTATGCCTTAAGAGAATGTGTTGGGAGTTGGGCTTGTAGAATAGGTCCTAGAGAGGAAGTCTATGGCTAGTTTTAGGTTGTGTTATGGTGCTAAAAAATATCTGTGTTAGGGTCAGTACGTGGTCTGGTGCTAGGGATTGCTCCCTTCACTTCACAAACCCAGAGCTGAGTTGGGCCACTTAGCCAAAATATACCTTCCCTATAGTTTATACTCTACCAGAGAATAGAGTGGGTCCTCCTCTTGGTGGTTTAAGGTATTTGCTAGGTGATGAAATCCTAGACGGGCCTTGTCTCAAGTAAGTTTATGTGTTTGATTTGAAGTGACTGTGGTTTGGTTGTGTCACATTTGTGCACTACAATTCATTCATAATGCTTTAATTACTAAGTGGGCTAAGTGTGCATCTAAGCAATAATGAAATGCAGTAGTTTTTAACCCAAATCAAAATATGTTATTCAAATGCAAACAAATGGAGAAGAGGTAAAGAGTATGATTTTTTTCACTACTCTACGATGCATGCAAGAAGTAACAAGAAAAAGAGATGTTCTTTTTAACCTTTGCTAATGATTTCCTTTTGAGACAAAAAGACAGAAGAGGGGATGCAAGAAATGAATATTTTTCTAATGCATCTACATGAAAATTTGATTTTTAAAAAAAAGAAGAATAATGAACCCAAGGAAAATTCCAGGGGTCCCACCGGGCATGCCAGAATGTTTCTCTAGACTTTCACTAATTATATTCAAATGAGAAAGAAACTAAGGTTAAGAGGTTATGGGTTTGATGTTACCCAAATTTAGTGTGCACTGTATCCAAGACTTATGGGAGCTCCTCTTTGGCTATGGAGGAAACACCTGTAGTAACAATGAAACTTAACTAAGAAAAATTTTAGAAGAGGATATGGTGGACTACCAAACTACGAGCTCGATCTTGGAAGCATGAAGCTCCGTAAGGGATGATAGTCCACTGTTTAGAGATAAAAGTATTGTAAAGAAAGAAATGATAAATGACTAAGGAAATAGAAAAGTAGATGGTGTGTACCTATTCCCTATAGTCTATGTATCTCAGAAAGCTACAAAAGGCTAGCTGAAGGTTCTATCTGGTCTAGATGGGTTGTTTGGATGGCTTTCTAGTTTGATAGTTTAGAACATAGTCATCGACATCAGTGGTTCTACCGAGGTTAGTCAGGTAAATAATGCTGACGTCGATTGGGTTTCCAATGTCGATTGGGGTAGTCAGCGTTGGATGGTTTTTAGAGTATTCTTGAGATAGATAGAGGGGTTTTTAGAAGTTCAGAGGTTGGTGCAGGGTTGCAGGAAGATGAATAAGGTCTGAGGAAGGGTATAGGTGGAGGATTGGTGTGCAAAGGGGATGAGGACAAGGGGAAGGCCTTTCAGCCCTTCCATGGAAGAAGTCAGGTCTCTCGACAGTATTTAGAAATATCAATGAATAGTAATTGACAATATATTCTAAAATATTAAAATGAAAACCAGAGTACTTAGCTTCATAGGTGAAGAACCACAGGTGTCAGAATAGTGATTCCTATTGTGGCTGATGTGATCGATGTTGTGAGCCAATGAAGTGAACATGGATTGTTTCAATTTAATAGCTCGAGGTCCTCATACAATCTTTCAATCCAGTCTTTGAAATTATTTGTGGAGAGCTTCGGTAGCTAGGAGAATGATAATTGAGTTATAGTGCTTGAAATCTTAGAGTGTGCACGTCAATGTGAGAAAAGGTGGGGGTATCTCAATGTTAGATCTTGGCTTATGTAATTGATGTCGGTGATCCCACTGGCATCGACGTATAACTATTGATGTCGGTCGAGGGTTGATCGACATTGGTGGAGAGAGAATAGGTAAAAGGGTTATTTTTATCTCTTTGCCTATTTCTCCACCTGCCAAGTGCCTTTTCCATTGGAGAATAGTCAAAACAAGGGCTTATGAGGCATGGGAGTTGGTTAGGGAGTTAAGATGGGGGGAGAATAGGTCATGGGTAGTTAGGATTTGGAGGACCTAGTCTCAGGCTGACTCATAGGTTAAGAAACGGTCTTAGGGTGAGGTGTCTAGGTGAGGTGTCCAAGGTGAGGTAATTAATTTAAAATAAGTAGTTTTTAAATTAATAAGGTGTGCAAGTGTGGGTTAGGAGTGTTAACATTTATAAGGGGACCAAGGGGGGTTGACACAATATTGGTGTTTATAATTTGAGATAGGCTTGTGATAGACTCATCTAGTAACTCAAGAGGAGGTTGGTTATTTTTTAGGGATACATTGGCTAATTGGTTAGTAATAACTTGCCCCTTAATTAATTTATATTAGAAGAACTCAACATCAAACTTAGATAAAAATATGAACCACTTAGCCATACACTAGTTTTGGTATGGTTTTGAGTGCATGTACTTGAGTGGGTTGATATTAATTATGATAATTTTTTTGTGATTAAGAAGGTAGTGTTGATGTTTGGTAGCCATAAAAACTAGAGCCAAGCATAGTTTCTTAGTATGTGTGTACTGAGTTTCATACTCAATAACTGTGTGGTTAATGTAATAAATGGCTTGCTCTTTGTGTTGCTCATCCTAATGGGCAAGCATTACCCCTAGGGAATGGTCAGTGGTAGCGATATAAAGGTAAATATGTTGTTCATCCTTAGGAGGTGTGAGGATAGGTAGAGATAGAAGGTACTCTTTGAGTGCATCAAAGGCCTTTTGACAATCAACATTCCACTTGAAAGAGATGTCCTTTTTTAAGAGGTGGTGAAAGGGTTGACACCAAGCAGAGAGTTGGGAGATGAAGTGGTGAATGGATTGGATCTTCCCTTGTAAACTATGGATTTGATTAAGATTGGTTAGAGGTAGCATCTTTAGGATGGCTTTAATTTTGACCAGATGAACCTTGATTCCTCAAATGGAAATGATGAAGCCAAGAAGTTTACCTGACATGATCCAAAAATATATTTCTTGGTATTGAGGTGGATATGATAATGGATAAGTCACTCAAAGATAATCTTGAGAATGGATAAGTGGTATTTATGAAGTTTGGACTTCTTGAGAAGGTCATCCACATAGTCGTTGATGATTATATGGATAAGGTCATGGAAAATATAGGTCATGGCATGTTGGTAGGTTGCACTAGTATTCTTAAAGATGAAGATAATGAATCTATAATAGAATGTCCCCCATAGGGTGATAAAGGTAGTCTTGTGCTAATCTTTAGGGGCAATCAGAATTCAATTATAACTTGAGAATCCATCTATGAGTGATAACATATCATGGCCTACCATAAGATCAAAAAGTTGGTCAATGCTACGTAGATCATCCTTTGGGAAGGTGAGGTTAGGGTCATGAAACTCCATATAGATACGTAGTCCCCCTATGGATCTAGTGACAAGCATGATGTTTAAAACCCACTGAGGATAATCAATGGGTTGAATGAAGTTGATAAAAAATAGGCATTGGAACTCTTCTTTGAAAAAGAGAGCTATGTGAGGATGCATTTAGTATTTCTATCCAATAGGCTTGCCATCATTATTAGTCACAATTTTATTTTTGGTAATGGTTAGGTCAATACTAGGCATGCTAGCATATGATTAGGCAAATGCAATGCTTTAATCATGGAGGAAGGTAGAGAATTCTTGTAGTTCCTCAGGGGTGAGAGTTTGGCCTAATTTGACAATATAGGGGTTGTTCAAAGTGCCTATGTCAATATCTATGGTGGTTTAATTCAACATGGTTGAGGTCTTTAAAGGTAAGGATTTTTGGATGGAAGAATTAGGTGCACCAAGGTAGGTGAAAATAGAATCATCATCGTAGCACTAGATAGTGTGAATGGTAGGAGAGTCATATCCCACCAGTTCAAGATGGATTAAAGGGATGGATATAGGTTCCACTTACCTTTGATAAGTTATAGGGTTAAGGGTAATCATGTTGATGAAAAAAAGATATATGGGATGATGTCCTCATCCTCACACTTAGGTGGAGGGGTGTTGGTGAGGAAGGGGTATCTTCTTCAATAATGGTATTGGTAGGTTGATTGGCTTTCTTCTTATTAGGTAGAATAAATCCAAGGCCATGTTTCTCATGAGTCATGTAGGTCTTAATTGAGATCAATGTGTGTGGGCCATGCTCATATTATCCTAAGCCAAATCCTTTCTAAGCACACTTATGGAGATATAACTTGGCAAAGTCCAAGTTGTCCAAGTAAGAGAAGTTGGAGATGAATGGTTGAGGTGGAAAGGGAGTAGTGATAGCATTAATTAGATTATCAATTACCCCATAGATAATGTGGGTTTGATAACTTAGATTCCCCAAGGGGGTGATGGGTCTAATATTAGGGTCATAACCTGGTTGGTGGGTGATATTTCCATATTCTTTTGGAATTTAGAAGATGTCAAGGGTGAGTAGGCAGTATTATCCAAGGGTAAGACATTGAAAGGTGGGTTCTAAAGGATCAGTGATGGGTATTTGGTTCATGGGAATAGACAAATTGGTCGATGCCTCAGTGGAAAGGGAAGTAATTGATTCAACATCTATGGGTGAGGGCTTGGTGATGGTTGTTTGTGGTGATTTAGATGGAGGTAGGAAAACGTCATTAGGTCAGTAGGTCATATTGCATGTTACAAAAGGGATAGGGTCAACTTGTATGGTGAAAACTTCACCTTTTGTGTTCAAACTTGACATAATGATAGAGGGTAGAAGGTACATAACCCATGACATGGATCCAAGGTCTCTGTAGTAAAACATTATATTATAATTCACCTTGGACCACATAAAAGAGTTTGAGGAGTGTGTTAGGTCCTAGATGAATGTGAAGGATGACAGTTCCTAGGGTAGTGGTCATAGTGTTGTTAAAGGATCTAAGGATGGCTAAAGTTTTGGACATGACATTGTCTAGTAGTTTGAGTTGGTCATTAGTAAAGGAAGAGATGATGTTGATACTAGATGTCTCATCAATCATAACCCATTTGATATAGGTTTGTTTGATATGGGTTGTAAATAAAAGAGGGGGATTTGGGTCCTTAGGATGGATAGAAGGTATATTTGAGTCCTTGAAGGTAACAAGGGTGGAGAATTGGAGAGCACATATGAAGGCATCTATAGGTATAGAATCCCTTGATCTAACTTCAATGGCTTGCATAGACTTGATCATGGTCTAAAAATGGTGAGGTGAGGTGGAAATGAGTTTGTAAAGGCTCATCTTAGTTGGGGTCTAGTTAAATTATTTAAGAATGACCCTTATAAAGGATTTATAGGGGTTATCCTCTAAGGTGACTAAGATGGTAACTTTGGGCATAGCTATAGATGTAGAGGTTTGGATCAGGTTTGGTTGTGGATGAGTTGGTGGTTATGTCCATAGAATGGACACTTTGGCCTTCCCTTTATCCTTTTTTTGTTATTGTGTGACCAAATTAATGGTATAGATATAGGAGAAAGGTGGGATATGAGGTTGGGTAGGTTTTGGGTCACTCTGAGGTGAGTGTGGAGGGTTAGGAATGTGTTGGTGATTGGTTATTGGGTGTATTAGTGAAGGAATGGATGGAATTTCATCTATTCAAAGATCATTCTCATCATAGAGTTGGTGGATAATGGATTGGAGAGATTTGTAATCCTCCATGTTATGCTTAGGTTTCTTATGATAGGAGCATATTTGATGGTCATTGTACTAGGCTAGCTTCAAACAAAGAGGATCAAAAGGTCTAATAGGAGTTAATGTGAGGCAAGAAGTCTATAATAATATTTGAAGAATGGTTATATAAGATTATTATAAAGGTATAAAAGGTTTAGGGATCATGGTTTTGGTTAGTAAGATGGGCATGTTGGTGGCAATAGGTTTGGTGAGAGATGGTTTAGGAAAGGTGGTGTTTCTAGTTGATGGTTTTGATCTGGGTTTGCTGGTAGTTGGGGTGGTTGAGTTTGATGGTTTAACTATTGGTATGTTGAGAAGGACTAGTGGATCAGATAATAAGTGGGATGGTGTAACTAATGGTAGTGGGTGACATATGTTAAAAGGGGGTTGCCGTTAAGCAAAGTGGAAAGGTGAGGCCCTAAGGTAGAGGATAAGGTAGAGGGAGGTAGATTCTTAGTCATGTGGCCCTTCAATGTTTTCATATTATTGGGTGGTGTGGGTAGAGACCTAGGTATAGGCTTGGGTGAGGTTAATTCTAATTTTAAGGATGGGTGAACTAAACTCTAATAAGGGAAGACACCAAGAGTTTTGAAAGGTTTGGTTGGTGATGTGGTGGTTAGAGAGGTGGCTATTTTGGTTAACTGAGAAGGTGAGGGGTTGATAGAAGTTCTAATTGGTTTAAGAGGTGGTGTGGAAATGATGGATTTCTTGGCTATAGGCATATTAGGAGGTTCAAGTTTGTTGATGTAAGGGAGCACTAGGTGTTGCCAGAAAGTGGCTTGATCCATGTCTAGTTTTGTGACTATACCTAACTTTTGAATAAGTTTAAAAAAAAGGTATGTATGAAAATTTCATGCCCTAGGTAGTAGGTACCAAGGATACACCTATGGGTTGAGGAGGAATTTTTATAACCTCATCTATTTCCTCAAGCAAAGGAGGTAAGTTTAGGTTGGGTGGTTGTTCTATGAGGGGTGTTTGTGAAAAATTTTACTTCCCTGAGCGCGATGTCCATAATGGATTGATCTATAGTTAGTGGAGATGGTAGGTTAGGAATAGTTTTTTGTTTAGGTTGGCTATCAAAGGGGGTGTTTGATGATTCCAATGCCTCTATGAGTACAACCAAGGAAAAAGGAACCTCCTCAGTTTATGATTTTAAAAGAAGAGAAGATGATTCTACCACTTTGATAGATGAAGTGGGAGAGAAATAGGTAGGTTGGATGATAGGATACCCATAGACAAGTGTGTCAAGGACCATATTGACCATGCGGGCATCATGATAATATTTATCTTGTGTGTATTTGGCTTCAATAGGGGCATGGTTAGGAAAAGGTTTCCTAAAGATGCCAAGAGCTTAATTTTGAGGGGCATTGGGATTATCCAACATGAGTTCCCCCTTGTTGATAAGATTCTAAATAACATTCTTAAAAGTATTACATCAGCTAACATCATGTCCAATTACCTAATGAAAATCACAAAGGTCATTCTCATTATATCAAGCAAGTGTTAGATGAGAAAAATCAAACTATTGGGGAGGTTTGATGGGTGGAAGTTGTATAAGGTTAGCTTCTAGTAGCTTCACCAAAATTGAGGTATAAGATTCTCCAAGTGGAGTGAATTATTTTTGGTTGCTTCAGTTTGGGTTCCTTATGTTTTGGTTAGGGGAATTTTATTTATTGACATTGGGTGGAGGGGTGGTTTTAAGGACAACTACATTTGTAGTTCCCTTGCTCTTGGTTTTGGTATCAGCTTGGTTACTTAGTTTAGAGGAAGAGGATTCATTGGACTTGAAGGTAGAGTTCTTGTTTTTTAACTTCAATTTATGCTCATCTATAGTCTGGCTTTCTAGATTATGTGCCATGGTAAAAGATTCATTAAAAATTCTAAATATTTGGACACAAAGTATAGATGATATATATTTGGTGCAAGCTTGAGAAAAAAGTTCTATAAGTTTAGGTTGAAGAAAGGAAAATGAAATATGATTAGTCAAGCTTCTCCAATGAGTGATGAAGTCAGCAAAAAATTCATCCTCAAATTTCCTGATAGAATAGAGGTTGGTGATAGAGACCTTCTTTGAAATGTTAATGGAAAAGTGATTTAAGAAGATTTGTGCTAGTTGGGTGAAAGAAAAGATGAAATTTTTGGTGAGGGTACTATACCAATTGAGTGTTGGGCCAGATAAGGACATGGGGAAGGTTTGAAGGAGAAGGGCATCATCATAAGCAATCATGTAACATGAATGCTTGAAATCCCTAAGGTGTTGTTGGGGGTGTTCCTTGCTTTAAAATTTGATAAATTTTGGAATATCTCATTGAGGAGGGTAAGGTTTGATGGGGACAAAAGGATGAATAGGTTCATTACAAATGTAATCATAGGATAGGATGTTATGAGCCCCTGATATAGATGACTCAATGTTTGTCATCTTGTCTATGAGAATCTTCATTAAGTCAGTTTGAGGTGGGGTACACCAAAAGGATTATAAGGTTGATACTATGGTTAAGGTTCAATAACATATTGGTAATTATTGGATGGTTGAGAGGTTATCACATTTTAGAATGTGGATGCTAAAGGCTAGATAGGTGGTATGTAAGGGTAGGTAGATGACGGTGGTTGGGTAGTGGGTACATACCCTTATGGGTTAGGGATGTAACCTAGGTTGGGTTTGATGAATACCTATTGAATGATTCCTATGGGTTGGGTATGGGTGGTATTTGGGTTGGTGATAAGATGTGAGGTAGTGACCTTTGTGTTAATGGGTGGTGACGGTAAAAGGGATAGATACCCCTAAGCTTGGTAAATAGGTATTAACCAATGGGTTAGGTTTGATAGAGGGGAGGTTGGTAGTGTTGGTGGTATATGCTTCAATAAGTGGAGCATGATGGGTTAATGGTTGGGTTTTCCCCAAGGTAGAGGAGTCACTGGTAGGGGTGAAATGGTGTAAGGGTAGCAGTTGGTTGGATAGGTTGGTTTTTAGCTATGGAATCAAAAAGGTTAGTAGATGAAGATTCCTAGGTGGTCAAAGGTTGGGTGGTGATCAAGTCAATATGGATACCCTTCATAAGGTGGGATGGCATGCCATAAGGAACATCCTAAGGTGGAGTTGAAATTGGGGTATGGTGAGGGAAGGTGTTAAGGTATTACTAAAGGGAAACTAGAATATTGTCTAAAAAATTGGTAAAATCCACATCTCCTCAGGGAAGTACTCAAGGAAAAGTAGGGATTATCAATGGACAAGGTGAATCTTTAGCCTCAGAGATGTACTCCATAAATGAGGAGGTAGAAGACATTGATTTAAGTGATGGGTTCTACTCTGCTAGGTCTCTTCACTACTAGTGAGTGAGAACCATACAAGAAAGAGGGAGAGAAAACAAGAACAAAATCACCACTCAAATAAGAAAATGATCAAGGAAATCAAAAGACACACTATGAAGTAAATTAAGCCTATAGGTTAGTTTTAATCTTGTTTTTAGATTATGCTTTAGTTTATGTGATAAAAGTTGGCTTGTAGATTAGGTACTATAAAATCAATCTATGGTTGGTTCTAGGTTGTTTAGGTGCTCAAAATAATATGTATTTGAATTAATACATGGCTTGGTATTAGGGCCTACCCCCTCACTTCATGGTCCTACAATGATAAGGGTGTTAGGTGATTAGCCAATATATATTGATATCTAGAGTTTATACTCAACTAGAGAGTTGAGTTGGTTTTCCATTGGTAATGACCTCCAAGTAGGATTGTTAGGAATGGGTAAGGTGACTGCTAGGTGATTAAATCCCATTCAGGTCTTGTCTCAAGCTATTTTGATGTTTGATTGATGAAAGTGGTTTAGCTAGTGTGTGAAAAAAGTGGTGTTATGATAAGATTACTATGATTTAATCCAAAGTGAACTAATGTTAAAATCAAATAGCGGATGTAGTTGATTTTAAGCCCAAAATAAATTTTAGTTTCAATTATGAACATAGATAGAAAGAGGAGCATACAAATGTAAATAAAATTCAAGTAAAGACTTTAGGTCCAACTGTGTGTGCCAGAATATTTCATGTAAATTTTCACTTAAGTTCTAGGGAAGGGAGAAAAAAAACTCAATATGGGTATGGTTAAAAACTCTATTTGGTTGTGCACATGCTAAATTCAAATGATTGTGAGAGGTCCTCTTTGGATTAGGAGGAAGACCTACAAATAATAAAAAACTAAAGAAAACTTGTTTTTTAGATAGATATTTGGGTGGATTTCTTAGCGATAGCTAGATCCTAAGCTCAAGAGATTATTTATGGGTTGTCAATCACACATTTTAAACAATTAAGTTCACAAAACTAGAAAGAAGGTGCTTGCATCAATAATCAAAAGGTATTGAAACTGAACATAAGAATGCTTGTTAAGAAAATAGACTAAAAATGATCTAATTAGTGATAAAATGATTAGTACTAGTGTTTAGGGGTCAAGGTATGCTTCAAAAAATCTATAAAAAATAATTGAATAGGTAGGGACATAAAAAAATGGATTTGGTTGGGTGGAGGTAGGTAGAATTAAATTGATAGTTTTTGGTGCCATAGGTGACCATCACTAGTTTTCTAACCATCACCAATCAAGGATAACCATCATCAGTCACCTAACCATCACCAATTGAGGCTAACCATCATCACTTGAGGCTAACCGTCATCAATCAGGCAACCATCACTAGTTGCCTATTAGTGAAACTGGGATTAGGGTTGGTGTTTTTGATTGATGGGACTTAGAAACTAAGTTATAAGAGGTAGATAAGGACTAGGATGATCTTGAAATAGAAATATGATAAGTAGATACTAGAAAGAAAATACTTGTCTTACCAAAAGTTGGTTGGGTGGATGGTTGAGACAAATTTCTTGTTGGTGGAATCTAGGCTGATTACAATAAAGTAATGGTACTTGAAAGCTTGGTTGAGAGGTGACAATGAGTTAGACCCCAATAAGATAGATGATGGGACTTGATGATGTTGATTGACCTACAAAAATAGATTCTAGATACACAAAATATCTTGATCACAATTGTAGATCCTCTTGGCCTCCAAGGCCTCTCTCTCTTATAAGCATAAGAAAGAGGTGGAAGTGAAGGTGTAACTAGGACATTTAAATATAAATTTTCCATGCAAAGGCTCATGACAATATTTATATGAGATATATTTACAAAATCAAAGTAGTGGTTTGTATGTGGCTTGTATGCTAAAATTCTAGGTGGTATACCCTGACCATCACTGGTCATGGTGATCATTGCCAATCACCTTAATCGACATTGGTTAAGGGCTTACAAAAAAGGTGGGTTAAATGGTAAAAAGGTGAATTAAGTTAGTTAGAAGGCTCAATTGAATCTATGTTAGGTAAGTGGGTTAGGTCAGGTAGGTTTGTCAACCTTATAGGTGTAGTCAAAAGAGGTTAAAGAGAAACCCAAGGCAATCTGACAACTAGGACCATGTGTGTGGTTTTTAAGTGTCTCCAACATCTTACATAAATTTTAATATACTACCATTATACTTACCTAGGCTTTATTTATAATATTCATAGATATATTTGCCTATCAAATAAATGTACCCAATCTATGTTCCTTATTGATTGTGTGTGTGTGTGTGTGTGTGTGTGTGTGTGTATTAATTTTTCTATGGGTTCATGATACCCACATTTTTTTCTTGGGATCTAGATTACACCCTATCTAGAGGTAAGAGTGTTTAGGTTCTAATTCCAAATCTAACTCAACATGGGATTTAACCTAGGCTATGGGTACCCTATAATGGGGTCAAACCTCTAGGATTTTTAATGAGGATAGCTCCTCTAATACATCATTTTAGCTCATTCTCACTACTAAAACCTAATAATGACCAAGGAAAATGGAGAGAGAGAAATAGAGAGAAAACATAAAAGGGAAATCTAAGATATTAGTGGTGATTCACCTAAATAATGGGTTGATCCACCCTTCTTGACTCTTAAAAACTAATGAAATAAGCACAAGACTAGATTTATGATTCCAAATATTTTTCATACATCAATGTTTCATGAAGAGGTTCACCAAATGATCTAAGCTAATGGAAATGATGGAGAGGTCTAGAGAAAGACACTAACCAATCAAAGTATCCACATGTGGGCTTCAATAAAGAGATGTAGAACACTAAGCATGACATGCATAACAAGATGAACTAGTAACTAGGTGAGATCATGACTTGACAAGGGAGAGATTTCTACCACGTATGCAAATATGATATGTACACACTATACTAGATTAATGAAATCTAAAAAATAGTCTTGTATTCATCTCAATAGGTTACAAGCTCCATCTTGGTATATTTTAGTCATGCCCAATATAGGGAGTAGAGTGATATAGTGGGGATGTATTTTTTGGCTCAAAATCCTCTATATATAACATAGAGAGAGAGAGAGAGAGAGAGAGAGAGAGAGAGAGAGAGAGAGAGAGAGAGAGAGAGAGAGAGAGAGAGAGAGAGAGAGAGAGAGAGAGAGAGAGAGAGAGAGAGAGAGAGAGAGAGAGAGAGAGAGAGAGAGAGAGAGAGAGAGAGAGAGAGAGAGAGAGAGAGAGAGAGTATGAAATGGAAATCTAAGATAACAGTGGTGATACACCTAAATTATGTGTTGATCTACCCTGATTAACTCTTAAACACTAATGAAACAAGCAAAAGAATAAATATAAGATTACAAATATCTAGCATACATTAGTTTTTCATGAATAGGTTCACCAAATGATCTAATCTAAGGTAAATGATGGAGATTAAGACACTAACCAGTCACCATATCCACATGTGGGCTTTAATCAAGAGATGTAGAACACTAAACATGACAAGCATAATAAGATTAACTAGTAACTAGGTGAGATCATGACTTGACAAGGAAGATATTTCTACCACATGCAAACTTGACATATACACACTATACTAGAATAATAAAATCTAAAAAATAGTCTTGTATTCATCTCAACAAGTTAAAAGCTCCATCTTGGTAGAGTTTAGTCATGCTCAATATAGGGAGTATATTGATATAGTGGGGATGTAATATTTTACTCAAAATCCTCTATATATAACATAAAGAGAGAGAGATAGATGGGAACGATGCATGAGAGAAAGGAAAAAGGATCATCATGTGGTGGTAACTCATTGATTGCTCTTTTGCATACATGTTTTCCTCTAATCAGAGTTGATCATTATCAACAAGCTTAACTTACTTCCATAATATATGGGCTCCTCTTATTTGTTGAGAGATTCACTAGAGGACAAGAATTTGTTTGGCATGATGACAAGGTTTATTTGAATAGAATCAAATCCCTTAATTGCCTCTCCAACTAATATCTCACCACCTTGGGATCCTAATCCCACTTGACCTATTCATGAGGATCAAATCCTTGAATCTTGAAACTAAGAATCATGCCATGCTATATATTGTGGTTAGTACCTACTTTGTCGATGATGGAGCCACATTGATAGATGAGACCCTTTTCATATAATACACATCTAGTCCATTTTTTTGTTCGGATCATATGTTCATCTATAGATGGAAAACCAATCCAAGACCATTGGTTTTCCTATAGTTATCCATATTACTGTAGACCTATAGACTATATATCCTATTTATCTTTATTATAACAGGTCTAAATATACCCATTTTATCTTTGCAAGAACCAAGAGCTCATGTATACATGGATCCTTCCTTAAAATATGGTGAATACAGTTAGAGACATAACCCTACTTGATATGAAATATGAACCAAAGGTCCATATTTAGCCTTAATTTTGGTCATTTTGTACTCCTTATCTTGAATTCACCATTGTTTCCCTTTAATGGCATTTAGCCAAACTCTAATGGTGATGGGATGACCCTGCAACACCTATTTACCTTGGTACAAAAATTGGTCTTTGGTTTGAATCCTGTCAAAAGTCTTGGACTCACCTTTATTTTAATTGGCCTTCAATATATGACTCAGCTTGTTAACATTTTTACCTATGCTTACATTGTTGATATTGATATATAGGATCAAGTGCTAGCCATCAATCATACCCCTTAACTTGTAAATTTTGTCCCAACTCAAATATGCATTAATTCTTAGGATTCATTGTCAGTCTATAGCCTCATGTTCTTTTTACATGTGGTTATATCTCAATTTATTTGACCCTTTAACCTTTTCTTGCACCATTAGATCAAGATGTATAATCGAGAAAATACCATTGATCTTTCTGAGACCCACTATTTGAAATCCAATGACTATTTCATGGGATTTAAATTGATGTTCTCACTCCCATAAAATAAAATTCATATGACCATCAAATTAAATCTCAATAGGATTTGTTTTACTTGAGCTTAAACTTGATGTTAACAAAAACATCTTACTACACAAGTCCAACTTTAGAAGCTTACAACTCGATCCAAAAAGCTTACATCGGAATGAAATATTTTGAGGATGATCCTAGCATGTAGAACTAAAATTGCACTTGATCTAATAGTTGTGTGAAGCTTTTTGAGAAAGATAAAAATTGTATAAGTTAGTTGCTCCATTTACTCCTATGTAATGTCTTGGTGATGGTTTGGCCCAAAAAATTGCATAATTCACCCTTTGATTGTTTCTTTGGGGGGTTTTATGGATTTTTAAGATTTATGCAACCTAGTGATGTCTGAATTCTTGGGACATATGAGAACCTACCTGGATCCCTCTATTTGAAATCTTAGACCTATTCCAAAGATATTTTGATCTATTACTTCACATGAACTTTGCTTAGATTTTTTAAAGCATGGTATATGGGCAAAAAATGTCCAATGAAATATTTATTAACATACTATACATAGGGATTTTATCAAACAATTGTGTCCTATGATCTTAAATTGATTATATAGATCTAAATATTATATACATCATGGCATTTTATTGGTTTTAAAATTGATACATTTATTAACATATCATGTTATCATGGATTAGTGATATATATATATATATATATATATATATATATATATATATATATATATATATATATATATATATATATATTATGAGGACCAAGTACAATGCACATTATCCTCTTATAAGGATAGGTTATGATGTTTTATCCTTGCACAATCATATCTTTGAGTTAAAAACATTATTTATTGAGACTCACATGAGCATATCATATTATCACATTTGAGAGTTACATGCATTGAACATTGAGACTTATATATTATTTCACATGTTGAAAAATCCTATTTACCTTTATCATAATATATAATAAGAATTATTATATCATTTCATTTTAACCTTGAATGATAACTATAATTTCTATGCACTCTTACATGACATGGTATCTTTATCACCAAACATACATTGAGAGATACCTTGGGGAATCTTAGTTTTCCATGTTTCATCATATTATACAATTCCATTATACCCTCCTAAGTTTCAAAAAACATGATGACATAAAAATTTAATAACACAATAATTAATTTAGGTGGGGAATAATAGTGTTTTACATAAGGGAATCATAGGAAGTGGTTGCAGTTACTATTTTATAAACATGTTTTTCTATTGAACTTTAGTTATATTATTTTCCTAACAAATGATGTGGTTAACTTTATATTTTGAGATGAGTGATTACAAAAAAAATTTACATCCCTCACCTAAAAATGAGGGCATACATATACCACAGTAGTTTTAAATTACTTTCTAATCAAATGAAATTCAAGAATGATATTTTTTTCTTGAATTTCAATAGTAACAAAAAAATGTAGTATCATTACAATACCAAAGGTTTTAAGATTATATCCATAGTAGAAAATAATTTTTTTCTTACCTAATCAAAAAGTGTATTTGGGACTAGTAACTACCAAATCTAAGTGTTTTTAATGTTTCAACACTTATAAAAATTATAGTACTATGAACAATTATGAAATTGTAACTCACATAAATTGTTGGTTATATTTTAACACTTGATAGTTTAATACCAAAATAAATTTTTTTTGGAATTTGGATAAAATAAAAATATATATATGTTTTCCTATGCTCATTTTCTAAATTCAAAATTTTATTTTCTTTAGAAATATTTATAATGAGTAGTGAACATTTGTTGGAAATTGACCATTATTGACATGTACATCATATTTTACAACAAAAGTGAAAATAAACACATGATAAAAAAAAATTCTCTTCCTCTTCTATACATACTTAATATTATATATCATATTAATTTATTTTACAAAAGCACCACCTGTACCCACATCAATGTGGGTTAATTATATAGACATCTATTTTTTGTACAAATATATTTATTATACTATGTTTAATACTTTCATTTTCCTCTTTTATACTTAATTAAAATTGTATGTCATTTTATTTTAATGTACACATGAGCCACCTATACCCATGTCAATATGGGGGATTATATAGACATATAATTTGTTACAAATATTTTTATTACAATGTGTTTAATACTTATTTATGTATATGGGTCATGACCTAGATTTAGGGGTTAATTGGTGCTTATCTATATTTCTTTTCCTCTATGTGAAATCTCATGGTCCTCTCTTCCTCTATTTATCATTTTATTAAATTTGTATTTTACAAGTGGGTCTATTTCTCTCTCCTCTCTCACCTATCTCTTTCTCCTCATTTTTACTTTCTTAGTGGTCAAACTTGTAGGACCTATGAGTTTGACCTAGGTAAACTTGAAATTCTATTAGCATTTGCATTTTTCTTTTGTGGCCACTTTTTCTCGTCTTTATGTCTTTTCAATGTTTGGATCCTATTTTTATCTTTTTAATTTTATTTGGTCAACTTTTTTGCACCCATTATTCCTTAATTAAAATCATGACAAGCTTATATATACAAATAGTCAATTCTCATTTTAGACACAAGAATCATGTGTAATATCCTAACTTTCAATTTTATTGTAAGTCTAGACACACCTAAGAAGGATTTATATCTATTTAAAGGACTTGCATCACATCATTGAATATTGTACTAAATTAAGGCCTAAAATAAATTTAGTTTAATCTCCATCTAAGGAGAAGAGGTTGGATACCTACCTCAAACACATCATATTCATTGCATGAACTTCAATGGGTTTGAATTTGGCGCATAGGATATGTAATTTAAAACCTCATTTTGGTGGTTACCTGACACAACTACTTCTCCTTAATCTATTTTGGATTAAAATCATATTATGGTAATTTATGTCAACAAGAAAAACAAAAAAAATGACAATTATGGTTTATGAAATAAGAAAGTAAGTATAGAAGTTAGAACACCATCATAAATTGAATTAGTGATATAAATCACAGGTCCTCAGATATAGCGTATGTATTACTTTGTGATCCATGGCCAACTTAGTGAATGAATTTTCCCAAAGATTATTCTACCCATGTTATATTTGGTGATCATAGTCATAGTGATGAGTTTGCCCAAATTATTTAACTTCCATAAATAGATGGAAAGATATTATGTATACCTTAGATCTAGGTTCAAATTTATATATATTAATCAAGGTATTATCATTCTAATGTTATGTTACACTTAAGTTATGTTTCTAATTTAGAAATAAAGTCAATTTAAATTCTATACTTTATTTCCATGTTTGTTAGACCTATTCATTAGTATAATTTGTTTAGATAATTTTGATTAAAACCAAAATTAGGGTGAACAAGAGAATATTATTATATTTTGGTATACCACTTAACCCTCTTTGTGTTTACATCAAGGCATATCATTGTTCCCTTTCCTTATTTATATTATCACCTATATCTTTCCATTTTAGGAATGATACACCCATAATTATCATTTCACTAAATTTGAGCATATTCTAGTTTACAATGTAATTTAAAATGTTTGAAATTAGAATCCAATGCCTCTTATATTATATTACAAAGTTTTTATTATTGGATTCCACTTTAGATGATGTTACATTTAATTATAAGATATATTGAACTTAAATACAAGATATATTAGATTCCAATATTAGAGACCTCATGTGTGTTTTAATGATGACAAGAATTTGTATTTAATTATTTTTTGAAATATAATTTCATTAGATGCCATTAAAATTGACATATTATTTTCCAAAATAATATGTTTATTAAAATGGAATCCAAGGACATGATGTATTAATACAATTTTAAAATGAAACTTATATTTTTTTTTATAAATATTCATCCATGTATTGGTGATTGGTCCAAACTAGACCCATGATTGAACTATTATGGTAGATTTTGATGTCTAAAAAATTCTTTTGGGCATTCCCATGAGATCCTATATTTTGACTTACTATTTACCTATCTCATACAAAGATAATATGTATATTATTGGTACATGTCATGGCTATCCATACATTATTTGTTAGGTTGTGGAGCTAAAATATTCACTGATGCAAACATGGAGGAGGTTGCTGAGAGGTTGCTAAGTTGCAGAGAAACTGACGTCGGTCTGATCAACCGATGTTGGTCATATCCAGTGAGCAGAGCAATTGACATCGATCAGGTATCGACTGACGTCGGTCATCTCTAGCCAGATAGGGACTGACGTCGGTCGCCTGTGCAGTTCTAGAACTGCTAGTTGACGAACAGTTAGTTTGACAAACCAGTTGTTTACATGTAAAAGGCTAATTTTAGTCTTGGAGGTATGGATCTAATTATTGTAATTGGATGGCTAATTATTGTTTGCATGGGATCTATATAATAGACTCATGGGCTGTATTGTAAAGTGTGAGGGATCAAAGCAGGGATTCCCAGGGTGCTAAATAGAGAGAGCAAGGTTGGCTCCTCATAGTGCCATAGTGCCAAGTGTGTATGATTAGGTAGATTTATGGGAGAGCAAGGTCTGGTAGAAGATCCATAGGGGTGCTTGTTTGGAGGACAAGTGTTCTTCATGGTATGTAAGATTAGGTAGAAGATCTACATGTGGTAAGTAAGGTCGATTGATCTACAAGTGTGTGTGTGTGTGAGATATAGGTTTGTAGGTGTGTAGAACTAGGTTGATTTGTAGGTGTGCAAGATTAGGGAGGTCAACAACACAATAGGTAGCAAGATCAGGTGAGATCTACTTGGAGTACATTGTGTACTTAGAGTATGTGTGTATACTCGGTTGGTACTGGCAGTAGTGATACTGATTGGTTGGAGGTGAACAAGAGCTATGTGTTTGATTTGTTTGTTGTGACCATAGTTGAGAGAGTGAGCTCTTGAAGAGATTTACTATTTATGTCCTAGAGGTGTGGGAGCCCTAGAGGAGTGTAAGGAAGAATACTGTGGCATCTTATTTATTGTATTTCCTTCTGGAAGAGTATTAATACAATTGGGTATTGTCTCTCATATTCTGTGTTATTTACAAATTCTAGTTATATTTTGCTTCTGGTTAATTCCACATTTAGTTGCTCATACAAAGGTAATCAATTGTGCTTCCTAGATCCTGACAAAGTGGTATCAGAGCTAAGGTTGTAGGGAGCAGGTTTGTGTTTGATTACAGGTCACTCTCAAGGGTTTTTGATTGAGTGGGAGTATAGCAATGGCAGAAGAAAGTACACTAAGAATGGAGGAATTCAAAGGCATGAATGGTCAATTATGGTGTTATGCAAAGAAAGAGCAGGTGAAGAAAGATTGTTGGTTGGTAGCAGATCAGCATGAAGGAAATAAAGAAGCAGGTATTGTTGCATGGATTGTTACACTGGTTGCTCTTGTATGTTCCTTGGATAAAGTAGAATCTTGGTTTATAGATTATGTTGCCTCTTTCCATTCAGCCCCAAATAGAGTATTTTTCCATGTTAAGGTCCATGGAGACTTTGGAAAGATTTATTTAGGGGTTGGTGAGCCTTGTCAAAGTATTGGCAAAGGGAAAGTGCAGCTAAAATTATAGACGGCCAACACATGGGTGTTGAAGGAGGTCATGCAAGTCCCAGTCTTGAAGATGCGGCTAATTTCTATAGGAAAGTTGGGTGGTGAGAGATACACAGAAACTCTCACAGTGGATGCACTTGAATTAGCATGTGGTAAGAAAGTAGGTACTCTTTATCTACCTACTTGTATTACTGATTCCACTTCTATTGCAAATATGTGGCTTTGTAGGCTTGGTCACATAAGTGAGAAGGGAATGGATGTTCTTAAGTCAAATGGTAAGAGTTCAGATTCAGAGAGCATAAACCAAGATTTCTGTGAGAAGTGGGATGCTACAAGAAAGGATTAGATTTATTACAGGAAAAGGAAGTCTGATGTATTTGACAAACTTAAGAACTGGAAAGCCTTGGTGTTCATGGAGGAGATGATGGATAGAGATTAGCGGATGGGGCTGTATACTTCTGAGTAGGGCAGTTTGGATAGGGTTTTGATTCAAAGTAAGCTCACGGGTAAAATGTCATCACTCATAGGTAAACATAGGTACTGACATTGGTCAGGGGTAACCGACATCAAACAGGCAGGCACCAATGTCGGTCATGTGCAGACAGGCATAGTCGGTGGTGTTAGGCAGGTGGCGATCAATGTCAATTAGGGAACTGGTGTCAGCAGTCAGAACAGTCGCATGGAACCAATGTTGGTCAGATGCAGACTAGGTGGTGACTGACATCGGTCGCTGAAATGGATTTTGGGTAGACAATAAGTTGTCAAGGAGTCTCAAATGCCCATGTGGAGGACTGAAAGTGTAAGTAAGCCTCAAATTTGTTATTCCCCTTCTTTACACTACTTATTGCTCACTGATGGTTAGGAACCAAGAAGTTTTAAAGAAGCAGAGCAGGTAGGATCCAAGAAATAGTGGGAGTGTGGCATGAATTCTTTGGAAGAGAACTAAATGGTAGATTTGGTAGAGTTTCCAGCCAGGTTAAAGAAGAGAGAAAATGGACATGTGAGATGAAAGGCCACAGTATATGGTCTTGAGGAAGCTGCAGGATAGTGGTACATGTTTGACAGGTGTATGACAATGCATGGCTTTAGTCAATGTCATTATAACCATTGTGTTTACTTTACTAGGGTGGATGATGATTGCAACATTATCTTGTTACTGTATGTTGTGTGTATGCTTGTTGCAGGGTCACACATGCAGGGAGTTGCTGAACTAAAGGTAAAGTTAGTTCAGTGGTATGTCATGAAGAATTTGGGAGCAGTGAAATTCTTTGGCATGAGTATTCTTAGAGATAGGGAAGATCACAGGTTGATGTTGTCTCAGGATGATTGTGTGAAGGTAGTGCAGGATGCAGTATGACAAGTGCACCTATGGATGGACAGTTCACAGAATAGGGTCCCCAATCACATGATGAGGTTGAGTACATGTGTACTCCTTGATATTTCCCCAGTAGTGGGTGTTGTCAGAAAGTTCATAGCCAATTCAAGAAGGAAGCACTGGAAAGTGGTTCAGTGGATTCTTAGGTATCTGAGAGGGACTAACAGCAGGGATTCATGCTATGTAGGGTCAGGCACTTTGGATATGTCAGATTACTTGGATGACATGAGTTGCACCATAGGATGTGTGGTGGTTGGTCTTCAAGATTGAGCTTGAAGAGAAGTACAATCTAAGAAACAAATTAGATGATGTACAGGTATAGGTATAGTGCAACTATTTATCTCCAAGTGGGAGATTGTTAGGTTGTGGAGCTAAAATCTTCACTGATGCAAACATGGAGGAGTTTGCTGAGAGGTTGCTGAGTTGTAGAGCAATTGATGTTAGTCTAATCAACCAACATCGGTCATATCTAGTGAGTAGAGCAATCGACATCAGTCAGGTATCAGCTGACATCAGTCATCTCCAACCAGACAGGGACCGACGTCGGTCACCTATGTGGTTCTAAAACTGCTAGTTGATGAATAGTTAGTTTGATGAATTGGTTGTTTGCATGTAAAAGGCTAATTTTAGTCTTGGAGCTACAGATCTAATTATTGTAATTGGATGTCTAATTATTGTTTACATGGGATCTATATAATAGACTCATGGGCTGTATTGTAAAGTGTGAGGGATCAAAACAAGGATTCCTAGGGTGCTAGATAGAGAGAGCAAGGTTGGCTCCTCATAGTGCCACAGTGCCAAGTGTGTATGATCAGGTAGATCTACAGGATAACAAGGTCTGGTAGAAGATCCATAGGGGTGCTAGTTTGGAGGACAAGTGTTATTCATGGTATGTAAGATCAGGTTGGTTTGTAGGTTGTGCAAGATCATGTAGAAGATCTACATGTGGTAAGTAAGGTCAGTTGATCTTTAGGTGTGTGTGTGTGAGATCTAGGTTTGTAGGTGTGTAAAACTAGGTTGATTTGTAGGTGTGCAAGATTAGGGAGGTCAGCAACACAATAGGTAGCAAGATCAGGTGAGATCTACTTGGAGTACGTTGCGTACTTAGAGTATGTGTGTATACTCAATTGGTACTGGTAGTAGTGATACTGACTGGTTAGAGGTGAACAACAGCTCTATGTTTGAGTTGTTTGTTGTGATTGTAGTTGAGAGAGTGAGCTCTTGAAAAGATTTACTATTTATTGCCTAGAGGTGTGGGAGCCCTAGAGGAGTGTAAGGAAGAAGACTATGGCATCTTCTTTGTTGTATTTCCTTCTGGAAGAGTATTAATACAATTGGGTATTGTCTCTCATATTCTTTGTTATTTCTGAATTCTAGTTATATTTTGCTTCTAGTTAATTCTGCATTTAGTTGCTCATACAAAGGTAATCAATTGTGCTTCCTAGATCCTGACATTATTGATACCTATTAGGATCATTTTTGTAGTCATGGAATCAATTCTTATGTCTCTCTCTTAGTTGGATGGGCCCATTTTCCTCTGTCTACCTTTCTCACTTCTATCCATTAGAGGTGACCATGTGTGACAATTTTAGTAAATTTTAATTTTAATCATATATAAATATAAATTCGATGTATCTAATTTGATAATCTATAATAAATGTCATCATAAACACATATTGGATAAATGTGTGAAATATTCTATTTTACATTTTTCATATTAATTATTTTTTTTAATTTTTTAGGATATAAAAATTTAGAAGGGATAGTTAGTTTGTGATAGGGAATTAACCTATTATGTTAAACCATAAAATTAATCATTATATATTTTAGATAAGAAAAATAAGTAATTTCATGTAGATAGGAGTCAAAGTGAAAAAAGGGAAAAAAGTATAAGAGAATTATCATACATACAAACTCAATGAATTAATTTTATGTAACACCACACCCAACCTCAACATGGTCTAATCTCATGGTTAAATATTTATTAGGTTTAGAATAATTAATTAAATTTAATAATATGATTAGGATCATGTGAATCCTTTTATTATTTATACTAGATCACAAAAAAAAGAAATATTGATTATGGTTTTGATAAATAAGCATTTGATTACTATGATTATGATTATATCTCTTCATACCAAATTAAGTACCATGATGAGTTTGGTTTATGTGCAAGAAATAGGTTTTTTTAGATGTGTTCTATTTTCATTAATATACTAATGATAATATGAGATAATAAGGGTTTGCACTAAATCCATTATATGGTTATCTGAATTGAAGCAGTAAGAGTGGGAGATACAACAATGGATTTCTATAATGAACATGGATCTAATAGTATGTTGTTGATGGGAATCACCTTATAACTAGTTAGTTTATGTGATGTATGCAACACATGGATATGTGGCACTTTTTTCCTTTGTGACATAGATACAAAATAGACATTATGTTTAAATGTGGTCTATTATCCATGTGTACATGGGAATAAATTAACTAATATGAAGCATATTAATCCCCAATATTTGTGGTCACTAATGTAAAAATTGAAAATAATATGAATTGAAATATGAAAGGCCACACAAATTAAAAATTTATAGTGGATCACCAAAGAGACTTCTATAATATAAGTTATGGTAGCCATAGTGGATAAACATATTACATCTTATTAATGTGATCAACTAAGGTGGAAGGATATCCATTTAATGATAAGTGTAAAATATCATTGATTGAAACACAAGGCACATGGTGGAAACCATGTTGAATAATCATCCTTAATAAATGACTCAAAATGTGTCCACAATGGAAAAATGTCTTACAAAAAAATATTATAATAAAAAATATTCCCTTGCAAAGAAAGTGGTCAGCAATGAATTTAAAGGAATGAGGACTACAAAGATAAATAAAAAACTAAACAATCACATTATAATAAATAAATGTGAATATATAAAGGAAGCTACCACAATAAAACATAAACTTTAGAATAGATAGAGGGATCACCATTCCTCAATTAATTATGAATTACCCAAATATTAGGCAAGTGGTTCTAATAATGAATGACCATTATGACTCTCTTGAAAAAGAGTTAATTATTTGATAGAGGATAAAATTAAAACAAATATCTATTAAAGGGGGAATATTATACTATGAAATGCACATGCACACACACACATCCACCCACCCACCCACACACACACACACACATAATTTTTCAAAGTGGACTAGAATATCACACCATGATATTTCTTAGTAGACTTGGTCCTATATTAGTGGCTTCAATTAGTTTAAATAGATTAATAAAGAAAAGGAATCCTCAGGATCACATTAATGGCTCTATCAAATTATTTTGAGTGTTTCTTGGTGGATCATGACACCAAAAACATCTCATTGTATGGATAATCTCAAGAACATGATGAAGGAAACTAAGAACAAGTGATATTCAATAATTAGGTGCACAAATTATAATCCCTAAATTTTTATTTTAATTTATTTTAAATAATACTAATTAATCTATAATAAATATGGGAAATAATGGTATGTTTAATCACAATAAAGTAATAAGGGGATAAAATAAGACTTAGAAATTTATGTTCTACATTCACATAGGGATAAATACTTGTATAATTGTGAATAGGTAAATTATGGCATGTTGTACATCTCTATGAGAAAATAAATTTTCCCATTTTTTACTAAAGGACACAATTACTAATGAGGTCACTTGTCAAGAAATAGTTTGTGACCATTGAGAATAAGTAGACTTGCCTTAGAATGAGAAATGCACATGGAAATAAAACTCTTTGGTCTCACTCCTTAAATTATATATCCTTTGATGTTAGGCATGATTAGATATCTTACACCTATGAAATAATTGGACTAAACTAGCACAACCTAATGGTCATGGTTTAACATTAAACCCCCAACTATTCATCTTTGAGCACAACCACCATTGACTACATAAATGAATCACATGCCACTAGTATAACCTTGAGGCCACAATAATGAGGTGAAACCTCCTCGATAACATTATAGTATGATTCGGTTATATAGTTATTATTTCTTAAACTTTATCTAAGGTATTCATTACATTGAGTTGCTAAGGAATTATGATGATCACAAACTTAAGAGACTTTGAGATATATTTGTTTAGATCTTCCCTTAAAAAATCAAGCATGACTTAATTGTTTGACTTTTGTAACCATGTTATGATATTTATGTCACTGAGCTTATATTTGAACTCATATATCCACTATGGAATATCACCTCAACTAGTTATCTCTATGTAAATTTCATGTTAAGATATTTGATAAAAACAAGGTCATGGTAGATAATCACTCTATAGAGAGTGAATATTGGAATACTTACATGTAGAGCCTGAAGGTAAATTTGTTTGGGGATAGAATAACAAAATTTCACATTATCCATTCCATAGTATTTTCATTACCCTTGATCATCTTAACTATTTATAAGACCAAAATTAATTTTAGAAGATTTAGAAAGGTTTTTAAATCATTTTATGTTGTGAACATAACCACTCATATTAAAAATTATATTTTATACTTTTGATGTGATTACATGTTTATATTAAGGATTTTAGGTGGATATATGTGTCATTGTGTTAATTTAGGTGAACACTACAAGGATTCACATTGAATTCTATTATTCACTCTTATATGGAATAAAACTCTCAGACATAGTTACACTAGGAGAACACAATTATCTCCACCACAATTACCCAACTCATATATAACTTATGCTTCATAGTCATCAAGAAAGAAATGGTGTAGTTTAATGTTAGACTACATGAGATAAAATTGATTTATAGCATGGCCATTAATATTATAAAGATGAAAATGTAGTGATTTTGAAGGTGAAAAAATCTTCTTTGTCGATTTAATGTCATTTTGACCTTCTCACTCTTTCTACATAGATCTCTTTGTTTGATTTAGTTCATACATCTAAGCAATATTTTTGAAAAAATGGGAAGACATTATTATTCCACTTGGCACAATAAATATACATAAGTTAGCATAATGGATTCCCTTATATTTTATCTTTCACCCCTGTAGTTAACTCCATGATAGAACAACATGTGATCATACCAAGTGGAAAAAATCCCATTACTTAGAGTCATGCAAGGATCACCTATATAAAAAACCTTGTGTCCACACCATGTTCTATGTGGGATTCATGATACTACACACACATTAACATATATACACTATTCAAGATGCAGTCTCCATGAATAGTGATGACTATGTTGACTCTGTAACCAATGACATAACCAAAGTTTTTTAATGTTCGCTAAAATGAGGTAACATATTTAAGTGAATAAATATTTTACACTTGTGATTGTAATGACCAAGGTTTAATTTAATATCCCCATATCTATTTCCTATGTAATCAACATAATGTAAAACTTCACTCTTTGATTTGACCACTATCATGGCATCATATTTTATCATATGGACCACATAAGAACAATGAGTCACTTTTATATTATTAAATTTACAAATGTGATTAGTGTATCATAGTTGAGTTTCATGGAGTCTATGATCATGCCACATGGCACCAATCTTAATGTCACCCTCATTGATTTGTTCACCAAGATTTGAATAAGAGTAAATTATTTAGACACATTATAATTTATATTATGTTTGGATTTGTTTGAAGTACACAAATGCAAACCAACCTGGGTTACCAATTTATACATTAGCACTATAGTGTGGGTTCACAATGAATACACAAAGACTCCATTAGTTGTGAAAAAGGTGAAATTACACTTAATGTGGTGAATGTGTGGTCTAGGTGAGTACTTTGGAACCCTTGCATGTATTGATATTTGGAATCATGAGTGGATAAGTAACTTCTTATATCATGTTATTCAAATTTTAGAACATGAATTCAAAGAGGGTTAGTTCATTGTTAGTTAATAAAAAAATAATAATCACATGAACATAACACTCTAAGCCTATCCACTAGGATTGAACAAGATAAAAAAGAGGTGAAACAAGTAGAAAATAACAAAAACACATTACACCTTTCTTGTAGACTCTTTTTATTTTTGGTTTGAAGAGGTTTTTGCTCAAATTATAGACTAGAAGTATTTGTCAATGTTGACTCCACTCATGGGCAGCATTTCCCCTTATCTACACTTTATTTGGATTGAGAATAGCATGAGAATTATGAATCTCTAGTATGATTTTGGCATAGTAATTTCAATTCAAGAGTTCTTATAAAATGAGAGGGATGAGGATTGCATTTATATATTTCTAAAATCATTATGAACCATTCATATCATCTAAAAATGGATGGTTGAGAATCAATCATCACCCTCATCAATATGGGAGGTTGTAAATGTAATAAAATACATTAATGGAAACTTAGAGTATGTAAGAGGGTATAATAAATTATCTTGAGTGTAATAAATGTCATAACCCTTGCTTTATTGAACATATTGCTTAATGATGTCATCCATTAGTGAGGCAATATTCCAATTCTAAATTTAGGAAAATAGGATAACTCCAAAACCTATGTAATTTCCTATTAGAATAAGATTAGAATTGATTAATTAGGATTGATTAATAATTATAATAATGTGGCATTTTATATGTTCCTTTTTTAATTATATATTCATTTAATTATGATGTGATAATATTTACAAAGGGTCGATTTAATTTGGGATGATTTTGTTAAACTTGGTGTCATAATACAATGCACTACCCAAATCAAGAACATGTTATTTAAATTTAAAATTAAATTGGTAGTTTTTGTGTGATTTGGATCAAATAATGATTTCTAGTTAAATTTGTTCATTATTGAGGACAATTTTTTAGATTATAGTCTAGACACAAAAGTGGTAAACATGAAGTGTCTACATATTATTCCTATTTGAGAAGGTGTTGTGAGACAGAAGGCATATTAATGTATTTTAAAATAATGAAAATATTATGTAGAATAAATTTGATAATGCTTGAATAATGACATTTTTACACTTCACTAAATTTTGTAGTCCAATGGACTCAATTTAATGACCTAAAGGGTGCTTAATAAGCCTTGGATGCCCCCTTGAGGAAATAGTCAAAGAATGATGAAAATAGAAAGGCCATTGAAATGAATAAAAATCATGGTCTAGAGATGAAAAGGTTGAAAAAATAATGTAGAAGAAAACAAGGTAAAAAATGATCAACAAAGATAAAAATGGGCCTCCAAAGAAGAACAAAATGAAAATGGGGAGGAAAGGGGGGTAAAAATTCAAATTTCGAGCTATATATTCACCCCTAAGGGATAAAATAAAGTCATTATTACCCTCCTCCATTGGATATTTTATCTTTAGTATTGTGTGAGAGGTTGCAGTGAAGAATGTCTCCATGTGTGTGATAGAGGCACCTTAACAACTAGGTTTGAGAGTACAAACAACCTCTATAGGATGGGAAGTGAGTAAGTATGTTCCTCCTTAGTGAATTTTTGAATTTAGTAACATTTATTATTAAGTGTATCTATAAAAATGGTGAATATGTCAAATTCATAAAAAATGTAATCAGTGGTTTCACTTATAAAAATGACAAAAATTCCATATAAAATAATTAAAATTTCATGGAATTGATGAAAATGTGAGGAAAATAATGGTTTCAACAAAATGAAAAAAAACACCATTTAGGTCTAGTTTTGGAGTGGGATACACCAATTCAGTGAAATCATGAAGAAGGAAAAAATGTTGAAGAAGATGATGAAAATGCCAAAGTGGATATAAAATTTGAATCAATTGAAGCATGAATAATATGGTGAAAATGACCTAATAAATGGTGAAAAGGTGGGAAAGAGGAAAATTGATTATAGATAAAAAGAGTAGGCTTATGCAAAAGATAAATGTGTTAATTAGTCTAGGCTTAGAATATATTAGTTTATTAGAATGATGTTTTTGTCATGAAAAAAAGGTTTTATTTGATTTTTGATACCATTAGTAATCTTTGCTAACTTGCCTATGTGTGTAGACTCGAGTGGATTGTTATTTGGATTGCATATGAGCATCACTCACATTGATTGTAGATGACATATATATGGATTGAGTATATGTGCACATTATTAGAGACTATGGGCTTGATACACATCCCCTACATTCTAGTCATTAGAGAGAACAAATCCTATCTCAGTGCATTAGCTAAAAGATGGAACTTATAGATGTTTATGTTTAATCTACCCACCAAATAGGCCATTATTACTCTATAGGATGTGTGGTATATTCTAATTCTATTGATCAGAGGATGAGAATTATACTAGACTATCTCCTTAGGGTAACAAGATTTATTAGATGGCTTGGTCAGTGGTTTTGATATTCTCATGAAGGTTAGGATAGTGGATATTGACTTGATCAAGAAATCCATATATATTCATTGTGATGACTTACCACCAGAGGCACCATTACCACTAGTTGAGATTGATATAAAGGTAGTGAAGCTCATGGAAATTATTAGTGGCATCCTAATTCCTGATAAGAGTGGCATATTCTTTGACATGAGCCTATGTGGGATGATTATAGATATGCTAGATGATACCACTATTATTTCTTAGGGGCCAAATTAATTGTCCTAGATATAACAAGATCTAACATGATTTCCTATTGAGGTGATCAAAGCATTGGTGTGTCTATGTTATTCTAGGTTTAGGCTCAGAATAATGGGTCTAAGGAAAGTATGGGTCCATAGGATTTAATGGCTTATTTATGGGTCTAGATAGGAGCTGGATGCATAGGGTACAAAGGAGATATATACATGTATTATAGAGTGATAGATGACATGGTAGATGAGGCTTTTATTTGGAAATCTTACTTACCATTATAGATTGAATGGATGAGTAATCATTAGTACGTTAAATTTATGACCAACATATGCCTAATTATTGGTAGTCAAACACACATTATTAATGAGTATAGACCATATGAGGTGTACACCAGTTTGATATGTAGTAGGATGTGGTATATGGTCCTAAATATTTTTCTCATGTTACTAGGGAGATCAATTGCTATGCTCTTAACTACTGGCATGTCTAGGGATATATGTATCCAACTTGTGGCTTGCATAACCATTTTTAATATTATTTTACATTTATCTATGTACTCATATGATTATTGTATCATCCTATGGGTTATCCATGGCCTTGGTAGATTATAAATAGGAGGTAGGGTTAGTTGTTCATCATCATATCAAAGTATTCATTTATTATTGTAAGAATTTGGGAGGTTTCCCCCTTAAAGTGGCTTATCTATTATTCATATTTTAAGTTATATTTACATATCATAATTATTTATTATTTTTAATATACTTATTTGGTGAATAAATATCATTACAAGTGGTATCAAAGTTTTGATTTGGGCCATAATTAGGTCAAAAAATGTATATCTTATAATTTGGATATATCTCTCAAAATATTACAAATTAATCTATAATTTTTTTATTGGAGGTGATAATTTATTCAATTAAGCTTCCATTAAATTTTCAACTCAATTGGATATGTTTTAAAAATGTTATCACCATTTTAGGATTTTTGATAAATTCACTCCATAGTTCACAATTTGTATAATTTTTCAGCTTTATTTACATTTTTATAAATATTGGAAAAACTTAGTTTGCATCTATTCTTTGATATTTTTATTTTATTCTTAAATATTTAAAAACATTTGTGGTCAAAGTTGGGTCAATGGTGTAAAATATGATTCACCATCAAGCCTTAATATGGATGCTCCTAACACTCATGGGTAGAGGAAAGGGAAAGAAACCCCTAAAACTCCTTCAAGGGATGACATGGAGTCTAGAACCTCTGATATGATGTCTTCAAATATTATTTATCAAATTTAATTAAATTAACCTGGCCTGATGTAGAAGGATGTGCAAGTTCAAACTCAAATGTCAACAATGCAAGGGGAGCTTAATTGTGTAAACAATCAGTTACAACATATCACAACATAACTAGCTACCATTTCATCTCATTTTTCCACTCAATAACCCTCCACTTTTTAATTTTGGTCCTCTTCCCCTCAACACTAACTCCACCAATATGGGGGCGAAACTAATGTTACCAAAAGTGGACTTGTGTAAGTTTGATGGTAAGGATCTGCTCACTTGGATCACTCAAATTTAAAATATATTTAATCTATACCAAAATATTATCTCTCAAAAGGTGGTCAAGCAATATTTGTATTTTGAACCCAAGCCATTCATTTGGTATCATTGGTTGTGTGCTGAAAAGAATAAGACTAATGTTCTTATTACATGGTCAATATTCTCTGATGAACTGATGTCTCACTATCAGGATAATGTTTCAAAAAAAAATTCATTTAGTTATCCAAACTATGACAAATAATAACAATGAAATATTATATTCATCAGTTTTAGAATCTATCCTTATGTGTGAATGACATCACTAACGTAAATTTGATTAACCTATTTCTAGGGAGACTAAAAGATAGCATTCAATTAGAGGTTCACATGTTTAATCCCATAACTGTATCTATAGCTATACCAAGGGAATACTTAATATATTAAAAAGTGATGATCAAACATCATAATTTCACTACTAATTTGGAACACACCTCCCTAATTCCATTATAGCCTCAACTTACTAGATTAACACTTTAACAAATTAAGGAGAAGCGTGTTAAAGGATTTTGCTATGGCTATGATAACAAAAGGATAAAAAGTCATCAATGTGGTGAAAATAAGTTATTTTACATCTAAGGGGACAATGAGGATGAAGAAGATGAGGAGTTATTTGGTGAGGGTTTTGAAGGACGTAAGGAGGAAGTTGCAGATTCTTAACTTACTATTTCCTGCCATGCGCTTGAATGAATTTATTCTCTTCAAACTCTTATATTGGTGGGTTTCCTTTAGAAATAAAATGTCATGATGTTGATTGACTTAGAAAGTACACACACTATCATTAAAATTAAGTTGGTTGCTTAGTTGAATTTTATCATCTACCTAGCCCCATAATTTTAGGTCATGATTACAGATGGTGGTACAATTAATTATTTTAGAAAATGCCACAATATTATGTTAGCAATAGGGGACTATCTTCTAGATTCTCTATGTTTTCTATTGCTATGGGTGATACTAGCATTATTTGGGAGTACAATGTCTCACCACATTAGGCACTATTGAGATGAAATTCAAAGAAATGTTCATGTGCTTTCATTTTGAAGGCAATCCAATGGAACTATGGGGATTAAGAGCTAAATTTACACAAGTGGTTAGTTCACATCAAATGACCAAAATGCTAAAAAAGGTTGCTAAAGGATTTTTGGTGTGCTTATTATCCATTAATGTTCAATAAACTAAGGAGTCTAGCCATCCTGATCTACAACAAGTAGTGGATGAAAATTTAGTTATTCTTGATCCTAAAATAATATTTCAAATGTACACTAAGAAATTTTAGTCTAGAGTGATAACAGAGTATCTGATTAAATGGAAGAATTTGATTTTTGAAGATTCTACTAGGGAGGATGAAGCCTTCATGCAACAATATCTAGGATTGCTTCAAAATTGAGGACACTGTCATTTTTAAGGGGAGGGGCATGCTACACCCTTAACTGTTAGTGTGTCTAGGGATATATGTATCCAACTTGTGGATTGAATAACTCTTTTTCATATTATTTTACATTTTTATATGCACTCATATGCTTATTAGGTAGACCTATGGGTTTTCCATGGCCTTGTTAGACTAAAAATAGGAGGTAGGGTTAGTTTTTCATCATCATATCAAAGGATTCATTTATTATTGCAAGAATTTAGGAGGATTCCCCCTTAAATTGGCTGATCTATTATTCATATTTTTAACTATATTTCCATAGCATTTTATCTATTTATATTATTCTTATTATTTGGAAAATTAATATGATTACATTAGGAAACTAGGGTATCTTATAGATAGGCATATTGCTAGATTGAATTATAAAGGAGTTCCATAGGTTTCATACGTGTATAGATGGGGCCCAATAGATGTAGGATTGATAATGACCTACACAACATGGTGGGTCTATTTTTAACTAGAGATTAGCTATGCTTTAGGGCATCTATAGATAGATGATACAAGTTTCATTACTTCAGATAGTGAGGCTAGGATAGGATCAGGTTTATGACCAATAATTGATGGATATGGTGTATAGGGTGAGGCCAAAAACCACAAAAATGAGAGTGATAGTGACCCAAAACCATGGATAGATGTTGAGTTTATAAGGAAACAATATAGGGGTTCTCAAGAGACACATATGGGGATGAGGGACCAAATTGAGGTGAGCCCTTTAGGTAAAATGAGGTCAAACAGAGATATAGATATTCTCAAGGAGGATATTATTGTGAGACTAGATAAGATAGATGGTTTATAGGTTAGGGTAACCTAGATACAACAATAAGTGGGAGATTAAGATACAAATATTTCAGCCCTTCAATCATAGATTACCTTAATGAAGGCCAAGTTGGCTCAGATGATAGGTATTTAAGATCAAATAAATAGAGCTAGGGTAGATGTTTAAAGGATCCATAAGGCAAGACCCAATGAATTATGTGCTTAGAGGCATATGTTTTTCCTAGATTATCCTTGATATCCTTTAGGATAAGGATAAGGCATCATACTATCATAATTTTTATGATGGGTTCATTCTAGTATATCATAGGGAACCTACATTTGAGTTCTATAAAGAACATATATCAACTATGAGGTCCATTAGATCTTGACACACCATACTTCAGGGTCAAGGTAGTTGGTGTATAGACATAATATTTTCAACTTTTATGAAATACTAACACTTTACATCTTGAAATAACTTGTTGAGACTCAATCTCTCTGAGTTAATGCCCTAAGGGATACATCGAGAAAGGGGTGGGTAGACCATTGGTGCTTTACAAGATTGTTTTCCCTTATTACCACATTATTACCAATCCAACTAGCTCCTAAAACTATTCCATAAGATATTACTCCTATGTTACACACTCCTCTAGTATTTTTACACTTTCCATCCCTCTTTTCCTCACATTAAGTTCCTTTTTTTAGTCAATTATACTAGGTATATTGGGTTAACCATATACAGTTTTGGGTGATTTTCACTTAGGAACTAGTTTGGCCTTTAGCTAACCTAATTCATGACTTAGTGAATTATTGTCAAAAATTGTACTAGGTTGACTGGGTTGACCCTGTCAGTCAATATTTTTCAAAGGGTTTAGGGTTAAGTCTACCTATATATACAAGATATTTTCATCATTATTTCAATATGCAATCAGAATTTACTATTCACTTGCACTTTTTTACAATCTATTCTTCCACCATTATACTTGAGGAGTCTTAACTTAGGGTTTATACTTAGAGAATCTAGTCTTGTGGATAAGTCTTGGATGCTTTAGTCTTTCTTAATTATCCTTACAAACCACAACAACCTCTTATGAAGCCCTATTGGCCAAAGGAGATATTGAGTCTCGATAGGCTCAAATTCAAGTATATATTCTTTAACTTTGATCCTCTCTTTAGTAGATAAAAATAGCATAAGTATTATATTTGAATAAAATTACTCTTCATATTCCATGTATTAGGGTTATACTCATACTTAGATTAATTGAGATTCTCTTATACATGTTTTGATTATTTACTAACCCCTCATAATTATGCCACAAGCTTTGGTTACTAGATTAGATTTACTTTAATTTTTATTAGTATAGGTGAAATATTAAAACTTAGGACCCCTTTAGGTTTATTACATGATTATGTTATACTGAAAGCTTTGGAACCCTCTTAGCATGGTGTATTATGGTAAGAGATCCCCTATTGGGTTTACTGGATCCCCATATTGGTCATGCTGCCTCTTAACAAATGTGTCTCTAATCAAAAGTGTATGGTATGATCTATCTTCTCCAAGACAGGATTGATTTATAGAGATGATGCATTTATGATTGCATACATTATGGTGAACCCATCATGAACCCAAACCTTACAAGTTTTGTTTCACTTATTTTTATAATTATTTTATCATTTTTATTATCATATATTTACAATAATGGGTTGACATTTTATCACAATTCTAACTTCTATGTGCAAGATTAACAACACAGTCATATTCATATGAGTCTATTATATCTATACAGGTTATTTACCATGTTTAGGATACTAGATCAACTCAGTTAACATAATATAAATTTTAAAATTCTCAAACATCTAGCCTAGACTACTAGGTTGACCAATTCAACCCTGTACATTTTTAAACACTTAGTTCAACATACTAGATCAACCTAATTGACCTTGTACATTTTAGGCACTTAACAATAGGATTTTGTAAAGTTAAGTTGACCTATTTGACATAGTTAATATAATTTACAAGTATTTATTAAGGTTATTCAATAGCAATCTCAATTCTCTGCATCTTCCAAACCACCAAGGTTCCTTTCTATCCTTTTCTCTTTTTCCTTATAGTCTTATTTTTCATAGTTTTCAATCTTTAAAACTACCCCTATACAATCAACTAGGTCAACCCTATCAATGTAGTTCTATATTTTGTGTGATTTTTGAAAAACTAGGTTGACTCTATCAATTTAGTTCATTTTTAGACACTTGCTTCTATAGTACAGAGGAAACATTGTTGACCTTATTTTGTATTCTCTATATACACTATCTATTATATCAACATTGTACTATGTTTCAAAGTTGGAATTAACCATTATATGTTTGTAATTAGCTCACACTTTCATTTCTTATTACTTGCAATCATAGGATATATCACTTAATCTAATTAGGTGGTTTTCAATATACCATTTAGTTTCACTATTTTCTCTTTTATGCACATAAGACCAAATCACAAAATCTTAACAAGAATTTTGATAATTGTCTACCCAAGGTCTACCTACTTGAATTTCATCACCAAGGGGGAATTCAACTAAGTTTTCTATCCAAATATAAATATGTGGTTAATGGCATCTTTTGGCTAAGTACCCAACACCCTTGTCACTATGGTGTGCGAAGTGAGGGGGTAAGCCACAATACTAAGATGTTAGTATTGCCAATACAAATTGCTTTTAGCCTAAACATCCTGAAACCATCCTTAGATTGATTTTTAGTTCCTTGCTTATAACCAACTTCCTATCACATCTAAAATTATATTTTAATAATTTACCAACATTCAGGTTGACCATTTAGTTATATTTTACTTTCTAAGTTGATTGTTTGCTCTTTGCTCCATTATATGTTGTATTGTAAAAACTTTAATTAACCAGTGTTGGTGTAATTTTTTGTGTTGTTTGAGTTAATTGGATCAACCTCATTGATCCAAATTATTGTGTGTTTCATTTTAGTTCTTGTTTTCATAAGTATTTGAAAAAAAAGTCCTATCTCAATACAAAGTCATTTCAATTGACATAGTCTATTCTAGGCTATCTAATTTTCCCTACATACTATTCTAGGTTGACCTAGTTGACCCTATATACTTTTTCAACCCTTGTTTGCTATTCTAGGTCAACCCAATTGACTCTACATAGTGTTGATGCCTAAAAGTGTATCATAGGGCTTGTAAAGTGTTTTAAAACACTTTTATCATTTCTAGATTCAAATAACCCATTGCATGAGTAGTTGGTTGTGATAATCCTATTATCTTTGGTGGAATAGTGGCAAAGCATTGCAATTATTTCATAAAATGAGAATAACTAGTTGTTGGGGTAACCATGGTTTGAAAGTTAACTTATGAAATTGAAGATGATCTGAAATAAATATAGTGAAGAATGATCAAAACCTAAGATATAAAATCTAAGCTACCATGTATATTTACAATGAAAGTTAAACTAAAGTTAAGTGATAAAAATAGGAGCAAAAGGAAGGGTAGGGCAGAAAGAAGGTGTTTTAATTTTTAGTCCAGACATTATGACAAAGTTTAGATTTCATCAAGACATACATTCAAACCAATACATGACATGAAATAACTAAAGCACAGATCCTACAATGTACCAAGAAAATGTCTAATGGAAAGGTGGAATAATGCAAATAAGAAATCAAGTCCAATTTTAAGATTTACTTCATAATAAAATTTCATTAGCACATCTAAAAAATAAATAAAGGAAATGAAATGAGCCTAAGATCTTTCAACTAACCTAACATAAGCACAATTTAACAACTCTGTACTCATATATGCACATCAAGAATCAATGAAAACCATTTAAATCTGAACATCCAAATAGATAATTGAAAGAGAAGCCATAATAACAAATGTTATCTATCTAGATATCACCTAATAGAGATTAGATTGCTCAAGTTTGACTCATACCTAGACTAACATTGTAATGATCTAAGACTGTGGGATGCCTATATCTAGATCAAACTTCTAGGGTTTTTAATGAGGCTAGTTCCTCATATATGATAGTTTGGACATCTATTTATAAGACCTAAATGATTTTAGGTGAAAAGAGTTAAGAGATTTCATAAAATAAAACCTATTCTAACATGTGATGATGTACTAAATGTTCAAATATCCACTCTCAAGATTGAACTCATTGGCACTGTAATAGACTATGAATAGAACTAATGCAGTGCTTACAATGGTTTTCAAGAAATAATACTTCACTTAGAGGTTAATTTGATGGACTTAGGGTTGAAGTAAATGAGGTTAAGGCTTGATTGAAATCACTTACATTCAACAATCCCCTCTATACCTAAGACATCAACATTAAGACATGTTAAATGACCTATAAATAAAGTTTATTAACACTTACATTTAACTTGGACCTGTAAAGGGAAGATGAACCACTTTTGCATATCAAACAAATATAAAACACTAAGTAAAAATTGGTAAACAACTACAAAATGATCTATTAATTAATCCAAGAAATACATAATACAATTTCTAGTAGACTCTAGTCATACTAGCCTAAGGGATGTTTAATAATAGCTCAAGGGTTATATTTACAGAGAGAAGGAAAAAAAGAGAGAGGGATTTTGGAACTAAAAAAATAATCAAATGAGCTAAAATCCATTTGAATTGAATTTATAATTATCTCTACATTTACGCTCATTCAAGCTTCCTGATTGATCTAGGTCACTTCAATCCATTACATAGTTACATTATTCCTTCACTGATGCTTCTTTATGGTTACAATGGTGGGATCAATTTGTTTTGAGCTAAGCTCTATCATCAATATAGTTAAAACAAATGGATAAATCTATTAGAGTTTTATCCTGGTACTAACTTATCTTCACTAGTTTATCAAGCATGTGATAGTTGAGAGAAGGGTCACTTTCATATAGTTGGCTCTAGTAATGAAGCCATTGAAGTCTACGTTTTTACCTTGGTGACATCCTTCAATATGTTGGATCTAGTTTAACTTGAGCTAGACTAAAACCCAGGTCCATGCTTTTACTTGCTTTGGTCAAAATTTGTTCCTTTGACTTCCAATAGGAAATATTCCTAGGTTTAACTTTGGCCATTGAATATCAAATCGGGCCAATCAAATATCTCTAAACTATCTTTACTTTCATTGGTCTTATAGATACGAATTATCAAATCCTTAACTATTTGACCTCTTACATACCATAGATATGCTTTGTATGAATTAATGTAGGCATTTAATTTCCTACCACCAAAGATCCTTTGACATGTTGACTCACACTCACATTATTGGATCAAGATGTACAAATGAATGTAGACTATCAAATTTTCTTGGACCCACCATTTGAACTCAAACAAATAACTTATGAGCCCCAAATTTGACATCTACATGCTTGTATTTTATTTCCATGTGAATGTATTTGATGTCTATGTGAATATCTTAGGATTTTTGAACCCCAATGATTATTTTCCATGTATTAAATTTGACATTTGCATGCCTATCATTTGACATTCACATAACCATTATTAAAATTTGCATGATAATAAATAGTTTAGACCTCAATGGATAAATGTTGAGCTTTATTTTGACATCCATGCAAATGTTTCATTTTTTATGTTCAACATTGAATGCTTATCACTAGAGATAGAAAACTTTTCAAGGCATGAAATTTGCAGATCATGTTCTTGGCATGAATAAATCCTTAGCACTATAATCATTTGGCTCATAAGGATTTATGAGGTGCATTTATAAAATTAATAAGTGAACAAGTTTACTCATTTCTACATGACATCTTGGTGATGGTCTGGTCCTTCAAACTTACATACTTTATCTTTTGATCATTCCTTCAATATTTTGATGAATTTCTAAGACTTATGTAGCCTAGTTGGTGTTATTACATTCTATGGCCACCATGGAAACCCTTTTGGACCCTCCATTTGCATTTATGGACCCACTCTAAGCCACTTGATCTTTGCTCCATCAGAAACTTTTGCTCACTTTTTTAATTTAGGAAAGAAGCTTGGTATGTGGGCCAAAATGGCCAATTTTTTTTGGTGACTCATAGATAAGCATGCCTGATATGCTTGAGAACCCAAACATTATCTTGGTTTGTTCCATTTGGTATGGAGTCTCTTCTTTGGTTCAACATATTGACCTAGATCTAAAACTAGTTGCCAATCCTTGGATAACCCCTATTGAAACAAACAAGGACAAAAAGGAACAAAATGAAATAAAGTTCCCAAGGTAATTATTAAAGGGAAACATATAACATAAGTGGAACAAAACTAACAAAGCAAGGATCACTAACCTAAGGAAAATAGAAAAACAATAAAAATTGAAGCAAATTGTTGCTTGTGCTACTCACTTATTAGAACAAAACAAACCTACTAACCTAAAATGAGAAGCTTTATTCTAGGCTTAAATGGAAAATTATTTGATTCACCATGGAACTTTGAAATCTATTTACTTTTTCTTGATATCTTTCTTCTTAAAATAAGATAAAATAGATGTACATGTCTTCTCGATGATGTAGCTAGGATTCCTACATCCATTCTCAGGTACATTAATTGGAGGCATGGATCCAAGATCCAATCATACTAATCCTATATCTATGTACTTTTCAAGAACATATTCAATTATTCTTAATTTATGAACTATTGATCATGATCATATAAACTAACTCATTGCATCTCCTTTGTCATATCTATAAAGTTGACCTCTAAGTGAGATGGTTTTGATCTTGTGTCTTATTGAGGCAATTTGTGTTCATGCTCATCTTCTAAAAGTAGATAATGATCTAAAGATGATGAGATGAGTTGATAAACATGATTGAGATGTTAAATCATGTCATCTCTAGAGAAAATAACTGATTCTTGATTGGTGAAAGCACTGCTCTCATCCTGCAATGGACCACATTCAAGTAAAGAATATCCTCAATGAAATATGTCAAATAAATCTAAATATTTGTTCTCATGAAGCTTAAGTACAATTGGAGGTTATTCATAATGGATGAAAACTATTTTGTGATCAATAAACTCATGGAAAACACCTTAAACTTATATAATTGGACTGTCTTCCTCCTGAATTTCAGCCTCTACTTTCAGTTGGTCTTCAATCATAGTAACAACTTCTTTGGCTTCTCTTTCTTGTATAGCCTATGAGATTGGATTAATCCTTTCATTGACACTGAGTGTGTCTATGATTATATCATCCTTTTGATCATGCAATAATCTTTCATTTTTATCTACCTCAGTTGCAACTACTTCAATTGCTTCAAAAAAGATAGGACCTTTCTCTAGGATTAACATAATAGATCCTTGAAAGTATTTAATAAGATGAGAAAGGTCCAAAAAAATAAAAATAGATACCTGATTTTGTTCATGGAGATGCTCTTCTTGGGTCACTTTCACCTCCTCTCTCTATTGTAATTTTTCTTGAATGACTTTCCATGAAGGAGAAGACTTTGGCTTTTGAGGAGAGAGGACTGAAGCTTGAATGATCTATGGATTACCTTTGACTTCAACATATTGGATTATGCTTGAATGTCCTTATTCCTCCATGTAATATTGTACCTAATTCCAAGTCTTGAACTTGGGTTTAGAGACTTCTTGAATTAGAGTTGTGGTAGTTATGGGTGTGAAATAAGGAACCTGCTATTGTGTTGCCTTTATAGCTACTATTGAATAGTGCAGGTGTTGATTTGTAAGCTCAATCTATCTAGATATATTAGACTCAAAACCATGAACTAGATCATTAGATATCTCTTCCTAAAAACTTAAAAGATGTAGGATCACATATGGTTTCTTCAATCTAAAAATTAGTCTCCTCATAACAAACTTATTCAACTCTATGAGACCTCTCTTGGATAGACTTACAAGTAGGAAAGCTAGGAAAGGTTTGGATTAACAATTGAGGGATGTGATAAACATTAGTTTTCTAATCATATAGGGAAAAGGGAAGATCTATGGGAACATATTGTGGATTAGGATGACCCTAGTGTTTCTCATAAACCAATAACCTCTCTTAAATATGTAATATTAGACCTTTAATGTCTAGGATATCTAAAATAAACTGAGTGACCTTACGTTATGAAATATGAACATACCTCTTTAACTTGATGCAAATTAGCTCTGATGCTTTGAATTTCATAATTGGAAATCTCCTCTCTATAGCTCTTCCTAGTGTTTATGCTTATCATCTCTTTCTCATACCGAATCGGATCTTTCTTGAAACCTAAGATGGATTGATTTGGTACTTCAATATACTAGACAAGAAGATAATAAGACTCATGAGAGTTATTACAGGACTAGTATAATCATTCATGATAATGATAAAGATCTTTATATTCATGATATGGTTGATATGGATCATAGAAGGGTTGGTATGGGTCATGAGGATCATACTATAATTATTGGTAAGGAGAAGAATGATAGAGTTCTTCTCTATGGGCTATCATGGCCTAGAAAATCATGAAGATAACTAAAATTTTGAAAAACATATAACTTTTACCTTGAGATAAGGCCCAAAAGAGTACTAAAAACTAGCTTTGAAGATGAAAACTATGTACTCCAATGACTATAAAATTGGGTCTCATCAAGCATGCTAGAACTATTAGCTATCCAAATAACACCTAATAGAGATCAGATTGCTCAAGTCTAAATCATACTTGGACTAACATGGGAATGATCTAAGGTTGTGGGATGCCTATATCTAGATCAGACTTCTAGGGGTTTTAATGAGTCTAGTTCCTCAGATATGATAGTTTGAACCTCTCTTTCTAAGACCTAAAAAAGTTGGGGTGAAAAGAGTTAAGAGATTGCATAAAATAAAACCTATTCTAACATGTGGTGATGCACCAAATGTTTAAAGATCCACCCTCAATATTGAACTCATTAGCACACTAATAGACTATGAATAGAACTAATGCAGTGATTACAATGCTTCCTAAGTAATAGTACTTCACTTCGAGGTTAATTTGATGGACTTAGGCTAGAGGGAAATGAGGGTAAGACTTGATCGAAATCACCTATAGTCAACAGTCCACTATATACCTAAGACATCAACATTAAGACATGATAAATGACCTACAAGTAAAGTTTATTATCACTTAGGTTAAACTTGGACCTACAAAGGGAAGATGAACCACTTTTGTATATCAAAAAAATATAAAACACTAAGTATAGATTGGTAAATAACTTTAAAATTCTCTATTCATTACTCTAAGAGGTATAAAATACAATTTTTGGTAGAGTTTAGTCATACTAACCTAGGGGATGTTCAAAAATAAATCAAAGTCTATATTTATAGAGATAAGGAAAGCAAGAGAGAGGGATTTTGGCACTGAAAAATGCATCAAAGGAGCTCAACTTCATTTGAACCATAGTTACAACTACCTCTATATTTATGCTCATTCAATCTTTTCGATTAATACATGTCACTTTAGTCTGTTGCATAGCTTACTTCATTGATGCTTATGTAAGGTTGCAATGATGGGATCAAGTTATTTTAGGCTAAGCTTTAGCATCAATGTAGTTACAACAAATGAATCAATCTATTAAAGTTTTGTCCTAGTGCTAATTGATCTTCACTAGTTCATTGAGGCATGTGAGAGTGGAGAGAAGGGGCACTTTCATGTAGCTAGATTTAGATATGAATACTTTGAAGTCTATGTGTCTACTTTGGTTGTATCTATCAATATGTTGGATTTGGCTCAACTTAAGCTAGACTTAAACTTGGTTCCATGATTTTAATTGCTTTGGTTGAAAGTTGTTCCTCCGAATTTTAATAGGAAAGCTTCCAAGGTTTAACTTTGGCCACAAATATCAACTCAGGCCAATCACATATCTCCAAACAATCTTTTCTCTCATTGGTCTTGCAGATCCCTATTATCATATCCTTGACTTTTTAACCTCTTATGTCCCATAGATCTACTTGATATGAATAAATGTGGGCCTTTGATTTCCTTCCATTGAAGATCATTTGACACATTGACTCAAGCTTTCATGATTGGATCAAGATGTATGAATGAATGTATACCATTGGATTTTCTTGGACCCACTATTTAAACTTAGACAACTAACTCATGAGGCCCAATTTTGATGTTTGCATGCCCATATTTGACATCTATATGAACATATTAGGATTTTTAAACCCTAATAGTTATTTGTCATGTATTAAATTTGATTATTTTATGTCCATCATTTGATGTTCACATGACCTTCATTGATGTCTGCATGACCATCAAACTTTTCGACCCCAATGGATAAATGCTTAGCTTTATTTTGATGTCTACATGAATGTTCCATTCTACAAATTCAACTTTGAGTGCTTAGAACTCAAGATAAATAACTCACCAAGGCATGAAATTTATAGAGCATGTTCCCATCATGAATAGCTATTTGGTGCTACAATATCTTGGCTTAAGAGGCTTTATGACATGCATTTATAAAATGCACAAGTGAACTAGTCCGCTCATTTTTACATGATGTTTTAGTGATGGTCTAGCCTTCAAACTTGCATAGTTCATATTTTGATCATTACTTAAAGGTTATGATGAATTTTTAAGACTTATACAACCTAGTTGGTGTTCTTTCATGCTATGACCACCATGGAAACTTGTTCAAACCCTCCATTTACATCTCTACACCCACTTATAAGCCACTTCATCTTTTCTACATCAGGGACTTGAGCTCACATTTTTTTATTTAGGCAAGAAACTTGGTGTGTGGGCCAAAATGGCCAATAATAAAAACTCAAAAAATATTGGACAATCTTTGCAGAATTCCTTGCTTGTATTAATTTCTCAAAGTTTAGATAATTTTTTTTTGAAAACTCCCCCCCTCTTTATAAATGACAGTACCCCTTATATAGAATATTAAAGTGGTACATTTATCAATCTTGTTAAATGATAGCTATACGAGTGTTAAGGATAACTATCCTTTATAACCTTTTAGAACTTTGACATCTCCTAAATGGATTAACCAATATGCAATACACATTTACAAAGTTGCACATGATTTTACAAAAGAATATTCTCTTTTTTAAAATTTTATACATGTTTAGTTACAAAAGAATATTCTAAAGTCAAAAAATTTGAATTTGGGACTCCCATGTTACTGTAGTGTTTTACCTCTGCTATAGGTTCTTCATTCTATAGTGTTGCTCATAAAGTAGCTTCAGGTTGACAATGGGCTCCATGAAGAGCTATATTTCTTGATATTTTAGGCCTTTGAGGTCCTTGTCTACCATGGGCAAAGCCTCCTATATGCTCTTATGATCATGAATATTCTCATCAAATAGTAAAATCATGTTCATGATACTTTTATTATTTGCACCTATCTTTCTTTATTTTTGATTCTTTACCTTAAGCATGAACTGAGTAGCTCTTTACTTAAATTCATCGTCTATGATTAAACTAATTGGACTGAGTGTGGTGGGATCCTTTATTAAGATGCCAAATATATGAAACATCATGTCTTCCAATTCCTTGAGATAATTGGAAATATATCCCATGTCTCTAGACCATTTGTTCAAAGATTTACTATTATCTATCAATATTGCCATATCTATATTCAAATGGGCTAGGCCAACTATCTTGAAACTAGTAATTTGATCTTATATTATAACATTGATCAAATCCTTCACCTTGATGCTTGAAGCTTTCCATTAGACAACTTGGTCTTTATCCATGGAAATTTACCTATTTACCATGTCATGATTATATTTTATTACCTTCAGAGAGATGAATAGATCATACATGATTATTTCAAATTGCTTGACCATGTCTTCTAGAATAGATCAAATGGACTACCCCTCTAATTTTTTCTTCTACTACTTCAAGCCTTTGATGATAGCTTATAATTTTTTTGTCTATGCTTCGGATAATTCAAGAATGTCCTTAAATATGGGATCTTCACTAGGTTTCTATCCCTCCTTTTGAGTCAAATTGGTTAAAGGTTCTACCCTTTGGTATGTGATCTATTCACCTCCTACCATGACCTTATTTTCTATCACTCTCTACAAATTAGAAATCTCTAGATCAAATTTGACTCCAACTTTAGATTGAGTGACATATGGGATAGGGGTCTCAACTTGTGATGGAGACGTTGAATCACTTGGTGTAGTTAATCTTTTAGTCTCCTCCTCTTACAAATAAACTATCCATGGATTAAGCTATTGATGCAAAATAATGTTAATAGCCATCATCATAGCCCAATGATGATGCATAATAGGCATTCTCTCCAATCTAGGTTCATACCAGAGCAATTATAAAATAGATGGGCCATACAATATGTTATCTTTACTAAATAAGTTGACTTCACTTATAGGAGTGGTGATAATCACTTTGGGTCTTTTTTCCTTTATAACAATGGCCAACTTAACCTTCCTCTTAGGGGTGTCAATAATAACCAAGTCTAATGCTACTTTTTTCCCTTTTTACTCTTTTGTTTCCTCAAATTTAGCTTCTTCATCTAAATCTATTTCATAATCCCTAGATAAAATATTTAATACATACTCAATAGACTCTTGAGGATCTATAGCCATCATATGAACTTCTTCTTGGTGTGATTTTTATTATACTACTTTAAGAGGTTCATAAGCTAATGACATAGAAGATATTTCATCTAGCCTTTTCTCCTCAGGCCTATGCTCCTCAAGATTCTGTTCTATGTGTGTATTGGCTAATGGGGGTCTTAAAGTTCCATTACTAATCAGGTGATATTGCATGGGGCCCAATTGCCATATATCATTTACCTTTTCGTTTCTTTCTATTCTAGACTTAGGCTTGATGTTATGCTCCTTCAACCTTTTAGTGACTTCCAAGTAAGTAGATGCCTTGGTGTATATAAGGTAAAATGCCCCATGCTCATGTTCATAAGGTACATTTAGAATACCTTTGATTTTCAAATTTTCTTTAACCCTTACATAAGGGTCCTACTATCTAAGCTCATCTAACTATAGATTGAAGGATAATCTATGCTTTGATGCTACCTGTATATTGTCCCATTGTTTGAATATGGTCTTGTCAATTTTTATTGAGATACAATGAAGGAGTCTCTTTCTCTTAGTTTTTCATAAGCCATCTATGCTATGGAATAATTGTTATGCCACATCTTGCTCTACCATCTTATCAAGAACATGGATAGGTAGGTTGAGAGGATAACTTTGAGTCCATTTATGTATTATGATTGTATAATCTATATATATCCATGTATCCCCCATTGATTTAATAGTTTTATTTATTAGAGGGCTCACTCTCATCATTGGGATTATATTTATGGCCTCATTTAGGGTAGGGTAGACATAATCATAGATAAATTGAATGTGGTCCTTGTTGGCCCACATACCAAGCTTTGCCTATAAATGGAGGGAGAAGCCTAGTGGGTCTTAATGAAACAAAGAGATCAAATGGATTAGAATCAGGTCCAAAAATGCAAATAGGTTCTCATGGTATTCAAGAGTGTTCAAGGGCATGAAAGGATCGACAAAGTATTAAGAGATTATTAGAACATTAAAAAATTGAGATAAAAATGAACTATGAAAATTCAAGGGACTAGCCCATCATTAAGATGTCATGAAGAATTAGATTAGTCAGCTCATTTGAGCATTTTAATAAGTTCACTTAGAAATCCTTGTGAGCCAAAAGATTTCAGCACCATGGATTTCTTCATTTTGGGAACATGTTCTACAAATTTCATGTCTTTGCAAGTCATATAGCTCAAGTTTGAGAGCTTCCAAGTTGGATTTTAGAATGAGACATTCATGTAAATGTCAAGTTTGAGCTCTATAAAATAGCTATTTGGATTTGAAAATCCTTAATAAGCTTCAATTTAATCAAATATCTATGGTGCACGTGAGGTTAGAGACTGATAAGAATATCAAATGATGCGAGTCAAGTCCAAAGGTCCCTGGGTTAAAATCCTTAAAAATATTCAAGTTAGACAAGATCTAATAGTGTATGTTCATTGATAGAAAGATATAATGGTGCATATTTACTAACATAAAAGTCAATTTAGACATATCAAAGGCTCTCATTCATTTTTACATCTTGATCTGATGGTGCAATATCGAGTCAACATGTCAAAAGATCTTAGGTGGTAGAAAATCAATGGCCCACATTCATTCATACCAAGCATATCTATGATGTATAAGAGGTCAAAAATTCAAGGATATGATAGTAAGGATTTATAGGACCAATAGGGACAAATACAATATGGAGCTATTTGATTGGTCTGATTTGATATTCGATGCCCAAAGTTGAACCCAAAATCCTTTCCCATTAGAATTTGAAGGAATAGCTTTCAACCAAAGCAATTAAAATCATGGATCCAAGTTTGAGCATGGTCCAAGTTGAACTAGAGATAGCATCTCAAAAGATGCCAGAAAGGAAGACATAGGATTCAATGGCTTAATTACCAGAACTAGTTGCATGAAAGTGACCCTTCTCTCTATTCTTACACATCATAATAAACCAATGAGGAGTGATTAATGCTATGATAAAATTCTAATAGATTGGTCTAGTTCTTTTAACTACATCAATGTTGGAATTTAGATCTAAACAACTTGATCACACTATTATAATTATAGAGAGCATCAATGAGGGAATAATGTAACTATGCAATGGATTGAAGCGACCTAGATTAATCAAGAAGTCTGAATGACCATAAATGTAGAGGTAGTTATAATTGTGGTTCAAATCAAGTTGAGCTCATTGATTCCCCTTTTTAGTGCCAAAATCCCTCTCTCTTGATTTCCTTCTCTTTATAAATATAACCTTTGAGATATTGGTTGTCATCCCTTAGGCTAGTACGACTAGACTCTACCAAAAATTGTATTCTATACTTCTTGGAGTAATGATAAAGACTTTTTCAATGTTTATCAATCTATGTTTATCATTTTATGTTTGCTTGATGTAAAAAAGTGGTCTAATCTTCCCTTTACAGGTTCTAATCCAACCAAAATTCTAAAAAACTTCCTTTCATGTCATATAGTGTGTCATAATATTGATATCTTAGGTATAAGGTAGACTATTGATTACAAGTGCCTTCAATTAGGCCTTGTCTTCATTACCCTACATCTTTAGTTAAATTAATGAAACTAACCTCTATGTGAAATATCATTTCTATGAAACTACACTAAACATGATATTAGTTCTTTTCATATTTCATTAGTGTTCTAAGAGTTGAAGATTGAGAGTGGATCTTTAAACCTTTGGTTAATCACCACACTTAGAGTAGTTTTTCATTATGAAACTTCTTTGCTCTTTTCATCCCAACATGTTTAGGTTTTAGAAAGAGAGTTCCAAATTATGATATATGAGGAGCTAGCCTCATTAAAAACCCTAGAGGTCTAACCCAAATATAGATAACCCATAGCCTAGGGTCATTCCCATGTTGGACTAGGTTTGGAAGTAGAACTTGAACACTTTTTCTTTCAGCTAGGGTGCAACCTAGATCCCCAATAGTTATGGCACACTCGATGGGACCTTAATCAAAGTATTTAGATATTAATTTAGAACATATTGATAGGTGTGGAAGAACACTTGATAATATTATAATAGTCTTTAGATGATTAAAGACCAAGTCATACACCAGATCTCCACTAGGTTTGCTTCAAATGGTAAGAAATTTTAGTTTATTGAATTATCTTTAGATATAACAAAGATAAGGAGGGTACCTATTTCAAACCCCAACTGATCACCCCCTAATTCTCCCACCTACCCAATATCTACAAATCCTACTCATACTTAACCTAATAAGAGTCCACCAAGGCAAGTGTAGATAGAAAGGCCTAGATTACAATATTTTTTACCCTTTAATAATGGTATCCCTCTTAACCTTCAACAATATTATAATATCCCTACTGATTCCTTGAATATTCTTCCATATTTTATATTAGAGAACTCTAATACTCATGTAGGGCACATAGCTGACATTAAAAATATTTACTTAGTGCATAATATCACATAAGAAAATGTAGCCATGAGATTACTAACCACATACTTGAAAGACAAATTTTGACAATGGTATAGGTGTCTAGTTACTACTTTAATTAACATCTTGGATGAGTTTGGTAAAATTATATGTAAGCATCTTTAGGATAGAAGTGACCATGTATCACTTGTTGAGAAACTCGCCTCCATTAAAAGAACATCCTACGAATATATGGTTGATTTCAACTATAGGTTCCAAAAGACCTAGAATAGGATCCTTGTCATCATCAATCCCACCCCCAAATATGCTTTTCTTTAATATTTGAGAGCTTTGAATTTAGATATTGCAATCATGATCCAATCTATGGGTGGGATAACTTTGCTTAGGCTTATGAGGTATCCATAAGGGAAGAAAATTGTTCTCATGCCAAGACCCTTCATGCCACTTTTTTCCAATATTAAACCAAACCCACCTACCATTGCTCCATTTCCTACTCCAAACCACAAAGCTCAACCTAATGATAGTCAAGTGGACAAATTTTCAAAGATTGAAACCCTATTGAAAGCACAAAATAACAAGCTAGTGGCTATAGAGAGATAATATCAAATATCATATAGGCCATATCAAGGTCCCTTCCAATCCCAATACCCTACTCAATCCTATAATAGACCCCCTTATCCATCAAACCATCAAGTCCAAGGCAAAATTACTTAAGGTAGATCTAATCATGGCTAAAATCCTACAATTGCAAGTAGCTCAAGAACTTTGATCCCCATACAAAATAACTTTACTCAAGAAGGACAATGACAATCAAGGGGGGAGTCTAATAAGATAGTAATGGTAATAAGTGGAGAGATATATCAAGATCCTAGTTGGTATAATGCTCGTCCATTCTAAGGCCATGACATAATTCCTTATCCACCATAGGCCCCCCAATAAATCAAGATAACATGCCTTCCATGTCACTATTATAAACTCAAAGTTAACAACAAGGGAACATGGGTAAAGCACTAGCTAATACCACCTACATGAATGTTCAATAAGGGGAGCATATGTTTGAGCATGTAGCATCAAACATGGGGCAAACTTCATAAAGAGAAAATGAACTAGTTATATCTCAGATAAGGGATAATAAGAAGATGTTGGATGATAACATGGGGCAACCTATGACTTCTTCATCATCTCCATAGGCCAATTAACAACATACCCTTCCAAATGTAACTGTTAAGGCTCTTGCAACTTAATAAGTATCTCAACATCATGGGAAGTAATAAAAGTCTCCTTTTGTTCCTCATGTCACTCAAGTGTCAAGTGATGATTCTACTTTCAAGGTACAAATTAAAGGTACTAGCCTTCCTTTCAATATTATGGATTATATGAAAAAAGGCTAATGTAATTATGACCTTGTATGATGCTCTATCTATCCTAGGATAGAAAGAGATCCTTCAACAAGAGATATCTAAATTTTCTTATGTGAACAAGGTAGTTGATAAGGTGAACACTATTTTTACTAATAGTAGTTAGCCTGGTCAAGTCCCTAATCTAGTTCCTAGTCAAGTTCCTATTCAAAGTCAAGTTCACAATGTTTTTCATCCATTCAAACATGCCAAACCCCCTCCATTTTATTTTTTAGTCATCATAGGGGACTGTCTAGTGCATAATTGTATGATAAATTCATGTGCTTCAACCTTAGTTATGCCTAAATCCATAGTAGATAAGCTTGAGCTTAAGTATGTGCCTAATGAAAAAGGTGTTCCTTAGTTGGATGGATCCCCATCTAAGATAGTAGGCATCTTGAAAGATCTTTAGATCACATTGGTACCTTACACAAATTTTGTCATCACCAAAGATGTAATGGTTGTGGACCTACCCCAATATTTTCCCCTATGCTTATCTAGGGACTTTAATATAAATATTGGAGGTTATTTGTCCTTAGATTGGTCATACATGGTTTTTAGGACCAAATATGAGACTAGGGTCACTATTAGGTCAGAAGCTATCTCTTGGTTCCACCTAGAACCTATATACTTAATGTTACAAATGCTAACTATACCATATTTTTAGATGATGAAGATGTTAATGAATAATAACCTCATGATCATCTTTAAGGCATCTCAAATCTATACTTGTATGAATGAGTAGCTAACAATTATGAATTTTATCTCTATAGAAATATTGAAGAAGTAGGCTTAGGGGTGTATTGTATGCATGAGGAAGGAGTTGATATACCTTGACTAATTAACATTGCTCAATGGGAAGATTTCTTATAGACTTTTTTCTTTGATGGCTCAAGGTCAAAGAATGATAGTGGAGCTAGAACTATGTTGGTCTCACCCTTAGGTCAAAATTACTATTCATCTATAAGGCTCCAATTCAGTTGCACCTCAACCATATCTAAATATGAATCTCTTTTATATGGTTTTTAAAAGGAAAGGAGAAGAGGTGTCAAACATGTTCAATTCAAGGGTGACAATGAGATTGTTGTGAAATAAGTGAGAAGTATAAGTGCATTCAAGAAACATCATTTGAAATATTATAAGCACTGTGTATGGGATCTCATAGGGGACTTCTTGGATTTCAATATATAATCCATACCAAGAGAAGCAAATCAACATGCAGATAGGCTTGCAACCATTGGAGCCTAGTATGAGATTATGAAAGGAGTCAAAGGCAATTATAGCCAAGACAAGGTCATGGTCATATGAAAACTAGTTATACTTGATAATGAGGTCAATTGGCAATTATTTGACAATGATGATCAAATTATATGTTTTTTGATGTAGGAGGCAAAATTCTACCATAAGAATCAAGACAAGTTCCAACATTAATATGATGATAAGATGGTACAAATTAGGTCTAAAAATATAACTAAAGGTCTTGTGAAATTTTAAATCATCTTTAATGAAGATGACCAAGTAAGAAAGGGCAAAGCATATATCTCAGTTAAAGAGGAATGTTATGAAAAGGTAGAGATCTTCAAGGATAAATTGTTGAAGCTAGGAAAGATCAATACAAAAGAGGAGAGAGATACATTTTTTGCCTTGTGACAATAATTTTATAATGTGTTTTTATAGGAGTACAAATATTTTAAGGTATTTGACCCCAAACTTTCACAACATACCATTGAACTAGAAAGCAATGCAAATGCAGTCAGGAAAAAATAAAGACCCATCAATCCAAAAGTGGAAGACTTAATGAGAAGGGAATTGTTCAAATTGATTGAGTCTAAGATAATATTCCCCAATAAACAGTCCTCATGGGTGAAAAACCTTATACCAGTGAGGAAGAATAATGGAGAGATTCATTTGTGTGTTGATTTTAGGCACCTCAATAAGGTGTCCTTAAAACACCATTATCCACTACCCTCTATGGATTAGGTTATTTAAAAGGTGGGAAGTTCTCAAAGGTTCTCACTTATTTATGGCTAATCTATCTATAATCAGATCATGGTAAAATAAGAAGATAGGCATAAGACTTCCTTCACCACAAAGTGGGGCACTTATGCATACTTGAAAATGCCCTTTGAACTATCCAATATTGGGGAAAAATTTTAGAGGGCAATGTATTTTGCCTTTGAAGGTGTAATCAATAACATGGTGATTTTTATGTAGATAATGTGACTATTTTTCAAAGGACCCAATTGATCATGTTGCTCACTTGAGGTTATTATATGAAAGGTACAAAGAGTTTGTGTCTTTTAATCTTGAAAAGTGCATATTTGGTGTTCACGAAGGAATATTATTGGGTCATGTAGTATATAAAGATGGTATCTACATAGAACCTAAAATAATAGAGTCCATATTATCCTTACCCTTTCCCAAGCACAAGAAAGGTTTGTAGAGTTTTTTGGGAAATATTGATTTCATAAGGAGGTTTATCCTAGGCTTTGCAAAGATGGTCAAACCTCTTACCCATATGTTAAGAAAATTCAAAGAGTTTACATGGATAAGAGAAGGTAAGAGAATATTTGAGGCCATCAAGGAGGCCATATCTCATTCCCCCACACTTCTTAATCCTAATTTTAATAAGGATTTCTATTTGTATCTCTTCTCTACATTGGATGCAATCTCTACCATGTTGAAGCAACAAAATGATCAAGGTCTAGAATAACCTATTGATTTCTTTAGTCAGGCCTTAGAGGGATATGAATAAAGGTATATATTTATGGATAAACATGTGATCATATTAGTGAGAGTTTTGAAAAGGTTTAGGCACATGATTTCCAATATCAAGATCATACTTATGGTGGCACACCCAAGTGTTAAGGAGTTTATCCTTAATAAAGACCTCAATGAGAAAAAAGTTGGATGGGTAACAAAATGCATGGATTATGACCTTGAGATTAGAGTTAAAAATCTTGTAAAAGGCATAGGATTATGTGATCACCTAGTATAAGAATCAAAATAAGATAAAGATCAAGTGTTGGTATTCCATGATAACCAACATGCAGTTGTAAATAAAATATCCTTTTATTGGACACATGATATAATCAAATTTATTGAATCAATTCAATGTAATATAGGGATAGATAGAGACAAGAGAAGGCACTTTAGGTTACAAAGTATTCTTTATGTCCTAGTAGATGGATTACTTTTTAAGAAAGACATAGGAGGCATGCTTTTAAGATGTATTGAGTCATGCCAAATAGACAAGCTACTTAAACAATTTCATGATGGTCCAATTGGTGGGAACTTTAATAATAGGACCATAGCCTCTAAGATAATTATATCTGGGTACTTTTGGCCCAAAATGTTTATATATCCATACTCTTGGGTGAGGAAATAAAAAAAATGTGCAATGTTTGTTGGCAAGTAGAGACTAGCCACCCTTCCCTTGCAGCCAATACAAGTAAAAAAACCTTTCATGCAATGGGGCTTAGATTTTATAGGGATGATACAACCACCTTTAATTAAAGGAAATAAGTGGATCATTATAGCTACAAACTACTTTACAAGATGGAGGTTAAAGAATCTACCCTCAAGGAGGCTAATGAAGATGTTATTTTAGACTTTTATGACAGCTTTATGACCAGATTTGGTGTGCCTTCTACAATAATTTCTAAAAATGCATTGGATTTCAATATAAATAAGGTATGGTAGTGGGATATTTCACATGGGATTTATCTCAAGGCATCCTCAAACTATTACCCAAAAGGTAATGGATTAGTAGAGTCTAGAAATAAAAACTTATTAAAGATTATCAAGAGAACTATGGAGGATAGCCAAAGAGAGTGGCATACTAGACTAAGGACTAACATATGGTAAATATAGTTATACCTAAGAAAGTTACTTGACATTCCCCATATATTTTTTCTATGGGAAATAATCCAAGATTCCTATATCTATTTAACTTCCTGCATTAGAACTTGCACATCAAATTTAACTCTTTAAGGATGATGATATGTAGGTAAGGCTGAATGAATTAAGATAGATGAAATATATAATGGAAACCTATATGAACAATATGTGGTACAAACAAGACCAATTGAATAATTAATTTTATAATAGATCTTCTTCAAGGATATTCTAGCAAGGTGGAATAGTCTTGAAATGTGATGAACACCATGCAAAACTAGGAAAACACTCCAAATTTGATAGACTTTGGAGTGGACCTTATGTCATCACAAGCTACAAAGAGAGCAATGCCTTTGATATTTTAATATTGAATGGAGATAGCCTCCCATCCCTATCAATGGGAGGTATCTCAAAATTTTCTATTAGTTTTATCTCATGCTCTTTGTACATAGGTAGATAGGTCTATCCTTTCCTCTAAGTGATTTTGAAAATTTATTTGTTGTTGTTTAGGTAGTTCTATAGTTTTTTTATTGCCTTTTTGTTGTTTATGAATGTCTTATTGCTCCAAAAGTGTTTCCAAGAATCAAGCAGAGTCCTTTTTCCAAGTAATAATTTACTCATTTAGTCATCATGAGCAAGCTTTATCAAAGTCTAGGTCACATGACTAGTAGGCCGATCAAGCCATATAAGTTGCCAAAACTATTGGCCATTTTAGCCCACATACAAAGCTTTTCCTAGAACTAGAGGGAGAAGCTTAGTAGATTCTTGATGAAGTAGAGAGATCAAATGGCTTAAAAGTAGGTCCAAAAATGAAAATAGGTTCTCATGGTGTTTATGAGAATTCAAGGTTATGAAAAGGATCAATAAATTCTTAAGAGACCATTATAAACTTAAAAAATTGAGTGAAAGATGAACTATGCAAATTTAAGGTCTAGGCCATCATCAAGACATCATACATAATTAGATTGGTTAGCTCATTTGAGCATTTTAATATTTTTTATAAAAAATCCTTGTGAGCCAAAAGATTATAGTGCCATATATTTCTTCATGCTAGGAACATGATCTACAAATTTCATGTCTTAATTAGTCTTATAGTTCAAGTTGTAAAGATTCCAAGTTGGACTTGCAGAATGAGACATTCACACAAATGTCAAGTTTGAGCTCCATAAAATAGTTTTTTTATTTGAAAATACTTAACGAGATTCAAGTTAATAAAATATCTATAGTGTGCATGAGCTCAAAGTATAACAAGAAGATCTAACAGTGTGAGTCAAGTCAAAAGGTCCCTGAGTTAAATTTTTAAAAAGCTTTAAATTAGATAAGATCTAATAGTGTGTGTTTACTAATAGAAATATCTAATGGTGCAGGTTTATATATATAAAAGTAGGTCTAAATAGATGAAAGTCTTGTTTTAATTTGTACATATTGATGCAACAATGTGAGCTTGAGTCAACATGTAAAAGAATCTTAGGTGGTAAGAAATCAATGGCCTACGTTTATTCATACCAAGCAGATCTATGGTATGTAGGAGGTCAAAAAGTCAAGGATCTAATAGTAGGGATCTATAAGACCAATAGGATAAAATATATTTTAGAGCTATTTGATTGTACTAAGTTGATATTCGATGGCCAAAGTCAAACCCAAGAGCCTTTCCCATTAGAAGTCGAAGGATTAAATTTTGACCAAAGCAAGTAAAAGCATAGAGCTAAGTTCAATCATGGTCCAAGTTGAACCAAAGCTAGCATCTCAAAAGATACCATGAATGAAGACATGTAGGCTTTAATGGCTTTATTACTAGAACTAGCTTCATGAAAGTGACCCTTCTCTCCACTCTTGCACATCGTAACAAACTAGTGAGAAACAATTCATGCTATGATAAATTATAAAAAATTATTCTAGTTGTTATAACTATATCAACATTAGAATTTGTCTCTAAACAACTTGATCCCACCATTTTAACCACAAATAGAATTAATGAGGGAATAATGTAACTATGAAATAGATTGAAGTGACCTAGATCAATTAGGAAGTTTGAATGAGCATAAATGTAGAGGTAGTTATAACTATATTTCAAATAGATTTGAGCTCATTGATTCCCATTTTTAGTGCCAAAATCCCTCTCTCTTACTTTCCTTTTGTCTCTATATATAGACTTTAACTATTAGTCATCATCCCTTAGGCTAGTATGACTAGAATCTACCAAAAATTATATTCTACACCTCTTAGAGTAATGAGAAAAACCTTTTTAGTGTTTGTCAATCTGTGTTTAGAATTTTGTGTTTTTTTATGTGAAAAAATGGTCTAATCTTTCCTTTGTACGTTATAATAAAACCCAAATGATAAAAACTTCCCTGAAGGTCATATATCATGTCATAATATTGATATCTCAGGTATAGGTTAGACTGTTAATTACAAGTGCCTTCAATTAGGCCTTGTCTTTGTTACCCTCCAACCTTAGTAAAGTTAATCAAACTGACCTCTATGTGAAATATTGTTGCTAGGAAACTATAGTAAACACTATATTAGTTCTTTTCATAGTTTTTTAGTGTGCTAAGAGTTAAAGTTTGAGAGTGGATCTTTGAGCCTTTATTGCATCACCACACTTAGAGTAATTTTTCATTATGTAACTTATTTTCTCTTTTCATCCTAACTTGTTTAGGTTTTAGAAATAGAGGTCCAAATTGTGATATGTAAAGAGATAAACTCATTAAAAACCCTAGAGGTTTGACCCAAATATAGGTAACCCATAGCCTAGGGTCATTCCTATGTTTGACTAGGTTTGGAAGTAGAACTTGAACACTTTTGATTTTAGCTAAGGTATAGCCTAGATCCCCAATAGTACCTATATTTGAATATATGAAACTTACAATAATATTGTGAAATAGTTTGGGTTCCACTAGGTAACCATCCTTTTTAGTTTGGGATCTTTTTTTTTTCACATAGGGCATCTAGGAGTTATGACATCATATAAAATTGAGTCTTCTTCTTATTCCTAATTACATAGATTTTCCTACTCAAGGAGATATTGATTATATCACCTAGAGGTGGGACAATTACTTTTTCAATAATGAAGTAGACCATGGGAACCCACATTGGGTTTACATATGCAGTGGTTGTATTTCCACATAATTTGTTCAACATTATGATTATCATCCTAACCCTTGGTCTAAAGTAGCTGATAGGGGTGTTTTTATTGAAGTCTAAAAAGACTTGGTTCCCAAAATCCAACCACATGACTAGGATGTCCTTCAAATCATGCTCTTTAGCCTAGGAATTGGTTGAGGTTAGGTCAATTTTGGGTTTGGGAAGCTTGTATTATGACTCAAAAGTAATATTAGAAATATAAGCCACTTTCCTATGAGTATGTTCATTAATAATCATGCCCTTGTCTATCTTAGTTTCCTTAAAAATGGGATAAAGAGTGCCAATACATTGGAGTACCTATAGTTTCACTTATACATAAATTATACTAGTCATTTGGATTGCTATGATATCATCATATAACCTCTTGGTAGAGAGATTCTTCTCATCGTCCCTGGTAATGGCTAGATGGTTCTCAATTATCTAGAACAATTTAGACTAGTTATTGTCTCCTACATTCAAAACATTGGCAATGAACTCAGTGTCCTTGAACACTTATCCCTCAACATTTGTGGTTAAATACATCTCAACATCTTCCTTTCAAACATGCTTATGTGCCACCATTTCTATAATCTTGATTGAATTATCCAATTGTAGACAATAATTCAATCCCTTGGCTCAATTTATGGTGGAAATCAAGTTCAAATTATGAGATTTTATGACTTATATTTTTATTGGATTCTAAATTTATACCTTTTCCCTCTTGGGTCCATAAGATCTTTGAATTTTATGTGTTCTTCCCATGTGGCATTTCCATGTCATACTATTCATTAATTTGTAAAATATGACCATTTGTCACTTTTGGACACATGTCACCTTCACATGCAATAGCCTCTTAGCTTTGGCTTCATCATGGGCCATTGATTTTCCTTCAAGATCTCAAGATTTTATCACTTGGTATCTCTATGGGCTCTTTACGTACCTTTAAAACTTGATGGAATGATCTTTCACCACAAGAAAGCTTATCATTCATTTTAGGCCCTTTGAAAATTCTACCTTGCTTCACACCATTGATCATGATCTAGGAGTTTGAATGTTATTGGCTAATCTATATTTGATTCACATGGTTGTGACACTTATCACTCCCACATTTAACCTAGGTTCATTAAAATACCAACTCCATATTACACCATTAGATCTACTTTACAAGGATCAACATACTCCATCAATCTTGGTCTTGGAGATTGAATTTTATTAGCTAGTCTGCTTCTCTTTTACTGAAATGGTGACACTTGTCACATTGGCATCCCCTCATGGGGTGTTTGACTTATTTTCTTGATCAAATGATCATGTGCCATCAATCTTTAACCTGAGCTTTTGAGATGGTGATACTTGTCACTTTTGTGCATGATATGAGTTCTTCGACATTTTGACCTAGATAGGCACCCATGTATCATTGATCTTATGAGTGGGCTCCTGATATCTTGACACTTGGTATCCTCACATTAATTCATTATTGCAAGCAATGAAAAAAATAAACTAAGTTAGGGATCAAAGAATATAAATAATTTAGGATAAAGTATTTAGACTAAGGTTTTATTCATGTTAATAAACATGATTAAAACTTAGGATAAAACTTTAGACTAAGTATTAAATATTATAAAAAATATTCCACATTTAATTAGTCCATGCGAATAATAAAATAGACTAGGGGGTTTCATGATATAAATGACTTAACATAAAAATTTAGACTAAGGTTTTGGTTGTGTTAATAAACATGATTATAACCTTAGGATAAAATTTTAGACTAAGTCTAGGACATAAACTACTCTTGCATAAATTTGAATAAAATGAACCCACATAAATTTGAATCTATTTCAAAAGGACTTAGGCTAAAACAAATTAGACTAAGGTTTTTAACATGATTTAAACATAGATTCAATTAATCAATTAAAAGACAAAGAGTTTATTCAAAAGGTCAATTTAGCATCAATATATAAAACCCTAGACACTATTCACACAATTGAGACTCCATTAATCCTATAATATAGAAACATAAGAAACAACCATTAGCAACATTAGATGGGGTAAAACAAGGATCATCTATAAACATGTCAATTAATCAAAATGAGAACTAGGTGTGGATGATCTTCAAATAAAGAAATCTGATCAAGTGGAATAATTCAAAGCACAAATTTATAAAATTTGAAACAAGGGTCCAATTTGTTTTTAAAATGGGGGGGTGTTGACCTAAAAAAATGGTGAATTCAAGGGGAACATATCAATATGTTAGAATTGAGATACTCTTGGTTCAAACTAATAACCAAGCTACTTATTCCACTTGTTCAAGTACAATTATTGAAATCAATTCTTAATTAAAATAAGTCTTACACACGGATAATTAGGATCAAACATAAAAAATCGATCATGTTATGTGTGTGATTTGATTCTACTTACTAATTACCATGAGATTCAGAGAATAACTTACATATTTCATGACCTTAACCATTAATATCGACTTGTAGCATATTTATATATCCATTAAGAATCATGATTTTATAATAGGGAAGACATGGACATTACTCTACTACCAACTAGACATCCATAGCATTGATAGAGATGCCTTTGTATCTACTCTAGGCCTTGTTCTACTATTAGCCAAGTGTCCATAGCCCTAGTAGAAATTACTAGAATCACCTTTGCTTAGAAAGCTTTTTAATTCTATAATAAATATCTTTTTTTTAATTTTTCAAACCAAATTTATCTTTCTAGTAAAGGTTGGAAACCAGATTAACTAGGTTTTAAGATTTGGTCAAATGTTTGATCTTCAGACAATCATCCTTGGTTATAAAATTTATCCTAGGTAATTAATGTTCTTTAAGTGTAAACATGACTTTGTCCTAATAATTTAAACTTTCATCCTACATATTCAATCCTTATTAGAATCAATTTTAGATTATAAAAAGGCTTAAGATTTTAAGGAACAATTAACCTAGAGATTAATCCTCATCAATTTATCAAAACTATAACATCAAGCTCACATTTTCAAAGCCCATGGTCAACCATTGTTCAAGAATCATACTTGTATTCCTGATTTGAAAAGTTCTAGGGAATCTTGATGTATTTGATCTAAGGAATCTCTTAAAAAAAGACTTATTAAAAGTAAGGAACAAAGTAGAGAAATAAAACACACAAAATAAGCAAACAAATATATACAATCAGTATGCACAAACAAGGAACAACAAAGGAAATAGGAAAGAAACTAAGCTAAAGCCTACCTACACTAACTCTAACTAGTCTTATAAATTACTCCATGAAGACTTATGGTGGGGTAGTAGAGAAGTAATGTTTGAGGTATTTCTCATTAGTTGGAATTGTGAACTTTTATCCTTACAAGTCTTTGATTTTGAAGGTGTTATCTCCCAATGTCTTAGCAATTTGATATGGACCAATCCACAAAGGTGTGAACTTCCCATGTTTTCCTTTTGGTTTAGATTATTTGACCCAAAAAATAATTAGGTCTCCTTGCCTAAACCCCTTAATATTTAAATTCTTGTCAAACCATTTCTTACCTATGTTTTGATGTCTATTTAATTTGACAAATGCCTCTTTCCTTGAATCTTCCATTTACATGATGTCAAGTAGCCTTGAATTTGAAAATTATTGATCTTTTTCCATATACTCTTGCATGAATTTGTAGGTTCTCACCTTGAGAGCAATGAGTAATATAGGATCTTGACCATATACTAGCATAAATGGTGATGATTTAAGTGTTGTTTTTACTCTAGATCTTTCTACCCAAAGGGCATACTTGAGAAATTTGTGTCATGTCCTTGGTTTATAAACTATAGACTATTTGATATCCTTCATTAAGTTTGTGTTTGTTGACTCTGACACCCCATTGCCTTAAGGGTAATGATTTGATGAAAAATTGAGAACAATGTTGTTGTCATATGCCCACTTAGTCCTCTCAATGGATGTAAAGGTTGATCCATTATCATAGACTAGAGATATTGGTGTTCTAAATCTAGTGAATATGTTCTCTTCTAATAACTTAATCACATATTCAATTATACATTGCTTAGTTATCACTACCTTTGTCCATCTAGTGCAATAATTAATAGTATTTATCATATATTCATGTCCATTTGAAGAATTGGGGTTAATCACCACATCAAGTCTAATCCCCATTGAGCAAAAGTTTTATCAATCATAACTAGATTCAATTTCATAGCTACCTTTGGTTCCTTAGTGTTGAACACCTGACATTGATGACATTCTCTCACATGTTTGTGAGCATACTTGAAGATAATAGGCCAATAATAACCAGACATAAGGATCTTATGAGTTGTTGTCCTTTCATATGGGTGTCTACTTTCAAGATTTTCATGAAATGTGCTTAATATCTCAGCTTCCTCTTACTTGGAAACACATCTCAAGTATATACCTTCATAGTTTTTTATAGAAAGACTTCCATCCTTGATCAAGAAATGTGTTGCCTTGAGCCTCAAATCTCTTCTTTGCTCTCTACTCAATCCTACAGGGCAATAACCATTGATTAGAAAATGAATAATTGGATTATACCAATCATTGGGTTGAAAGCTTTGTTGTTCCACTTATATGACACTTAGCTTGGGATTAGTATTATACATTAACTAAATCAACCCTTGACATCTTACCAGCTTGGAAATCTTCATCTTAAGATCATACTCTTGAAGTATAGACATCCATTTACCTCTTCTCTCTCCCAATTCACATTGACTTAAAATAATCTTAGTGTTAGGATATAGAAATATTACATGCACTTTATTCCTTAGAATATAGTGTTTAAACTTCTTAACTACCTTAACTAAATCAAATGCTTATTTTTCAATCAGATAATAGTTCAACTCAACATTTTTAAAAATAGTGCTCATAAATGCAATGGGATGGTCACATTTATCTATTTTTTGAGTTAGAATAGTAGCTATAGTATGATCTGAATCAAAAGAATGTAGATATAAATCTTTAGTAAAATCTAGAATTATCAACACCAATGTTTGTCCAATTACTTCTTTGATGTCATTGAAATATTTTCTTGCCTCTTCATTCCACATGATCTTGGAATATTTCTTTAACATGTCATTTAATGGATTTACAAATTCTTTAAAACTAGAAATCAACTTTCTTAAAAATTTGATTTTCCCTAAAGAAAGATTTTAATTATTTTCTACTATTATCAAGTTCTGTTTCAGATATTGAATTAACTATATTAGGGACTATAGAAATCCCATTCTTGGTTATAATATGTCATAATAACTTCCCTTCAATAACACAAAAAATGCTCTTCTTAGGATTGAGGGAAATTCCATACCTTATACACTTTTTAAATACTTATTAGAAGTGCATAATACGATCTTTCCTATTTTTAGAAAACACAGTCAGATCATCCACGTATATAATAATGCACTTAGCTATGATACATTGAAATTCATTATGCATAGCTCTTTGAAACATTGATCCTACATTAATGATTATAAAAGGCATTCTCTTGTAGGAAAAAATGCCCAACTTAGTTGTAAATGTAGTCTTCATTATGTCCTCCTTATTCAAAAAGTAGTTGATTATACCCTGCAAACCCATCTAAGAAAGACATCATAATAGAACCACTAACAATTTATATGACTTGGTCAAGAGAAGGTAAAGGATAGTTGTCCTTTTCATATGATCTATTCAAATTTCTAAAGTCTATGCACAAATTAATTTCTCCATTTTTTTCCCAATCGACACCAAATTGGCCACCCAAGTAGAGTTTTTAATGATAAACTATTTTGGCATATAATAGCTTCTTTAAATCTTTATATATCAATGGTTCTAGAGTAGGATTGACTGGTATTTGTTTCTACTTAAAATTTTTATAGGTTTCTTTCAATTGTATGGTTTGGGTAATGACTCTAGGATCAAAGATATTTAAGTCTTCATATGATCATGTTATGACATCTTTGTACTTGGCCAACAAATATTTGGATCTTTTGGTTTTTATGCTTATACAAGTTATACCAATGATACCAATTAAGGTTGACCTTGGGAATCTAGATCAACCACATTATAATATTTTCTATTCACTTTAGGAATCTTAACAATCTCAGCTAGTTTATCTATGTCGAACAATCTTTCTAAGATAATCATGCCTTTGAGAATTTTATTGTCATTCAACTGAATGATCTTATCATCAATCTTGTCTTTATAAAGAGTACTTTCATTTACCTCATCTATGATATGAGACTCAAATACTGTTGAGATATTCGTGAAATCTATGATCTTTTGATCATAACTAAATCTTATAAATGATTGGCATTGTTAATAACTGGTGGATATGGAATCAATTCAATTCTAAGGCTTTGCAACTTGGAACTTTGAGTTGGAAAAAGATTGGTTGTATGTGAGGCTAGCCCATCAGTAGCTTGTTTATTTTCTCTAGGAACTACCATAATGTTAAAATCATCAAATAACTCAATTATATCCAAAATTCTAAACTTACATTTCTTAAGATATGACAATTTGCATTTACATTTGATTTTAACTTGATTAAATACCAATTTTCAATCACCATAAACTAGAAGTTCTTTGACTTTATGTTTGATAGAAAATTGTAATCCTAGAATTAATGCTTCACACTCAACCAAATTATTTGTGCATGGGAAATAAAGTTTATAAGAAGCATTTTACTCCTTCCCAATGAGATTGATTAAAACAACTCCTACTCTATAATTTGATTTACATATAGCACCATCAAAATATAGTTTCCACATTTTAGGCATAACATGAGAAATTTTAGAGTCTAATACCTTAGGGGTGTCAAGAGTATAGACACCTAAATCAAAATTGACCATGTTGACCTTTAATTTTATTGAATTATATTGAGTAATCATGTGTTTCATCTTAGGTTCTCTCTTTCATGATTTGATTGGGAAATCCTCTCTAGGGTATCCACATATGTAAATAGTCAGTTGACACGTAGCCATTCAAAGCCTTTATCCAATCTCTACTCAACAACATTCCATAAGCATCAAAAATGTCCACCACTTAAATTTCTATGAATTATTGTATCCTTGGATCATCATCAACCTACATATGAACATTCAATAATTCACCAATTATTTTGACTCTTGATTTTTCTAATTGAGTAACTACCCTATCAGACTTAATTGGAGTCAAACCAAGTCATTCACAAATACTTGCTAACATGATATTAGTAGAAGAACCTAAATCTAACAAAAAATTATGCAAGTTTTTACCAAAATACTCTAATTATAATTAAGAAGGGTGTAACCTATAATTTGTTCTTATACATAATAACATCAACATTTTCATCCTTTTGTGATTTACTAGGCTTCTTAGATAAATATTTTAACAACAAATCCCTTTGTTTAGTAATTTGAGTCAACTCATGTAAAGTTATGTTAACTTTGATATGTTTCATGTCCTAAACTATATTATACCCACCTCTAGTAGAATAAATAGATGAATCAACATTATTTGTAATGGTACTTCCCTTTGGATGTTTAGGATTGTTGTCAGTTCTAGGATCAGGAGTGTCAACAACATTTAGTGCAGTTGAACTTATCAAAGGTTATTTTTGCTCTCTATTCCTTAGAGGATAAGTCTTATTTAGATACTTTTGGAAATCATGAATATCTTCATGTGCATCCTTAGGCTCATTCTCATCTTGGAATGCAATATCAAATGTCTTCACCATGAGTGTTGTCTTATTAGACTTAAATGACTTTGAAGATCCATATGTACCTACAATATTTTACTTGTTAGGCATAACTTCAAAAGTATCTAAATATTTTTGAAAATCTTAAAAAGCATTAATGAACTCAATTCAATATAATTCACCATGCTTTGAAGTATAATGAACTCTACAATAGTCTGCTAAAGCTACATCACACAAGTTTATTTTAGGCATGTTCTTGTTGGTAGATAAATCATTATTGTTGTTATTTTGAAACCTATTTGAAGTATATTAAACCTTTGATAACATTAGTTATTATTAGATATCTCCCCATTTTTGATTACTTACTTTTGAAATTTAAGGAAAATAGTGTTTAACTGCTGAACCATTTTGAGAATAGAGTCATTTTCACTTTTAGGTGTTGTGAACTAGGAATTAGACTAAGAAGGGGAGATTAGTATTGTGTTAGTGAATGAAATCAAATTAAAAACACACTAAACTAACACCTTCATGCCTAGTTACTAGGGTGAGATTAATAACAAAAAAAATGACAAACACAACTAAAAATTGAGGGAAAAATAGAATCCTTCACCTTCCTTGGATGCTTCAAATGCTTTTATAATAGTGGCTTGCTTAGTTTGTACTCATGAAGTCTGTCAATGGAGCTTGAATATCCTCCACCTCCTCTTGGCACCTTTGGATTTGTATTAGCTTGTCTTGGAATCAATTTATCATTATAACACTAATTTAAATATCTTTTGGAATCATTTGTGCATTATAACTTTGTATTATCTAGCCTTTTTTTCATGTGGTAAGGCCTCCTATTTATAGATTTTTGAGATTGATCATAATCAACTTGGACCATCCTTCTCAAGATTGAGATGTGTGGCTAAGGATTAATCTAATTTTGAAATTAAAATTAACAAATAATCTCATCAATATTTGGGATAGAGGGGCAATTAAGAGGCATGGAGGGCATTGATGAGGCATGGGAGACATGAATCTTGATATTTGTGTCATTTATGGCCTAGGGATGTCTTTCCCAAGAAATGGGGTCACCTGATGATACATATATTCAATATTCATTTCTAAAAAAAGGTATTCAACAATTTTCCATGGAATTCTTAATTAGTCTCTAACTTGGTTTTATTAGATCTTCATCATGATTAAGCACTTTATGCACAAATTACTCAAATTGATCAAAATGCCTTGTTATTGATCCAAAATTTGATTGGATTGGAATTATAAGTCAATGTCAGATGTGTTATATGAATTATTCAATTTAGGATGTTATCAATAGAAAATAATAAAGGCACGTGTCTTGTGCAAGAGATCTGATAGGAGAGAGCAATCTAGAGCACTTAGGTGCAAAATTAGCATTTTGACTCAGAATGATTTGATCAAATTTAGATAACCCATAAATTTAATTTCCCCATTTAATTATACTCTAGCCAAAATCAGCACTTGAATATACCAATTTTAACTCATTTAATGCATTTTAGTGTTTTTAGGCCAAAATGTGCACTTTGGTGGAAATTATCAAAACCCTGGTTGGAGGTTATCAGTGGCCAGTTTTAGGTGTCTATAGGGGCCTCAAAGTTATGAACTTGAGTATTAATATTATCAGTAGGCACCAAATCTCTTTGATTTTGTGGATGAGATCCACTTTTAGTGTTTTTCAAGAATCTTAAGTTTTGACCAAGATGAGCATGACTCAAGGGTAATTGGTTCAAAATTGGTGTTTGATTCAAAGCAAGTATATCTTGGTTGGCATTAGGAATGACATTAAAAATGGGTAAATTTGGATTAACATTGGAATGGCATATCCCATTTGACCCTAGGGTTGCTTCTGGTCATTAAGTAACACAACTTTAGCATAGGTCAAGGCTAATGTGTTAATTCCATTTGTAGATCTTTTGAGAAACACAAAATTCATGGGATCTACATCATATTTATATATTTATAAAGCTAAAGTCTCATCAAGTTTATAAGGAGCTATGGCTATACTGTACATATTTTAGAATCTAGCATTACAATATATTATGGGCTCATTTGAATCTCTCTTTACAATGGTGAATTATTTATAAAGGACACATAGACTGGTGATCTTTCCAAATTGATTAAAGAAGTAATAATTAAAATTATTACAACTAAAAATATAGTACTCAAGAAGGTTAATAAACCATTCATATGATGCATCTCTAAAATTAAATGGAAATAATCTACATGCAACATCTTCATGAACAATGTTCAATAATCTTAAAGCAACCTTGAAGCTCTTAATATGTTTTTCAGTAGTCACAACACCCAAAAGACTAAAAGAAGGCAAGTACTTCTCAAGATTTCAAGGTAGATCATGTAATATACCTATAAAATTGATAGAATATCCTCCTAACTAGGCCATTCATTGATAAGGGTTGAATATAAGAGCGCCATGTATAGGTGAAGTAGGTCAGGACTTTGAAACTATGTGCCTACATTTATCTGCTCTTACTCTCCTATGAACTTCTAATGAAAGGATAGGTACCCTTGTTTTTTAATGTAACCTATTATTTATCTTTGGAAATTTCATCTTGTGATATTTGAATCCTATTTAAAATATGATTTGTAAACCTTATCTTTGTAAATAACAATGATCAAACTTGTATGTTAAGCAAAATTTTCAAAAATTTATACAAAGGATGATAAAGGACAACTATCTTTAACTATATTATCTCAAATATGTATCCAATATTGTGACTATGATTCATATTTATGCTTATAAGCTCAAATAAACTCAAATTTGGAAAGGATCAATCAATATTTGAATAAAATTTCTAATACTAACCTCAAACTTGTTGGATTCATAAAAATTAAGCTATCTTTACCATAATTTATCATAAATCTACAAAGAATAACCATATTTAACTAAGAAATCTTAAATATTGGTTTGAAACCATGAATATCAATTATCTTTACACAATTCAGCTAAAAAAAACACAAATATGTATAGGATTCACTAATCTTTGAACAAAATTCACTAAAGCTAGTAATGATACTTTAAATTCATAAATATTTAACTAAAATCCCTCCTTATAACACCAATGAAATGCACCTATTGATGCCTAAAAGTGTATCACAAGGTTTGTAAAGTATTGAGAAACACTTTTCTCATTTTTTGGATTCAAAGAACCCATTACATGAGTAGTTGGTTGTGATAATCCTATTATCTTTGGTGGAATAGTGATAAAACAATGCAATTGTTTCACAAAATGATAATAAATGGTTTTTGGGGGTAACCTTGGTCTAAAAGTTAACTTTTGAACATGAAGATGATCTAAAATAAATATATTGAATAATGATCAAAACCTAAGATCTAAAATCTAAGATAACATGTATATTTACAATGAAAGCTAAAATAAAGTGAATTAATAAAAAAAGTTTCAAAAGGAAGGGTAGGGCAGAAAGAAAGTGTTCTAATTTTTAGTCCAGACATTATGAAAAAGTTTATATTCAATCAAGACATAGATTCAAACCAATACATGACATGAAATAGATAAAACACATATCCTACCATGTACCAGGAAAATTTCTAAGATAAAGGTGGAACAATGCAAATAAGCAATAAATTCCAATTTTAAGATTTATTCATAAGTAAATTGCATTAACACATCTATAAAATAAGCAAGGTAAATTAATTGAACATAAGATATTTCAATTAACCTTGCATAAGCATAAGTTAACAACTTTGCATTCATATATGCACATCAAGAATTAATAAAAACCATTCAAATCTGAACATTCAAACATATAGTTGAGAGAGAAGCCATACGAGAAAACACATAAACAATATTGGATAATATTTGCATAATTACTTGCTTATATTCATTGCTCAAATTTTACACAAGTTTTTGCTCAAAAAATCCCCTATCTTTACAAATTAAAATACCCCTTATATAAAAGATTAAAGAGGTATATCAGTCAATCTTGTCAAATGATAGTTGTTCAAGTGTTAAGGATAGTTGTCCTTTACAACCTTCTAGAACTATGACATTTCCTAAATGGAATAACATATAAGAAATGTGATTTTACAAAGTTTCACATGATTTTAAAAAATAATATTATTTTTTTCAAAATTATATACATGTTTAGTTACAAAAGAATATTCTAAAATCAAAAAATTTGACTTTAGGACTCCCTTATTTCTACAATCTTTTGCCTTTGTTGTAGGATCATAATTATATAGTGTTTCTCATAAATTAGGTTTAGGTTGATAATGGACTCCATGAAGAGATGCCTTTATTGATCTTTTAGACCTCTAAGGTCCTTGTCTACCTTGGTTAAAGCCTCCTTGATGCTCCTAGCATCATTAGTCTTCTCATCAACTGATAAAATCATATCCATGATCATTTTATTATTTGGACATCTTCCCTTGGCTTTGATTCTTTACCTCAAACATGAACTAAGTATATATTTTCTTAAATTCATCATCTATGATTAAACCAATTGGGTTGAGTGTGTTGGGATCCTTGATTAGGCTAACTAATATATGTACCATCATGACTTCCAATTATTTGAAATCATTGGAAAGATATCCCATGTGTCTAGACCATTTTTTCAAATATTTTATCTTATCTATCAATATTGTCATAGCCATATTTAGATGGGCTAGGCTAACAATCTTGAACTAGGAATTTGATCTTCTATTAGAACATTGATCAAATCCTTCACCTTGTTGCTTAAAGACTACCATTGGCTAACTTGGCCTGTAGCCATGGAACTCTATTTATTTACCATGTCCTACTTAGATTTTATTACCTTCAGAGAGCTTAATATATCATGCATGGTTGTTTCAAATTTCTTGACCATGTCTTTTGGAATAGATAGAATAACCTAACACTATAAGTTCTTATTCTATTTCTTCAATCCTTTGATGATATTTTGTAATTATGATATCTATGCTTGGGCTAATTTAATAACATCCTCAAAAATGGGATCTTCACTAGGTTTCTATCCCTCCTTTTGAGACAAACTAGTCAAAGGTTCTACCCTTTGGTATGCAATCTCTTCACCTCCTACCATGACCTTCTTTTTTGTCACTCTCTACAAACTATAAATCTATGGATCAAATTTGACTCTAATTATAGTTTGACTTACCTATGGGATAAGGGTCTCAACTTGTGATGGAGTTGTTAAATCACTTGGCGTAGCTAATATTCTAGCCTCTTCCTCTTGCAAAGTAGCTATCCATGGCTTAAGCTCTTGATGCACAAGAATGTTAATATCCTTCATCATATCCCAAGGATGATGCATAGTGGGAATTCTCTCCAATCTAGATTTATATAATAACCATTCTAGAATAGGTGGGCCATATAGTATGGTATCTTCACTGAATAAGTTGATTTAACTTAAAGGAGTGGTGATAGTCACTTTAGGTATTTTTGATTTTAAAATAATATCCATCTCATCCTTCCTCTTAGGGGTGTCAATAGGAACCAAGTTAAATTCCACTTCTTTACCTTTTTCTCCCTTAGTTTCCTCAACCTTAGCTTCATCATCTAAATCTATTTCATAAGCCCTGGATAACATATTTAATACATCCTCAATATACTCTTGAGGATCTATAGCTATCATATGAACTTCTTCTTGGTGTGCTTGTTGTTCTACTAATTTAGGAGTTTTATAAGTTGATGAGATAGAATTTATTTCATCTGGCCTTTTCTCCATAGCCCTATTATCATCAAGAATTTGTTCTATGTGTGTAATGGTTGATGCGGGTCTTTAAGGTCCACTACTTATTAGGTGATATTGCCTAGGGCCCATTTTCCATATATCATCCACCTTTTGGTTTATTTCTAGTATAGACTTAGGCTTGAGGTTGTGATACTTCAACCATCTAGTGATTCCAAGTAAGTATATGCCTTGGTGGATATAGGTTCAAATGACCAAGGCTCATGTTCATAGGGTACATTTAGAATACCTTTGATTTTAAAATGTTCTTTGACCCTTCCCTAAGGGTCTCACTGTCTAAGCTCATTTAACTATAGATTGAAGGATGATCTGTACTTTGATGTTGCCTCTATATTGTCCCATTATTTGAATATGGTCTTGTCAATTTTCATTGGGATACTGTGAAGGAGTTTGTTTATCTTAGTTTTGTATAGGCCATCTATGCCATGGAATAATTGGTATGCCACCTCTTGCTCTGATAGCTTATCAAGAACATGAACAAATATCTTGAGAGGACAACTTTGAGTTCCTTTAATTCTTATGATTGTAAAATCTAGATATATTCATATATTCACCATTAATTTAATATATTTTTTTAGAATTAAGAATTTGAATGGAACCACCAGTGTTTGGAAGGGTGCTAAATCAAACCACTAAGAGGCTAGAAGGGTTAAGGGTTTTGTGGGATACAAGATATCTATAATGGCTATTTGGTTTGCTAGCTTGTACCAAGCTATAGATAGACTTGTAAATTAGGTTGGGGATAGCATGAAAAAGCACACAAAGTATTAAAATTAATCTAATGGTTCCAACCATAATAAGGAAAGTAACTAAGACTAGACTATGGATTTCATAAACCAAGTGAGAACAATAATACCAAATGAAGAGAGATAACAATCAAAATGTAAATCAAGAATCTAGGGAACTTTGAGGCCAAATGAAGGATACTTTAATCAATAAATGCATTTCCAAGAAAGGGTTCAAGATAATTCCTATTCTAGATTTGAGTTATCCTTCCAATTCAATACTATTATTTTATAATAATGCAATATTCTAGTTTAGCAAGAGAGAGATAATATTTAAGCAAGTTTTCTAGTTTGTTTTGAGAATGTATATCTCTACTATGTAATGAGGAAGGGTTAAAAAGAGAGAAATGGTATGAAACAAATGAATATTTCAAGACATGAAAGTATTCTTTAACCATATACAAATTCAATAAACTTTGAAAACTACTCTAAAAAACACATAAAAATAACTATTTCACTAAAACAGTTCAGACCCTAGCATATGCACTACACAAAACAATGGAGTTTCAATTTACATAAAAAAATTCCCTTAGATCAAGCTCAAAGATGAAGTGAAAATGTTATAATAATTAGGAATCCAAGATAGGAAGTAATGTAGGAGGAAGACCAAGCTATGTGTAAGATGAAATCCAAACCAAAAGCCAAGAGTAAAGGAGGAGGTGAAGTGAGAACTCACAGTGGTGTAAGATCTCTACCCAATTGCACAAATTAGGTGAAATTCCAAATGTAGAATCTTGATATCAAGCCACAAGGAAGAAGGAATAACTAAGAGAAGTAATGGAGTCTCCAAACAAGTGTGTAGCAACATATGGTATTCTCTATCCCCAATAGATCTCAAGAGTGCCAAGAATGAACCAAGAGAGATTCAATAAGGCATGAGAGTAAAGAGAGGGAAGAATAATAAATAGAGAGATGGAATGAGAAGAGAGAGAGGCTCAAATGAATTATAAAGAGGCATATATCCCCACCTAAATTTGTCAAATGACTTAAAACTAGCCATTTTTTACCATTTGGCTTCATATTGAGCCTTTTAAACACATTTTTCCCTAGTCATAGCCTCGACCATGGATTTTGTGAAGGAAATATGTGGCTTAGTCTATGGGTTTACTTCACACAAGCTATATCTTGGGTCAAATAGGGTCTCGGGATAATCAACAGGCTCCTAGGAGCCCCTAGGGGGTCTCTAAAGGGCCTATCCTATGTACAAAAGGGTCAATACATACTAGATATGTATGTGGGGTAGGATTATGATGTGGGAGAGGTCTAAACAGGTGGAATATGTCTCAAATTAGGATGACCAAGGTCATTGGTCTATACCTAAGCTGATGTGTAATCATAAGGAGGAGTAGGGTCACATGAAGTATGATTACATATGCCCCTAAGGTATAATCTGTTGACGTTCAAATGAATAAGGAATGATGTGCAATACCTAGAATCCACACCAAAGTAAAGGAAAACAAGAATTTAAAATATAAAAGGAAACTTTACCTACAATTACTAGATAAGGATGATGGTAGAAGAAGTTGATGATGTGATCCATAAGTGAGAGTGAAAATGTTATATATTCCAAAATACAACTCCAACTATAGCTATAGCTCCTACAAATAAGGGACATAATTGCTATCAAATCAAATCATACTATATAAAATGACATTCACTAGGGCATTAGCCTAAGTGTTCTCCCTATGAGGGATATGGTGAACTAGACATCCTCAAAGAAAGAGAGCAAATCACACACCACCTCAAAGAGGGGGAATAAATTAGAGATAAGGATGGTCCAAACACTAGTGAGTTGAGACACATCTAAGAGTGAGTTAGAGAATAACTAGACATAAAACGTGCCTAACTCATAGGCATTGGTAAAGGTGCCAATGATTGTGTGATACTCAGTAGCATTATTCATCTTGATGGTAACGAAGAAACTGAATGCAACAAGCCCATGGCCCCACTGATCATCAATAACCCAAGCTACAACTATTGGTCATGGGTTGCCCTAATTGCTACTATCAATGTGAATCACCATTAAGAGGTGCACCATGATAGGTGTTGAGGATGAAAGATTAATGACTATAAAAAGGATATCTCAAAGTGAAGTGGTGTAAGTGAGTTAAATGAGAGAAATATATAATTAAATCAAGACATAATCATAATTGTTGACCAACACTAGCCATGGTGAGAGGTAACAAGGGAAAGTGCATTGAAGTTTAGAGAAGATGAAGATCAGTCAATAAGACTAGAGTAAGTCTCAAACCACTACAACTAATTTATAACTCTATTTTTAACCATAATGAATAAAATATAAAGGTAGTTAGAATGGATTGAATATGAAAAAGTGGATAAATGATTAACTAATAGAATCACAACAAGTAACTTCTATCCTTGGGTGTCCATGAGATGGGACATAGGAATGAGGGGTTAATGGGTCCTATAAGGGGTCCTAAGAACAAATATGGGTCTAGAGTGAGCCCAAAGAATCCTTATATTAAAAAATGGAGGATGCTAATGCACTCAGAACATGCCAAAACCTCTAAGATGGAGGTTTTTTGGTCTAAAATGCAAAAATGGATAAAACACCCAAAAAGGGCCCACAAAAAGCAAGAAAAGGGGGCTAAACAGAGGGGAAAAGAGAGAAAAGAGTTCATTTTCACTTTAAGAGAGCCATAGGAGAACCCAAAAACAACCAAAGCCTAAGTAGAGCATAAGAGAACATGGGAGAGCATCAGAAATGCACAAGATGGTCTGAGTAAGTCCTATGAATAGATTTTGTCAATTTTATTCATTTTTTTTGGGGTTTTAGAGGTTTTAAATGCATTTTGACTCATTTTGAATGATTCGATAGATGAATCAATCAAAATATGTAGTTAAATTGATAGGCTCAATAACACAAATAAATTAGGACCAATACGAGTCCAAATGGAGCTCTATATAGGGAGAAATAAGGAGCCTTGGGGCTCACTAGGGCATCCTAACATAGGTCACAACTTGGCCTACCCAAACTGTGGTTTTGCCTAAAAATTCATGTATTTGTGTAGAAAGGGGCTAAAATAGGCCTTGAGGGAGCTCGTAGGAGCCAGGGAGGTCCTAGAAGGGGTTGGAAGAGGAAAGAGGGAGAGAAAAGAGATAGATAAAAAAACCACAATTTACTAGTTTTTACTTGATCTTACTCATTTTCTATCTATTTGACTAATCCATTTGCCTATTTGCTTATTTGTGTAGACATGCAAATGAGTTAGCCTACTAGAGGAGGGGGATATTCAAATGTGAGAAAGAGGCTAAAAAATCTAGATGGGCCATGTGAGGTGACCAAATAAGAGAGAGTTCTAACATGGTTGGCCAAGGAGGAAGATACTCTACCAGGATTTGTGAAATAGGAATGACTCAATAGAGGATGGTTAGTATTGTGTTAGTTTTAAAATGAAAGAAACACACTAACTATCATAAAACCTCTAGGCCTAGACACTAGGGAGAACTTAGTTAAAAAACATGAATAAAACACACAACTAAAATGTAATAGAAACCCTCTTTTACCTTCCTTGGATGCTCCAAAATGCTTGTTTTAGTGGGTTTCTCGACTTGTGCTCATGAAGTCCTTGGCAATGGAAGCTTGTCTACTTCCATCTCTCCTTAGCACCTTTGGCTTGTGACTTGGCTTGGATTGGAATCAATTTGGCATGGTAACACTAGTTGCTTGAAGCTCTTTAAACCAATCCTACATTATAAATTTTCACAAATTAAGCTTAGAAATGATGTGGTAAGGCCTCCTATTTATAGATTTTTGTAAATGTCTAGAATCAACCTGAACCGTCTATCTCATGATTAAGATGTGTGGATAAGGATTAATCTAATTATGTAATTAAAATTGATAAATAAGCTCATCAATATTTGGGATAGAGGAGAAATTAAGAGGCATGGAGGGCATGAATCCTAATATTTGTTGCATTTATGGCCTAGGGATGTCTTCCCAAGAAATGTGGTCACCTAATGATGTAGATATTCAATATTCATTTCCAATAATGAGATAGTCAAAAATATCTATGGAATTCTTGATTAGTTCTTGATTTGGAGTAATTATCTCTTAAGCATGTTTAAGCACTTTGTGCACAAATTATTCAAATTGATCAAAATGCCTTGTTATTGGTCCAAAATTTGACTAGATTAGAATTGGAAGGTGATGTTAGATGCATTGGATCTATTATCCCATTTAGGATATTACCAACACAAAATAACAAAGGCACATGTATTGTGTAAGAGATTTAAAAGGAAAGAGTAATCCAAAGCACCTAAGTGCAAAATTGGTATTTTGACTCGAAATGATCTAATCAAAGTTAGCTGGCCTATAAATTATATTTCCCCATTTAGGGATACCTTGGCCAAAATCAGCACTTTAATATATCAATTTTAACTCATTTAGCATGTTTTAGTGTTTTTAGGCCAAATTATGCATTTTGGATGGAAATTGGCCAAAAGATTGATTGGAGGTTATTGGTGGCCAAATTTAGGTGTCTACAATTTGCCCCTATTTGGGAAGGCATTGTAAGCTATAAATATAGTAACATCTTATCAAAGAATAAAAAGGTCCTATATGTTTATAATTGTAATGATGATAAATGAACTATATGATGGCCCCTTGAGGGAATGGTTGGCACAAGTAGGTTGACAAATGGTCCCTCAAAAAGAAAGAAGTGAAATGAGGGGACCAAAAAAAGGAAATATGATGGGGTGAAAACATAATGATATTGAAAAAGTAGTCAAAGTCATTGAGAATGCAAATGGGATGGTGTACAATGGTTTACCCAAAGATGGTTATAAGCATTATACCTCGATAGTAGAAACGTGGTATGATAACACAATGATTTGCCTAAAGGTGGCTATAATCATTGAGAAGATGGAGTTACCCTTGTTAGGATAGACAAACAAGATAATAACATGCCTTTATATGGGTAGAAAAATTAAAGTGGTGACAACACAATGATTTGCCCAAAGGTGGTTATAATAATTAAGAAAAGTAGGTGGGATGGTGTGCAATGATTTGCACATAGGTGGTTATAATCATTAAACCCTAATTATGGCAAACATGATAAACTTGGTCTAGGATGATGATAACTTAACATAGAGGGTAATGATGAATTAAAAAAACCTACTAGTAGGGAGATGCTCATCTGAACTAATAAAGGTTGATATTATTTCATGGTTAATTACTCTATTTGGGATATGATAAGGATGGAATCAGGATGTCAGTGCTAAAGAGATGCCTCCATTGCTTTATAGACTTATTAAATTTGAGGTTTGTTGTATCATGTATCAATAGGCATCATGATATAACATCATGAGGACTTGGTTGATATATTCATAAGGACTGACTCCCATAATCCAATACTCAATAGAAAATAATACACCAATGATAGAAACCATAATGATAATGTAAACATATGAATATGGATGGATTCAAGTGTAAGTAATCACACAATAAAAACACATAAACTAAATCAAGGCAATAGTGTTAAAAGAAAATAAACAAGTATACAAACAAACAAAATAAGTAAAAACAAACAAACAAACAATGTAATAAAAACCATATGAATATTGCCCCTAGAAAAATAGGTGACAACTAAATAAATGAAAAAATGGGGGAATAGAAAAAAAGGAAGGGGGTGGTCGAGTTGTCTCCATATGCACTAGGTAAGTGGACACTGCCTACATAGTTCCATGGATGTATTATCCAATAAAAAAATTTAGGCCAAATGTAATTCTCCTAGGGAATGAAAAGAATATGATAACTGAATAAAACAAATAGAAATGGATGTGATAGAAGAAGAGGAATGGTCTTGAAAAATGGCAAGTGCATGAGAGAAAATTCCAAAAAAGATGAGGAAAATAAGTGAAAAGTGGTTTGCTTGCAACTTAGTAAGGGTTCCCAGAATCCTTAAGGCAAAGAAGTGGTCAAATGTTTTTGGAATTTTTTGAAGTATCTCAACTCAATGAAGAATGACAAGACACTAAATGGTTCAATCTCACAAAATGGTGGGAGCGTTCAAACTTAGGTTGCTCACAAAATGGTGAGAGCATGTCTTAGGTTTCTCATAAAAAAAGTGAAAGCGTGAGGAAAAGGGTGATTGAGCTAACCTCAAAAAGTATCAAGTTCTACCTACATAGTTCTAGAGTAGGACCTCAAGTCACTATATTTTTGCCCTACAGTGGAGGAATTTGACTAGTGTATCAATCAATTCAAACAAAACACACATAGTTGGTAAAAAGGCACAACATGGCATATGAAGTGGCAAGTTGGTATGTCAAGGCTTAATAAAAAATATTTCCCCTAGTGTGCCCAGAGGTGGTTCTAACTAGGATGTAATGTCATAGATAAATGGTACTAATTTTCCTAAAGGTGGTTATAATTAGTAACAATATCAGTGGTAAGAAAGGAATAACAAACAAAGGATGCAACTACCAAAACTTCTATCACACTACTCCAAAATATGATCTCTATCTAAAGTACTTGAACCAACTGATGAAACTAATAAAATTATTTAATGATAAAAATGTATAATGAATGGAAAAAAACCAAGGTTAAATGGGCTAGGCTTTAAAACACACTAGGTTGATAGAACTTAATGGTAAAATGGATATGGATAATAGAATGGTTAAGATTGATATTTGTACAAAGAATAATAGTGATAAAATGGCATAACTAAAATGGTCCCTATAGATAATACACTCTAGCACTCAAGCATAGTACCAATTGAGATGAATAATATTCATTGGCTTAGGAAGTTCATCTCTGTTTGGTGTGGCAAGCCCATATGCTCCTAATCCATAATCTATAGTAATGATGAAAAGCCCTATCTAGTTTGGTTTAAATTTTCCTTTATGCTTCTTCTCAGTCATGGTATTCTTTTGGTTTTATTTATGAACAAGATCATCAAGCTCAAATGTTTTATACTTAACATGCCAATTATAGTGGCCTTTAAGATAGTTTTGATATGCCTAAAAATTATTGAGCGTATCTATGTGTTTCTCATCAAGTATGTATATCTCTTGTAGATAAGCTACTTGATAGTCATGATCATCCAAGCCATGCTTGAAAGAGATGCATAGTGAAGGAAATTTGAACTCAATGGGAAGGATGGATTTAGTACCATTAATAAGTGAGTATGGAGTGGCACCTATGGGGGTATGATGATTGGTATAGTACACCCAAAGGGTAGGGAGTATCTATAGGTGCTAATCATGACTGGCATTATTGACAATATTTTTGAGAATATTGACAATCGTTTTATTCGATACTTCAGCTTAGCCATTAACTTAAGAGTAATATGCTATATAAAATTACCATTTCAACTAATATTACTTCCAATTTCCTATTCCAATAATTTCAATAGATGAAGGATGTAATTGTTGCTATTCAGGTTGGGAAACATATTAAAAATTTTAAGTTGGATGATGTGTGTTCTTATCCATTCAACATGGAGTATTTTCAAATACCATTTCCTCTAGGATACGAACCACCAAAATTCAAAAAATTAAAATGGAAACGTGATCCTAAGGTTCATTTGACCAATTTCTTTGTCACATGTCAACTAGTGGCATATAGTGACATATATCTTTTATTGTTGTTCCTAGGAGCTTGGCCAAATTATGCATTTTGGGTGGAAATTGGCCAAAAGCTTGATTAGAGGTTATTGGTGGCCAGATTTAGGTGTCTATAGTTTGCCCCTATTTGGTAAGGCATAACAAGCTATAAACATAGTAACATCTTCTCAAAGAATGAAAAGGTCTTATATGCCTATAACTGCAATGATAATAAACTAACTATATGATGCCCCCTCGAGGGAATGGTTGGCACAAGTAGGTCAGAAAATGGTCCCTTGAAAAGAAAGAAGTGAAATGAGGGGACCAAAGAAAGTAAAGATGATGGGGTGAAAACATATTGATACTAAAAAAGTAGTCAAAGTCATTGAGAATGCAAGTGAGATAGTGTATAATGGTTTGCCCAAAGGTGGTTATAAGCATTGTACCCCGATAATGGCAACATGGTATGATAACACAATGATTTTCCTAAAGGTGATTATAATCATTGAGAAGATGGAGATACCCCTGTTAGGATAGAAAAACAAGATAACATGCGCCTGTATGGGGAAAAAGGTAAAGTAGTGACAACACAATGATTTTCCCAAATGGGGTTATAATCTTTGAGAAAAATAAGTGTGATGGTGTGAAATGATTTGCCCATAGGTAGTTATAATCATTGGACCTTGATTATGGAAAACATGATAAACCTAGTTGAGGATGATGATAACTTAACATAGAGGGTAATGATGAATTGGAATAACCTACTAGTATGTAGATGCATGTCCAAACTAATAAAGGTTAAAATTATTTCATGGTTAATTACTCTATTTGGGATATGATGAGGATGGAATATTGATGTTAGTGCTAAAGAGATGACACCATCACTAAATAGAATTCTTGAAGCTGAGGTTTTTTGTAACATGTTTTGATAGGCATCATGGTATAACATCATGAGGACTTGGTTGATATATGCATAATGACTGACTCCCATAATCCAATACTCAATAGAAAAAATGCACTAATGATAAAAACCATGATGACAATATAAAAATATGAATATGTATGGATTCAAGTGTAAGTGTGGGTAAGGAATCACCCAATGAACACACATAAACTAAATTAAGGTAATAATACTGAAAGCAAACAAACATGCAAACAAGCAAATAAAATAAGTAAAAATAAACAAACAAACAAATAATGCAATAGAAACCATATGAACATTGCCCTTATAAAATATGTGATAACTAAACAAAAAAACAAACAAAATGGGAGAATAGAATAAAAATAAGGGGTAATTGAGTTGTCTCCATATACACTAGGCAAGTGGATGTTGCCTACATAGTTCCATGGATGTAATATCCAATAAAAAACTTTAGGACAAATGTAGTTCTCCCAGGGAATGGGAAGAATGTTATAACTAAGGAAAACAAATAGAAATGGATGTGATAGAAGAAGAGGAATGGTCTTGAAAAATGTCTAGTGTGTGAGAGAAAAGGCCAAAAAAGATGGAGAAACTAAGTGACAAGTGGTTTGCTTGAAACCTAGTAAGGGTTCCCATAATCCTCAAGGCCAAGAAGTGGTCAAATGCTTTTGGTTTTTTTCCTAACAATTTTTGAAACTTTTTTTTAATTTTTTGAATTATCTCAACTTGATCAAGAATGATGAGACACTAAATGGTTCAAGCTCACAAAATAGTGAGAGCATTCAAACTTATGTTGCTTACAAAATGGCAAGATCATCACTTACGTTTCTCATAAAATGGTGAGAGCATGGGGAAAAGGGTGACTCAGATAACCTCAACAAGTAACAAGTGTTGTCTACATAGTCCCAGGGTAGGACCTTAAGTCATTATAGTTCCTCCCTACAATGGAGGAATTTGACTAGCGTAGTAGTCAATTCAAACAAAATAAGTGCAATTGGTAAAAAGGCACAATGTGGTATAAGAAATGGCAAGTTGGTACATCAAGGCTTAATAAAAAAATGTTTCTCCTAGTTTTCCTAGAGGTAGTTATAACTAGGACACAATGCCATAGATCAATGGTACTAATTTTCCCAAAGGTAGTTATAATTAGTAAGAAGACTATTGATAAGAAAGGAATAACAAACAAAGGATGTAACTATTGAAACTTTTGTCACAATGCTCCAAAATATGATCTTTGTCTGAAGTACTTAAACCAATTGATAAAACTAATCATATTTCTTGATACTAAAAATGTGTAACGAATGGAAAAAACCAAGGTCAAATAGGCTAAGATTTAAAACACACTAGGTTGATAGAACATAATGGTAACATAGATACAACTAATAAAATGGTTAAGACTGATATTTGTACAAAGAATAATAGTGATAAAATGGCATAACTGAAATGGTCCTTATAGATAATACACCCTAGTGCTCAAGTATAGTGCCACTTGAGATGAATGATATTCATCAACTTAGGAATTTCATCTCCATCTGATGTGGAAAGCCTGTATTTTAATGATCCATAATTTGTAGTAATGATGAAAGGTCCTATCTGGTTTGATTTGAATTTTCTTTTATGCTTCTTCTCAGCCATGGTATTCTTTTGGTTTTATTTAAGAAAAAGATCACTAAGTTCAAATGTTTTATACTTAACATGCCAATTATAGTTGCCTTTGAGTTGGTTTTGATATGCCTGAAGATTGTTGAGTACAGCTATGTGTTTCTCATCAAGTAGGTCTAGCTCTTGCAGGTGAGTTACTCGATAGTCATGATCATCCAAGACATACTTGAAAGTGACATACAATGAAGGAAATTTGACCTCGATGGGAAGGATGGATTTATTACCATAAACAAGTATGGAGTGGCTCCTATGGCGGTATGATGATTGGTATAGTATGCCCAAAGGGTAGGGAATATTTACAAGTACCAATCATGATCGACATCATTGACAATCTTTTTGAGTATATTGACAATGGTTTTATTCTATGATTTAGCTTGGCCATTACCTTGAGGGTAATATATTGTATAAAAATGTTTTGTGATTTTATATTCAGTACATAGGTGGTCTACATCCTTGTTCTTGAATTATCCTCCATTATCAGATATAATGTCAGAGGGGATACCATAGCAGCAAATGAGATAGTTGAAGATGAATTTAGAAATTTACTTTTCAGTCATGTAAGGAGTATAGCTTCAACACAATTAGTGAAATACCTAATGGTGGTAAGGATATGTTTATGGCCATCAAATGAAGTGGGGTTGATCTTCCCAATGAGGTCAAGTCCCCATGTAGAAAATGGCCATGGTGTTAACATTAGCTTCAAAGTTTGGGTTGGGGCATGAATCAGATTAGCATGTCATTGACATGTGTCACACTTCTTTACATATAAAAATGTATTTGCATCCATCATGGGGCAATAATAACTAGTACATAAGAAATTTTTGGATAGGATTGCCCCGCTAGAATGAGCTCCACATCCCCCTTCATGAACTTCTCTTAACGGTAGTGTAGACTACTAAAGTTAATTAATGAAGTAGAGTTCCATCAAAACTATTACAATAAAAGGTGGATCCAAGTATAGTATAACAAGTGGATTGATGGATAAAGGCTTTGGTTGTTTATGAGATAGGCTAGGTGGTAAAACTTGGTCATGGAGATAGGTATAAAGGTTTGAATACCAAATAGAATTAGGACCAATAATATCACAAATTATCACAATAGTTTAAGGTTCATGAGCTAGTGCTAATAAATTATTGATGAGTAACTGATACTCTCTAGCTTTATCTATTTATTGAAATAGAGAGATAATAGTAGCCATGGCATTTACTGTTCTATTACTAGCCCTTGGTATGTGCTTAAACTGAATGTTGGCAATTTATTTCTTAAGAGTGTCAACCATGGCTTTATATGGAACCATCTTGTCATTTTTGGTTTAAAAATGATTTATGACCTGATTAATGATTAGCTACGAATCACCATAAACTTTTAGATGAGATATTTTCCAATTTACTACCTGGTGAAGTCTTATAACAAGTGATTCATATTGGGCCATGTTGTTTGTACACAAAAAGATAATTCTAAATGATTTAGGGATTAGATCCCCCTATGGTGCAATAAATAATAGGCTTGTTGTTACTCCATGTGTAGTAAATGAACCATCAAAATATAGCTTCTAGGGTTTCTCTTCAAGGGGTGTGTCAATGATGGTCATTAACGATTCATTAAGAAATTGAAACATGAGTGGTTATGTGTCTATGAGAGGTACTTCAGCGAGTTGATCTATAAGAACTTGTCCCTTAATTGCCTTCTGATTGACATATTTTATGTCAAACTCACTGAGAAGCATGATCCATTTAGCCATTATACCTTTCAATGTTGTTTTAGATAGTACCTTGAGTGGGTCTACTTTTTAAATGACCATGGTCTTATTATTCAACATGTAATGACATAATTTTTGAGCTATGAAGACCATGGCCAGACAAGATTTTTAAATAGGTGCATAGTTATGTTCATATACAACCAAGGTATAGCTTAGGTAGTATACAACATTCTCTTTTCCATTGTCATCATGTTGAGCCAATAGTGCCCCTAGAGCATTGTCAGTAGTTGATAGGTATAATAAGAATGGAATTCCCAACATATGAGGTAATAAAATAGGTGGATTAACAAGATAGTCTTTGAGTTGTTGAAAAGCTATTTAGTGTAGGGGTGGGCAAAATCCAAGAACAAACACACCTATTTTGATTCCTCCTGTTAGGATCTTGCTCCTCAGAAAGAGCACAATATGATTACCAAATATAAGCAATTAAATATGCGGAAATAACCAAAAACACAAGTAACTAGAATTCACCAATAGCACAGAATATGAGAGACAATACACTATCTTGTATTAACACTTTACAGAAAAGAATACTAAAAAGAGCCGCCACACTCTTCCACCTTACAGAGGTTTCCCATGCCTCAAGTGTACAGTAATTCTTCCACAACACTCTCCTACACAAAAAATGGTCCCAACAACCAACTCACACATAGAATTGGTTTTCACCTCTCCAACCAGTCAGTAATAACCCTACCGGTACACCAAGCACTCTATAGCACTTCAAGTTGATCTCCCATGAACCTGTAACCTGCAATTCAATAGACCAAACTTACATGTAGATCCCCTATGAGCTTGCAACAACCTGCAACTCAATGATCTTACAATTGAAGGAACTCTTCCTTTCTATCTCATAATTATACAATACATGCCAATGGGTCTATAAATAGATCCCTAACTTAAACAATAACTTAGACTCTTAATTTAGACAATTATCCTCGCAGCTCAAGACTCTAACTGGTCTTAACATGCAAACTCTTCATTCACTTAACTAACTGTCCATGCAACGAACAGTTCTGGAACACACAGGTGACCGACGCCAGTCCCTGTTTGCCTAGTTTTGCCGACGTCGGCCGACTTCCTGCCATTGCCAGTGGCCTTCTGCACTGGTCACGACCGACATCAGTCCTGCTGCCTATGCCGGTGCTCCTCGATCTCAGCAACCTTTTGTTCCTTCTATTTGCAAAGAGTTGAAGCTTTTAGCTCCACAACCTAACAATCTCCCACTTGGAGATAAATAGCTGCAACCTGTACCTGTAACTATACTCCATCTAGTTTGTTCCCTTGGCTTTGTATCCCTCCTCAAGATCACTCTTTAAAACCAACCACCATAAATCCTGTAGTGCAAAACCTGTCATCCAAATTACCTGCCACATCCGCATCTACAACCATGTAGATAAGAACTTGACCCTGCATAGCATGTGCACCTACTACTGGTCCCACTGAACTACCCTTCAGTATTACTTTCCCAGATTGACTCCAAACTTGTGACAACTCCCACTGCATGGGAAAACTTAGGTTTAGTACATACCATGCACTCAACCTCATTATGTGAATCAAGACACCTATTCTGTGAACTATCCAACCATCAGCGTGCTAACCGGTCTCACACAATCATCCTGAAACAAAGTCAACAAGACCTCCATGTCTCTAGAACACACTCATGCCAAAGAATCTTGCTGCTCCTAGATTCTCCATGACACACCCCTAAACTAGCTTTACCTTTAGTTCAGCAATACCTGTATATGTAACCCTGCAACAAGTACATCATACAAAAATAGGATAATGTAGCTAATATTATCCAACCTGGTAAAGAGAAACACAATGATCAAACCTCCATTGCCCTGCAGCTAATACAAGACCATATACCCTGATCTTCCATCTCATGTATCCATTTCCGCTCTTCTTCATCCTGAACATCCATTCGTCTCTCAGTGCTTACTTCCAGTTGGCAACTCTACCCAAAACCCCTATTTGGTTCTCCTCCAAGGAATCACATCCTCATCCATGCCAAGCTCCCACTATTTCCTGGATCTACCTGTTCTGCTTCTTTAACAACTTCCTGGTTCTATACCATAAGTGAGCAACAAGTAGTGTAAAGAAGGCAAATGACAAATTTAAGAACTTACTTACACCTTCAGTCCTCCATATGGGTGCTTGAGACTCCATGACAGCTGGTTGTCCAACCAAAATTCATCTCAGTGACTGATGCCGGTCACATCTTAGTCTACAGCCGACCGATATCGGTTCCCTGTGACTGCCACCTTGCCGACATCGATTTCCCCTGGCTGACGCCAGTCGTTATCTGCCCTGAGTCATCGACGTCGGGCTGCACATAGCTGACATCAATCCCTATCTAAATGTCGACATCAATTTTCTTGCCGACGTCGGTCTCTGTGTTTTTCTAGTGAGACCTGACTTTTTCCCGTGAGCTCTTTTTAGATCAAACCCTTGTCCAAATCAACCTTTCTCTGCTCAGAATTCCTCTACACCTTGTGCTGAACTCTGTCTGTCACCTTCTCCTTGAAAACCAAGGCTATCCTGTTCTTGTCACTAACATCGGGTTCCTCAAGAAACGTCACCTTCTTCTTCTGCATATAGAAACTATGATCCATGCCTTCCAAATCCGAAAGCATACTCTTTGACTCAAGAACAAGCATCTCCTTCTTATCTATGTGACCAAGCCTATTAAGCCACATCTCTAAATCTACAGCTGAAGTAGATAACCCAGAGAGAGAATCAGTAATACAAGTAGATAGATAAAGCGTACCTACTTTCTTACCTCTAGCTACAACAAGTGTACCCTTGGTAACCTTCCAAGAGTCCGCTGTGAGAGTTACTGTGCAACCCTCATCACCCAAACTTCTAACAAAAATCAAATTCTGCTCTAGAACTGGGACATGCATGACCTCCTTTAACACCCATGTGTCACCTATCTACAATTTCAGCTTCACTTTTCCTTTGCCAACAATCTGACAAGGCTTACCATCCCCTACACAAATTTCTCCAAAGTCTCCCTGGACATACTCATGAAAAAATTCCCTATGTGGGGATGCATGAAAAGAGGCACTAGAATCTAAAACCCAAAATTCTACTTTATCCAAAGAACATACCAGAGCATCTTGTGCAATGTAATCTGCAACATCTGCTTCTTCTCCATGTCCTTCATGCTGATCTTCACCCGATCTGCAATCTCTCTTTAAGTGCCCTTGCTTTCCACATTTCCAGCAGGTTATTCTGCCATACCTGGACTTGGATCTTCTGCCTATCTTCAACCTTGATCTCCCATGCTCTATCTTCTCTCTTGGCCTTCCTCTGCCTTCAACACTCAAATCATCTCTTGATGATTCACCTGTGCTTTTCCTACGTATCTCTTCATTCAAGATCACACTCACAACATCATCCACTTTTAAGACTTTTAAAGGAGACACAATATTAGAAACTGCCATTACCAAACCTTTCCAACTTTCAGGTAATGAACACAAGATTAAGAGAGCTCTAATTTCATCATCAAATACAATATTGAATAAACTTAACTGGTTTACCAAACCATGGAAATCACTAAGATGGCTATGAACAGATCCACCTTCCAACATTTGCAAATTAAATAAACGCTTCATAAGAAATACCTTATTAGAAGTTGAGGGTTTTTCATATAAATTTGCCAAAGATTCCATCAACTCCACCATTGTCTTACACTGTGATAAGCTAGAAATCACAGATGATGCAAGACTCAATCTAATAGATCCCAGAGCCTTTCGATCAAGAACCTCCCATTCTTCATCCTTCATATCCGAGGGTTTGCTATTAACCCCACCCAATGGTAAGTACAAATCTTTCTGATACAGATAGTCCTCAATCTGCATCCTCCATAATTGATAGTTCTTGCCATTAAACTTTTCCATTCGTAGCTTACTATCTTCTGCCATTGCTCAACTCCCACTCAAACAAAAACCCTATGAGTAACCTGTAATCAAAACACACTACCCATATCTAAACCAATCTGTTAGTATCCCAACCAAAAGCTCTGATACCAGTTGTAGGGGTGGGGGAAATCCAAGAACAAACACACCTGTTCTGATTCCTCTTGTTAGGATCTTGCTCCTCAGAAAGAGCACAATATGATTACCAAATATAAGCAATTAAAAATGCGAAAATAACCAGAAACACAAGTAACTAGAATTCACCAATAGCACAGAATATGAGAGACAATACACTATCTTGTATTAACACTTTACAGAAAAGAATACTACAAAGAGCCACCACACTCTTCCACCTTGCAAAGGTTTCCCACGCCTCAAGTGTACAGTAATTCTTCCACAACACTCTCCTACACAAAAAAGGGTCCCAACAACCAACTCACACACAGAATTGGTGTTCACCTCTCCAACCAGTCAGTAATAACCCTGCCGGTACACCAAGCACTCTATAGCACTTCAAGTTGATCTCCCATGAACTTGCAACCTGCAATTCAATAGACCAAACTTACATGTAGATCCCCTATGAGCTTGCAACAACCTGCAACTCAATGATCTTACAATTGAAGGAACTCTTCCTTTCTATCTCATACTTATACAATACATGCCAATGGGTCTATAAATAGATCCCTAACTTAAACAATAACTTAGACTCTTAATTTAGACAATTATCCTTGCAGCTCAAGACTCTAACTGGTCTTAACATGCAAACTCTTCATTCACTTAACTAACTGTCCATGCAATGAACAGTTCTGGAACACACAGGCGATCGATGCCGGTCCCTGTTTGCCTGGTTCTATCGATGTCGGCTAACTTCCTGCCATCACCAGTGGCCTTTTGCACTGGTCACGACCGACATCAGTCCTGCTACTGATGCCGGTGCTCCTGGATCTCAGCAACCTTTTGTTCCTTCTATTTGCAAAGAGTTAAAGCTTTTAGCTCCACAACCTAACATTTAGTAATGATCATCCCAATGAAATGCAACTCCCTTCTTTATAAGATGTGTAAATGGATGAAACTTGTCTACTAACTTAGAGATGAAGTGTCAGATTGATTGGATCTTACCCTAAAACCTATAAAGTTGCTTCAAATTGGTTGGTGGTGGCATCTTGGTTATAGAATAGACTTTAGTCATATCTACTTAAATACCTCTACAAAATATGATGAAGCCAAGTAATTTTCCTAAGGTTACACCAAACACAAATTTCTTTGGGTTGAGTCTAACTTTATACTCTCATAATCTTTCAAATATCTAATGTAGCACTGCTATATGATCAGCCCTAGTTTTAGATTTTCCTAATATGTTGTCAACATAGTCTTCAAGAATATCATGCATCGTATCATGTAATATGATAGACATGGCCCTTTTATATGTATCTCTATTATTCTTAAGATGAAATGGCATTACCTGATAACAAAATGTTCCCCATGGAGTGGTGAACATTATTTTATGTTGGTATTTTGGTACTATTTTGATCTGGTTGTATCCTGAAAAGCCATCCATGAGTGAAAGAATTTCATAACTTGCTTTATATTAAATGATCATGTCAATGTTAGGCAATGAAAATTTATCTTTAGGACAAGCTTTATTTATGTCTCAAAAATTAGTATCGATTCTGATTCTTTCAAGATTTTTGCTAATGGGTATAGCATTAGATATCCATTATAAATAGTCAATGGATCAGATACATCCTACTTCTAAGAGTTTCTCCAACTCTTTATTTACCAAGATATCAATGTAAGGATGCATCTTATGTAGCTTTTGTTTTACCGATTTGGCATCAGGATCAACCATAATGTAGTGAATGACTAAGGTGGGGTCCAAACTTGGCATGTCAGAATAAGCCTATGTAAAGATATATACAAATTCTCTTAACAGAGCTATAAATACTTCATGTTCCTCCTTAGTGAGGGACACACCTAATTTTATCTATTTTAAGTCTGATGGAGTCCTGATGTTTACCTCTATTGTATCTTTGATTAGAAGGGTCAAACTATCTTCTAGGACAATAAGCAATGACTTGAATTATTGGACTATGTTAGGGTCCTCTGCTAGGACTTGATTTTCAACTTCTCCTAGGCATGATGAATCTGAGTCCCCTAATGGGAGATCTAGCTATGTGATAAAAATAGTAAGAAATTCTTGAAGAATTTGATGAAATACTTGTTATTTCTCAAAACTAAACTCGGATCCACATGCAAGTTCATCATTGGTGGTCTCCTGGTCTAAATTCAAAGAAAAATGAACACCCCCATTTAATGGTGCCTAAAATAGGTTTTAACCACTAGACTGGCCTTTATTTTTACTTTTTTCTTGGTTAGAAAGCACCTTAAAGAGTTTTTCATTTGGTGATGTCAATGTTTTACTTATTTGTTTTTAGCTAAGGCTGTTCACCCACTATCTAAAATAGGATTTAGGATCCAATGTAATTGAGAATCCTAACTTTTGATCTCCCAATGGAACATTATCTTTAAGGTCTAAAAAGTTACAGAATGCCTCATCATTTTACAACTCACCAATTGACAAAGTGGATTCTTGTTGGTCCCAATCTATCAGTTGGGGATAGTATAATAATAATGGGTTATGATGAGTGACTAGGGTAAGGGTACAAATGTCATTGGTATCAAATAGGTTAGTCTCAACTAGGTCATCAAAGGTGAGGTTGTGATCAGACTCTACTTTGTTGTTAACATCATCCTCACTAGGTATTGTTGATGGAATTTGAATAAGATATGTGGGGTCACCCCCAAGTGGTTTAAATCTAAGTCCATAAGGTCTTTCATAATTAGTCATGGAAATTGGATTGATGGTTCCTTGTTGATTCAGTCTGAGGCCTCTTCCTTCATAATTGTGATGGTCCATGATCCTATTGGGAATAAGATACTTTGCACTTTTATAATAATCAACTTGGTCATCATCGTATAACGATGATTCATCCCCTTTAAGAGAGTTGGTTTCTAGGCTAGATGCTGGTACAAATGTGACAGGTCCCTTATCTTTGTTCTTTCATTACCAATGCATATGTGGGGTGACTCTAGGTCACACAAAGGTTTTTAGATTATAAGGAAGATTATTAATATGAAATGTGGCATGGGTCACATACTCTCTCGATCCATTATCTAAAATGGTGAAATGATTAGAAACTTTAGGAGGTGGCATGTGGGAAAGGGAATCTAAGGTATTAAGATCTATGTAATTATCTGATGAAGGATCAATAAGTATGGCCTTTCCTTTATCCTATTTGAAACTTGGATTCATGTCATACTAATAATTGTAGCTTTGAAATTTGTCTTCAAGATGTTTGCAGTGTTCATATGGGTATAAATCTCCTAGAATATTCACTTCTATCCCTGAGTGGGAAAACTTGATATATTGGTGCAACATTGATGAGATTGCATGAATCTCATGTAACCGAGGCCTACCTAGAAGCATATTATATTATAACTCAAGATCAAGCACATGGAAAAGTGTATCATGGGACAAAGGCCCAATGATAATTGGAAAAATAATGGTGCATTATGATTCTCTTTCTTGATTATCATAGGCTTTGATGGTTATCACTTTTGGTTAGAGATCTACCATTGTGTACCCAAGACAATTGATGAGCTTTAGAGACACTATGTTGAGGTTTGATCCATTGTCGGCAAGGAAATGTTTCACTTTGTTGCACTTTATATAAACCTATATGTATAATGGATTATTATGGAGTGGGTCAAGGGAAGACATATCACTTTGGTTGAATGTGACTTTTTGAGCTAGAGCTAGGTGCCCAACTAAAGCTTGAAATTTATCAGGGGATATGTCATTATCAATAGTGGATTGGGTTAAAAAATCATTCAAGATGTTCTTGTGAATTAATTATGTTCACAAAAATCTAAAATAGATATTTTTGCTAGTGTCTTCTACAATTGTTCCATAATATCAAACTTCTTGTCTTGGTTAGTATTGAATGGTTTATTCTGAGGTTGAATGGTTGGTTGGATGATAGGTAAAGTGGTAGATGGTTATGGGCCTAGGATAGTAATCTTTGACCTTTGATTTTTAATTGCACAATCAAGATTAAATACTGGACCATTATTACTAATAAATGTTGGGAATGGTGTGGGATCATACATGACAAGTATTAGTTGCCGGTGCACCCATATATGGTCACATGAAAAGGATGAGTTATTGATATAAGTTTCAAAAGTGGAAGTCCTAGTTTTCTAGTTTGCTTATATGCACTCCCAAGTCAGAGAAGGATTATCCATGTAATTTTCCTGAATGTTGTTATTTAGTAATGGTCTAGGCTTATTAGTGCTTGGTCTAGGATTAATGGAGATGGTATTAACACTACCCCCTACAATATGACCTACAACCCTATTGTAGTCTTATGAAACTGCATGGTAGGTTTATTAGTTGTTACAATTTTGACCTTAGTTTTATCCATTGTTCTATCATTATGGGTTTTGCTATTGATTTTGTTGATTCTACTAGTTTTTTTGGTTTAGCCTTTGATTTTGACACTATTGATTTTGTTGTTGCACTAGTTAGTGTTGTTGTTGTTGATTATTATGTCAGGAAAAGGGGTTTTGATAAATATTAAGAGTTTGAATGGAATTGGAAGCACCATTATCCAATGTTATCTCCCCATCCTCCACAATATTCTTAATTAAATGCTTGATTTGGACACATCTTCATAGATTATGCCCATTGACCTAATGATATTCATATAATTCATTTTCATGGTACCAATCAAGATAAGGAATTCATTATAGATAATGCTTTGGTGTAGGCCAACTAATCAGATTAGTGATGGCAATTTTATGAAATACAAATTCAATATTACTAAAGACACGATGTGTAAGCATAGTTCTCCTTGGAGGAGGGGTTTACAATGGTAAACGTTATTGTATTTTTTGCACAAGTCTTGGTTGTTATGCTTGTGACATTGGTTAGAGAAGTTATTGAGTAGGAGTAAGATAAAAAGGTGGTGTAGATGATGTTTGCACCATTTGGACATGACATGATTCAGTTACTCCATTTCCCACAACATTATTATTTCAATTGAATTACTTTAGTCTTTCTTGGTTATTGTCTTATGCTAGTTATGATGCTTGCACTTGAATGGGGTGTTTATTTTGGCCATTTCCCTGATTGGTACCTTGATTTTGATTAGTTGAATTAATCTTGATGACTTCTTTATTGATGATCACTTGTTGAATCAACAAACCTTATCAATGATCTCTTTGAAAGGATGTGCACATTGTAGTTTTAGATGATAAGCTATCTCACTATGAAAATTTTTAGTAAACATAGTGACTAATTTTTTATCTAGTAAACAATGGATGAAATGGCTTGAAAGGGCTCTCCATCACTTTAGATAACTTAAAAAAATCTCACAAGATTTTTGATTTGCTTGTTTTAAATCCACTAATAAAATATCATGTTCAAGACTATAGGAAAAGTGTTGTATAAACTTATTAGAAAGATCATCAAAATCCATTACTAAATTTTTGGGCAACTTTAAAGCTCTTGGGAAACAACAACAAAAGATAAATGTCACTATATGCCACTAGTTGACATACAACAAAGAACTTAGTCAAATGAGCCTTAGGGTCACCTTTCCCTTTGTTTTTGTCAAATTTTTGTGGTTTGTATCTTAGAGGAAATGGTATTTGAAAATACTCCATGTTGAATGGATAAGAACATGTGTCATCTAACTTAAACTTTTTAGTGTATTTCCCAGCCTGAATGGTAGTAATTACATCCTTCATCTGTTGTAATTATTGGGATAGGAAACTAGAAGGAACATTGGTTTGAGGGAGAATATTGGTTTGGGTAAATGGTTGGGAGGTCATAAGTGGGACACTTTTACTAGGGTATGATGGATATATTTTTTGGGGTATATTGGTTTTGTTGGGAAATAGACCAAGAATATGCATACATGGATTAAGGTTTACTTAAAATTGCACATTTGGTTAAGTGATATTCTAGTTTGGGTTGGTGATAAAGGTTAAAATTGGAGGATTTTTTAGTTGGGATGGAGGGATATAACTATACTATGCCTACTATGGTTAAAAAGAGATATGATATTGACTAATCAAACCTTGCTATTGAGTGGGAACTTGTGGACCAAGACCCTATCTCTAAATTTGTGGCACATTTTGAACCAACGATTATCTAGTAGGTACTTGAGAAATATGAGATCCTCCTTGTTGCAAAAATCACTATGGGGAAGTGAAATCAAGTTGAAAATTTAGTATATGTTTTTGACCAATATTTACACATTATTGACTAGTCATTGTTTGGTTTTGGATTGGTACACTGGTCTACAATTGAGAAGGTATATTTGCCACTACCTAATGAGTTGGAAAATTAGTTTCCCCATGTTGAGATGGTAATATATTTGGCCTCTATTGAATTGGTACACTATATTGTGCCTATTGTTGTGGAATGCTACTCATCATTTGTTGAAAAAAAGAAGGGTTCATCACATTTGGCTAGTGAGGTACAATATTAGTTACTGGTTGACTACCTAATCCTATTGGTTACACACTTGAGGAAGTAACTAGTTGAGGTTGGGATGTATAAACTCCTACTCCATATTATGATGATCCACTCATGGTATTAACTATAGGCACATGTTATTGACTAGATATTTATGTGTTAATACCACTTGGATTAGGATTGGATGTTGCTTGCATATTATATACTATGTTTGGCTCACTATTTTGCATAGAGGTTGAAGACACTTTTTCAATAATGGGCATATGCATCAAGTTATCTACTAAATCAATTTGCATGAATGGGTTATAACTCAGATTATATTGTCTAGTTAACTCTATCAACACTCCTATTGAAGGAACTAAGTTAATAAGAGGTTTGCTCATCATGTTCATCTAATTAAAATTATGTTCTAGATTCAGGTAGGTTTGATATGTTGTCTATATTTGGTTAAAGTGGTCTTCCATGATTTTTTTGCCTCAATTAGATATATTAGGGTCTTGATATGTTGTTTGGATTAGAGACATAGGATTTCTAGAAGAAGCCTGTTGATCATAAATGATATTATGGGGCACTCTAGTGGGATTGGTAAATTTTCATGGGGGAAGACTACTGGAAACCTGGTCCCTACCTCTATGACTCTAACCAAAATCTCATATTTGTTCTCTAAAAAATGTCCCTAAAAAATATGGATCATATGTGGAAGTTGTATTAGTAGATAATGACTGTTGAAGAACTAGCTCGTCCACTATGGATATTGTAGCTAGGTATTATACGATTTGTTCTTTATCTTGTTTTGAATAAGGTGGTGTATTAACTAAATAATTAGCCAATGGATCTTGGATTTGTGACCCTAATTGAGTATTATAAAAGGGATAAGAATCCATCTCATAAGCAATATTATCCATGTAGAGGTCTTACACCATTTCTTTTTATGCAACTACATTACTAATCCTTGGATTGTACATGAGTCCACTATGAGTGTAGGAATACATGTTGGGATCTATATTAAATGATTTGAGATAAAAGGTTAAAGAGTTATACAAACTCTAAAAATGACAATATCAAAAATAGATGATGTTCAAACATGGTCTAGATTCGATAAAAAGATCAAAAGGTTTATGCAAAGATTTATGAGGAAATAAGCTAGCGTGAAGTATCTAACATTTCTCTATTCACACAAAGATAATAAAATATATGGACCAAAAATAAAAATACCAAACTCTAAGGTCAAAGTGTTTCAAATCAATCTAATCTAAGAATTTAAAAGTTCCTATGACTTATGGCCAAACCCGGCATCAAAAACTAGGCTTAAACAAGGCATGTGCTAGAACTCTTGGCCAAATGATGTCAAAAGCTAGAATTTGAAATAGATCAAAGTTTTAATCTAATGGATTTGAAACACTTATAAAAAACACTAGGGATTTGATCCTTGGACAATAACCCGATCAACTAAGTATAAGGTATGAAACAAAAGGCACTTTATAGATAGTTTATTTTATCAAAAATAATGGTATAAAACTTGGTGCTATTGAAAAATATAACTATGATAGACAAAAGATCATAAAAGTACACTCATATTGGTTTAAAAATTTAGGAGAAAATTTGAAATCTATACAATAGGGTCTATGAAACAATATTTAAAATGTTTTGGGTAGTGTAACGATGCTACACTACCTAAAAGGTATGGCTAAATGTTTGTTTAAAAAACTCTCCAATGCAAAGATAATTTTCCATAATTTTGATAGCATAACATTACTTTTATTAAATCAAAATGTTGTGGTGCATAGACTCAAAGTGCAAGTGTTTAGCACAAAATGGCTTAATTCTATCAAGTGGTGATAATGATCTTGAGTCTAAAATAATCTTCAACCCAAATGAGAAATTGAACCTAAGTTCCCTCAAGTTTAGTGAAAATAGTGAACCCACTTAACACATCAACCTTATGAACTTGTAAAGGTGTAATTTTGAATTTATATTATAAATATAGGACTTAAATAACTTTGGCAAAGGTCTCGACTCAATTAGGTAGCATAACTGTGCCAAAGTGGATGATATGACTCCAAAGCTTTTGATGAAATTTGAACAAGGAAAATTGATGATTTCATGCGGGTAGCATAACACCTCTTTGTTCAAAGGAAAATTAGGACTATGTGTTTGGTTTGAATCCTTTATTTACACCAAGTTTTGAATCCAAACAAGACTCCACTGATTAATCACTCTTAGACTCTAAATTGATAAGGTTTCTTGGTATTGTTGGAATCCATCTATATACATCATTTGAGAGGATTTTAAGTATTCATCCAAAATTAAATGTGCATTATATAGTAGGGTTTTTACACTCCCCCTTCTCTCAAATGATAGTACTATGACATGGACCTTGAGGCATACCTTACACCAACAATACTTTCATGACAAGTGGAGTTTTGTCTAAGATCTATAAGTTTTTGAAAATTCTAGGGGAATCAATTACACAATGACTTTCATGCCAAATAATGCAAAATAAAAGCATGGATTTTGGGTCTGTATCACGTGGCTTATTACAAAAAGGTCTAGTCATTTTTTCTATCACTATATCCTGCTACTCACTTAGTGTAGTGCAATGTCCAAAATGCCACTATGTCCCATGTGCAACTCCAAAGGTTTAAGTGAATTCAATGATGAGAGATGAAACCCCAAGTCAAAGATTTCCTTAAAAACTGGTGGGAGGTGATGAATTCCCCCTCCTAATCCAAGTTTTCATAAAAATAAATAAAACATGAAATATAAATTCTTTAGGGTCATTTTTAAGGTCACCCAAACTTTGATGAGTTTTTGGGGAGTGCTTTAGATGAATTTATTTCTAATCCTTGGACTAGGATATTTACAATAGGAATGGCACTTTTCTTTCCAAGGGTTCCCTAAAGGGGACAAATGGAAGAGAATACATGCAACACCCCTCTTTTTGCCACATAAAAATCTAATTTAAACAACTAAAATAATATAAAAATCTTGAAAAGGCGAGTTCATTTTTAATTCCAAATTCAAAAAATGAGGTGGTGTTCATTTGACCCCTTGGTCTTAGTTGTAACTATCAAAACTAATTCTAAAAACACTTATTTAAGCACCTTAAATGTTACTTTAAACCCCAAAATAATATTCCTAATTCATTTTTTATCATTAAAAAGGTGATCTAAACATGGTTTTATAAAATTTCAAGCTTGGTCCTACAAAAAAAATGTTATCATGTCCTTTAGCCTTGAAGCTATTTTGGGTTTGAAATAATGAACTTCAAAAAAAGAGATCTTAGGTTTGTGTTTTAAGAAAAACACAGCGACTGACATTGGTTATATAACCAATGATGGTTACACTTACTAACCAAAGATGGTTATCTAACCAACATTGGTTATACTAATAATGGCCGATGATGGCTATGACAATTGATGATGGTTTTACTAGTTGACGTCAGTTACTGTGTAAACCTATGATAGAGAAAAATGGAAAAACAAAGTTAGAAAATCAAATTTTAAGAGTTTTAATGAACCAAATGAAGATTTTAAAGTTTTAAAATGATTTTATTCATGTGTGGGATGCATCTCATCTCATCGGGCATGCCATATGTGAACTAGGAATTTGACTCAAGAGAGGATGGTTAGTATCATGTTAGTTACAAAATGAAAAAAAAATGAAAGAAACATACTAACTAGCATAACACCTCTAGGCCTACACAATAGAGAGATCTTATTTAACAAACATGAATAAAACACACAATTAAAATGAAAAATAAACCATATTTTACCTTCCTTGGATGCTCTAAAATGCTTGTTATAGTGACTTGCTCAGCTTGTGCTCATGAAGTCCTTGGCAATGGAAGCTTGTCTACCTCCATATCTCCTTGGCACCTTTGGCTTGTGGTTTGGCTTGGCTTGGAATCAATTTGGCATGGTAACACTAGTTTCTTGAAGATTTTGGAACTAATCCTGCATTATAACTTTGCACAAATTAAGCTTAGAAATGATGTGGTAAGGCCTCCTATTTATACATTTTTGTAAATGTCTAGAATCAACTTGAACCATCCATCTTAGGATTGAGATGTGTGGCTAAGGATTAATATAATTATGAAATAAAAATTTATAAATAGGCTCATCAATATTTGGGATAAAGGAGCAATTAAGATTCATGGAGGGCATCAATCCTAATATTTGTGGCATTTATGGCCTAGGAATATCTTCCCAAGAAATGAGGTCACCTGATGATGTAGATATTTAATATTAATTTCCAATAATGAGATATTTAAAATGATCTATAGAATTATTGATTAGGCCTTGATTTGGATTATTTAGATCTTAAGCATATTTAAGCACTTTATGCACAAATTACTCAAATTGATCAAAACGCCTTGTTATTAGTCTAAAATTTGACTGGATTAGAATTCGAATGTGATGTTGGATGTGTTGGACCCATTATCCCATTTAGGATATTATCAAAATCAAATAACAAAGGCATGTGTCTCATGTAAGAGATTTGATAGGAAAGATCAATCTAGAGTACTTAGGTACAAAATTGGCATTTTGACTTGAAATAGTCTAATCAAAGTTAACTAGCCCATAAATTACATTGCCCCATTTAGGGATACCCTGGCCAAAATCAACACTTGAATATATAAATTTTAACTCATTTAGTGTGTTTAGTATTTTTAGGCCAAATTGTGCATTTTGGGTGGAAACTGGCCAAAAGCCTAATTGGAGGTTATTTTTAGCTAGATTTAGGTGTCTATAGGATCACCTATAGAGTGTAAGAGTTTGGTGGCTAGTACATGTACCCTCATTGCATTACTACAGATACCTAGTAAACACATTAGTAACTTCATGGGTACCTGAGAGGCATGTGTTCCATTTAGGGCTTGAGCTATAGGCCATCCTTAGTATTCAGGACATCTACAAACTCTAAATGGTAGAATCAATGGGTAGAGAGATAGAGCTACCATCGATGCAAGACATAGTAGCAATAGAGCTCTACTTGGTAGGACCTTGCCCATAGAAAAATAAATATGGAGTGCATATCACATAGTCATCACCAAGGTACCTACTCTTTAGATAGTGATAACAGGGACTATGGTTGGGAGGTTATATACCAATTAGAGTACAAGATGACTACCACTTTCATGGATAGGAGTTATCCAACAATCTCAAGGATGATAGAGATTTTCCTAGGGCTAGTATATCCTAGGTGGATTATACTAGTAGTTAGATCACATCCAATGCATAGGTTCAAGTGGATTCACACAGCCTAGTTTACTCAAGTACTAAGCCTATAAAAGGAACTCATTAACATGGTTAAGGACACCATATGATAGTGAGATGTATCTTACACTAGAGGAGGGCATAACACTGGATGCATAGTTTGTAGAGAGGGTGGGGCCCATGTGAACCACCTTAGATCTATATGTATTGTCGAGTTACGTCTGAGATCCCTATAGGTATATATCATGGTTGATAGATGTCAAGGTAGAGCCCTACTTAGGATGGGAAGAATTCTAAGGTTCATAGGGATCATACCATCATTTAAGGAGATGGGCTCTGGTAGGGTGAGGGAGATGGGCACAACTTAGCCTAGTTAGGGCTAAGCCTGACAAGTAGTCAAGGCAGAGTGAGGGGGGTGATGGTAGAGATAAGCCACTATGGTAAAGACCACTACCATCAAAAGGATCATGACCGGTAAGAGGGTTGTAAAGGCAATCGAAATTCTAAGTAAGATAAGTGTATTTGATAGATATCACTTCATCTTGATACTCATCCTTAGCAAGAGCAGATATGTGACTAACATATGTGTTTTGTGTGTGTGTGTGAAAGAGACTAGCCTATCTAGATTGGATCCCAGGTGGACCTACTACTAAGGGAGATATTATTTGAGTGGTATGGACACCACTAATGGAGTTAATACCACATATACTAATATGGGTAGATCCACATACTCAGTTTTGGCATGTGGGTGCATGAGCCTTGCTCAATCTAGTGAGGGCATGACATAAGAATCCATAGATAGAGGTTGAGTTAGCATGTCATAAGGAATATATGGTGAACCATAGGGTGGATAAAATTGAGACTAAGGTGAGACTAGCATGAGTAGAGGCTCAGATCAATCAGCTATAGGATAAACTAGCTCGAGAGTAGACTAAAGGAGTTAAGGCACATAGAGTGAGGGTAGACTAGTTGGATGCACTAGAGGAGACCGTAGCTCAACTAGTTGAGAGGTGGATATTGAAATCTCCACTTGGATAATGACTATCATAGATACTGTCTATTCATAGGCTGATTAGGCATGCATATGTAGCCACAAGTGTGGTATTTTTTAGGGACTATGATCCCATGTGATGTACCTAGAGAAAACATGCATTTTTTAATAATATATATAATTGTTTTATCATTTTAGCACATGTGTGTATATGATTTGGTGTGTGATGTGTATGCTTCATTTGATAGATACTATTAGATACATGTGATAATATAATGGGAACTACTAATAAATAACCCATGTGCACACATATCATAGTGGAATGGAAGTTAGTGGTGAGAGAAGAGAGGAAAGGTTTGCCTTACCACCATAGGAAACTTTCTTGGAGGGACACACAGGCCCTAGACATGAAATGTCTTGAGGAAAAAACCATTTATTGGGTAATGTAAGGGACCAATTTCAAGGGTTGATAGATGAAAAGCCCTATTTTATAGAGAGGTGGTGATGACAAAAGGGAAAAACCACTTATGTGCACGTTATCCCTTATTATGATGCTCTTTATAAAAAAATAAGGACCGTATCACCCACCTTGAACTGATAAAGGCACACCAAATTCTTGAATTGGTGGTGTTAATGGTGTTGGTAAGCATAGTTATACTCAAGAATAGCTAGGCATAGCTCATCTAATTGCTCAATATTAGCGAGGTGAGTGGTGTGTTCTTCCTCTTTAAAAAACAAACCAAATGTCTTAATCCATAGTGAAGGGATTAAGACCTCTAAGGGAATAACAGTCTTAGACCCATACATGAGAGAGTATGGGGTTGTCCCTATGGCCATTTAAAAGTTAGTCTGATAGGCTCAAAGGATAGGATACATCATGAGATGCCAATCTCTCTTAGACTAGGCAATTATATGGATAAGCATATTCTTCAAAGTTTTATTTGAATATTCTTTTTACCCATTTCATTGGGGATAATGGGTAGAGGATAAATAAAGCTTAAACCCATAGCATTTAGCAAGCTCACATATCTTGCAGATTTGGAAGCCCAGGCCATTATTAACCATAATTGTAGCAAGAACCTTGAACCTACAAATAAGTTAATTTAAGATGAACTTGGTGATAGTCTTCCCAAATATTTCACTAAGATGCATGACCTCAACCCACTTCATAAAATAGTTAGTGGAAGTGATGAACCAATGATGGCCATCAAAAGAGGTGGGTTTGAACTTGTTGACAAAGTCAAGAGACCAAATCGAGAAGGGCCAAGTGAATGAAATAGAGTGTAAGAGGTTAGCTAAGGCATTGATAGCATCCCTTGTGACTTGACACATCTTACACTTCTTAGTGTATTAGACTATGTCCTTAACAAGAGGAGGATACTAGTAGCCCATCTTGATAATATATTGAACAGTGGCTTGCCCTCTTGGGTGGCCACCAAAAATGCTCCCATGGGACTCCTCAAGTGTGAGAGGGATATTCTTAGGGGTAAGGAACTACATCAACACACCATCAAGACCCTTTTAAAACTAGACACAACCAATTATGACATATCAGATGATGATCTTATCAATCTAATAGTGTTATTGTGAATATGTAGTGTCAGGATAAGATTGGTCTATAAGGTAATGGACAATGTCCTGATACTAATCACAATTAGAGACCTCAACATAGTCGACTGAGTAGACCACCTCATCAAGAAATTCATCATCAACTATATCCACATTTGGGTTGGGTAGTGGACACTTAAGGAGTAGTTCATCCACACCCAAGCCCTTGGTGGACTTTTGGTTAATGATGTAGAGGTTAAAATCCTAAAGAATCATGATCCACCTCATAGTCCTACCAGTAAGATGTGTCTTCCTAAGCAAGTAATGAAGTGGATCAGACTGGACAATCACATTTGTATTCTGGCCTAACATGTAATTCCATAACTTCTTCATGATGAAGATGAGAGAAAGGCACTGGTGCTCAACTAGAGAATAGTTTAGTTTAGAGCCAACCAACATGAAAGAGATGTAGTAAATAACTCTCTCCTTGCTAGTGTTAACCTTTTGGAATAACATGCTCCCGATGGAAATATTAGTGATAAAGGTGTATAAGATGAACTCACATCCCTCAATGGGTGCCATCATGATGGGAAGATCATAAAGTAGATGATTCAATTCCTTAAAAGCCAATTAGAATTTAGTAGACCACAAAATAGAGTGTCCTTGTTTAAGAGATGTATGAGGGGTTTGGATTTGTGAGCATACTCTTCTAAGAAATGCCTGAGAAAGTTGAATCTTCTTAGGAAGGAATGCAATCAGAAAAGGCTATTTAGGGGAGGCATCTTAAATATTTCCTTGATCTTGTCAAGATCCACTTTAATTCCCCTCTATGAGATGAAGAATCCAAGAAGCTTTCCAATTAAAATGCCAAAAATGCACTTCTTAAGGTTGATACTAATGTGATATTCATGGAGATGTTAAAATATGATTAATATTTCTCACACATGCTCATCCCACTATAGGATTTTCTAAGGAGATCATCGACATAACACTCAACTATATTATGGATAAGGTCATGAAAAATGTGGGTCATAACATGCTAATATGTGGCCCCAAGATTCTTTAGACTAAAATACATGATAGCATAATAAAAGGTACCCCATGGGGTAGTGAATGTCATCTTGTGATGATATTTGAGTGCAATCTAGACTTGGTACCCAAAAAAACCATCCATAAGGGATATGATCTCAAAACTAGTGGTGGAATCAATAATCTAGTCTATGAAAGGAGTAGGAAGGTTATCCTTTGGGCAGCCTATATTGAGATCTTTAAAGTCGATACAAATCTAAATATCCCCATTCTTTTTGAGAATGGGGAAAATGTTGGAAATCCATCAGGGATAGTAAAAAAATCAAATAAAACCAACCTAGATGAGTTTCTCGATCTCTACTTTAACCAACTAGGAAACTTTAAGAGATATGGGTCATTACTTTTAGTGAATGGGTTGGGTCTCATTATCCATAACGAGGTTATGGATGACTATGTTATGATATATTCCCTTCATATCATCATATTCCCAAGCAATGTCTACAAATTCATGCAAGAAGGTGATTAAAACATCTCATTCCTTAGGAGCAAGGCTAGTACTGATCTTGATGATCTTAGGCTTTGCTGAAGTGCCAAGGTTGATATCTATGGATATTTCAACATCTATATAATTAACTTCCTAAAAAAAATAGGTAAGAGAGGGAGTAACTCATCTAACACTTCAAGTTTAATTATCAAGACATTCACCATAAGAAGACATAAGGTGGGTCCATCTTTGAGATAAATCTCTAAACCAAGGTATTAAGGGGATAATGATACTTACAGAAAATTGGCATGATCTTAGTATAACATTTTATATCCTTGAATAAGTTACATGTCATAATATTATTGAAACAACACTTGAGATTAGATCCCATCATCTTAACGGTCTTAGTAAGAGATGCATGGATAGAGCCTACACTATAATGGGAAAAGAGAGACACAAGGGGAAGCTCTATGTTTGGAGAGACATCTTGAAAGAGATCTCTGAAAAGAGATGGGCTAGCTTAGTTTCATGGAGTGAAAGAGGGAGTTGGTTGATGTGTAGTGGACTCTGAAGGAATGAATGCTGACCAATACTCAACTAGATTAAAATATTCATCCTTGAGTAAATGAGACTCAAAAATAGGGGGGTGTATGAGAATCTATAGATCCTCATGAATAGATAGCCAAAGCCTCACCTGAGGCTTTATCTTTTCATATAGTAATTCCCATGGATATGGGCCAGCCTCCAAGGTGTGGACCTCACCTTCATGCATAAAATACACCATGTAAAACATGGTTGATGTAATAGCTTGCATAGAAGTAGTCCAAAGATGGACAAAAATCATGTTATATGAAAGATATAAGGTCTAACATACATAACACAATTTTTATTATCTTGGGGCTAAACTTGACTCAGAGATTCATGTTCCCCACTAGTATAACCATGTCATTATTGAAACTAACATAATTATGGTGAGAATCAAATAGCTTCTTCCAATTGATCATAAGCTCATTGAACACACATAGGGGCATGAGGTTTAACTTAGTTCCTTCATCAATAATGTACCACTTAATGTGCCAATCATCAATATAATTCTTGAGGTAGAGAGAGAAATGATCCTTCTTTCCAAGAATTGAATCATTTGAAAAAAGGTAGGGTTGAAATCTAAGATAAAAGGATGAGGGTCCTCATGTGTATTGGAGTTGAAAAAAACTTTGTCATCATCATGTAGTGGAGACTCATGAGGGAGACAAAACTCATCAAATATAAAACCCCTTTACTTAGGGCAAAGGCAAAGAAGGTCTTAAATGGAGATCCCAATTGAGAGGTTTTGTAACTCCTCTATGATGTAATAAGGATGTTGTCTATAATGGGGAGGAATGTTATGCCTAAAATCAAATATGACCTTAATATTTCTTTCTCCCTAGGTTGGATCAGGGGCCCAACACCATTAGTCTCTCCAACAAGGTTAGTGGCCTGATCAGAGCACATGTTGACAAAACACTTTGACCCAGTAGAGGCTATGTTGATAACAACAACAACCATGCTATTCTCATGCTTGGATTTCCCTCTCAAGTCAGCCTAGGAAGAGGTGTCAAAAGAGGTGGAAGAGAAAGAAGAAAAATGCAGGGACTTAGCCTTTGATTTCTTATTTTTATTCTTCTTATTGTCCTTATATTGTTTAGGTAGAGGCTCCTTGAAAACATTCAACTTGAATTTGGTTTCTATAAAAAGAGAAATCTGAGATGGAGGTGAGGCTTGCACACTAGACTTTTAGTTGGTACAATTGTTATCATCGTTACCCCTCATCTAATGGAAGTTTTAAAAATTGGTAGGGTTGTAAGGAAACACCATCCATTGTTTTATTATGCTTGATTCAAAATCATTTTTTCATCTAGCTTCTTGCTCAAATCATTGACCTTACAACTATCCTTCTTGTCCTTTTTCTCAAGAGGAAAATTAGTGACACCATCATTGGTCACATTATGATTGTGATCATGCAAAGAGGATGAATTTTGGTAATGGATGGGTTGCATGCCTACACGTACCTCAAAAAAAATTATCTTTAGACACTCATTAAAAAATTCATCATAAGAGGTAGGTTCATACTTGAGGACCTCAAGGTGAACCTCTTGCCTCAATGCTTGTGTAAACATATCATAACGCTGGTCATCTAAGAACCTAGTCCTACACATATGAATAACTAAATGCCAGCTATGCATAAAATCAAAGTTCAATTCACCCTTGGAATGTGCCATGGAAGTGAGTGATTGGATTCTAAGGTTAAAAGTCCTAGAGATATTGAAATATTGGATGAATTCATCCAAAAGGAGCTAAAAACTAAAGATATAATTTGGCGATAGATTTTGAAACCAAACAAGGGCTTCAAATCATAGAGAGAGTGAAATAAATTAAAAATCATGCCTTCATCCTCTTCCCAATCCATATATGCCATTGTTAATGTCATCATATGCTCCATAGGGCTAGATTCCTGTATCCCATTGAACATAAGTAGTTTAGGATGTGGAATAGTACACACCTAAGGGAATAAGGGATTCTAATGGAGATCTTCATAAGAATGATTGATAATAGGCTAGCAATGAAATCTAGAAGGGGATCATGATGGTGATGATGTTTCCTATTCCCATATGTATCACCATAACCATGACCATGGGGAAGATGATGCCAAGGAGGTCTTTGATAAGGAGGACTCTCATGATAGAAATCATCTCTATCATGGGGTAGAGAATGGCTACAAGAAGTGTGATGGTCCCCATAGGGATGATGGGAAGACATGGCATACTCCTAAAAATGATCATGGTGACCAATATATCCATGGTGCTAGCCATGTACCATCACATGAGGGTGAACTAGTAGTCATTGATGCTCATAATATGCCTCCTGTGGATCTCTAGTCCTTAAGTGGTGATTGAAATTAGAATGTTCATCAAAAACTCTAAAAGAAGGACTAAGAAGATGGGAGGAATCCCCATGTTATGGATATATAACCAATTTATAATACCTATGAACCATAACATGGATATGAGGGTGTTATTTCTCTAGAGTCTCTATCCAAGAAATAGGTGGGGAACTCACATGAGAAATAGTTGAGGCACTTGACACTAATTGGGTATATGATCTATTTTTAGAGGAAGCACACTAACAACTCCTAAGGGAGAAATAATCACTTCATTCACATGAATTCATCAATTAAAATCATTAATAATTTCACATAACTCCTCAAGACCTAGATATGCAAGGAGATCCTCATCAACTTGAATGGGTGAATGAGGCACAGCATGAGACTGAGATAAAACATCTTCAAATGAATGAAGCTCAGATTAATGAAAAGGATACCAAGTACATTGGTTATAGTCTTTCTAATATGGTTCCCTTTATAACATGAGAGGGTGTAGACTACCATGCTAGGTTGAGGGAAGCTCGTAGGTCCTATTGTGTCTATGGCATTCCATTGTAAGTGTAGTTCGCTCAGTGGTGAGCTTAGGGATGAGATATTGAATCCATTGAGATTGGCATCCCAAAGGGGGGAGATCAGCCATGGATGTAATGAAGTATAAGTAACATGGAAGACAATAAAAAAGGAAAAATGATGGAGAAACAATTAGGAGAAAGACACAAAACCAAAGCAAGAGAAAACAACCAAGGTGAGATCTGAAACACAACTGAAAGCAAAGTCTAATAGCTAATAGAGGGGAGTTGGCTAAGAGAGTTTTAAATGGGATAAAACTAATGTGAAACTATATGTGAGGTCCCATTGGGTGTGATATAATTTAGCTCCAAGAATATGAATAGAACAACTAGTGTTTGGTAGGGTGCTGAAGCAAACCACTAAGAGGTTAGAAGGCATATGGGTTCTATGGACTACATGAGATCTATAGTGGCTATCTGGTTTGTTAGCTTGCACCAAGATATAGACACACTTGAAAAGTAGGTTGGGGCTAGCATGAATAGGCACACAAAGTATGAATATTACTCTAATGGGTCCAACCATAGTAAGGCAAGTAGCTAAGACTAGACTATGGATTGCATCAACCAAGTGAGAAAAATAATACCAAATGAGGAGGGATAACAACCGAAATGTAAATCTAGAATCTAGGAAACTTTGAGGCCAAATTAAAGATATTTTGAGAAATAAATACGTTTCTAAGTAAGGGTTCAAGAGCATGCCTATTCTAGATTTGAGTTATCCTTCTAATTAAATACTATTGTTTTCTAACAATGTAATGTTCTAGTTTAACAAGAGAGAGATAATGTTTAAGCATGTTTTCTAGTTTGTTTTGAGAATGTATATATTTGTTATGCAATGAAGAAGGGTTAAAAAGAGATAAATGGTATGAAATAAAGGAATATTTAAAGACATGAAAATATTATTCAACCATATACAAATTCAATAAACTTTGGAAACTACTATAAGCAACACATAAAAATAACTATTTCACTAAAACAATTCAAACCCTAACATATACACTATTGTCCCAAAAATGAGTGATATTTTTGGGGGACAACAGCTTTCAAATTCCTCATTTTTCAAGCTTCTCATAAATCTATGGACTTAGCAGGTCAAGTTCAATGGGCTTCTACAGGTTGAAATCTACGGACTCTTTCAAGGTTAGAGAAAACTACGGACTTGGTTCCTACGGAATCTACAAATAGGCTCATTTCTACAAGTTCAACGAGTTCTAGGTTCAATCGGTTCAATGCTTTTGGTTCAACGGTAGGTTCAATCAAAGGAATGGTTTAATGTCTCAGTTCAACCAAGTGGTTCAATGTTGTGGTTCATCCTTTGGTTCAATCAAATAATTCATCAATCAGTTCAAGGCTTTGTTTGAACTGTTGAACCAAAACTTGGTTCAACAGTTAGTTCAAACATATGGTTCCAAGGCAAATTCAACAAGAGGTTCAAAGACTTAGTTCAATGGAATGGTTCAAAGCAGTGGTTCAACAGTTGGTTAATCACCAAAGTTCAAAGAGCTTCCCAAAGGACCTTGAAGGGCAGGTGCCCTTCTAGGGGACTCTCAGCTGCCAATTCAAAGACACTTCCTGAAGCCAAAAGGATGCTCAAAGAAGCCTGAAGGCCATTCAAAGACTGATCGAAAGGTAGATACCCTTGTGGGAGGATCTTCCTAACTCAAAATGAGTCATTTCTTAAGGCCCAAAAGGGCAAGTTCAATTTGGAAAAGTACCAAACAGAAAAGCCGAAAGAGGACAAAGGAATTATGCACTTGAAAACATCAAATTCAACATAGTGAACTAGCCATTGATCCTTTAAACATACAGACCAAAATACATTCACAAATTTCAAGGCCAAGAACAATAAAAAATGGGGAAGGAACAGAATAGCAAACTGAATCCAGGACCCGATTCAATTAACCAGAAAAGGAGGAATGATGAAGATAAGATCAGATCGCCAGGTGGACATTAAAAGTTGTAAAATTTCAATAAGCGTGACTTGTTTCCCTACATTGATAAAATCAAATGGGTAAAATGCCCCTAAGTTCTAACCTATCTTCTTAATAGATTCCAACACAACATGATGTATTACTATTCTCGAGTCCTTCTTGAAGAGGCTATATAAGGAACTCTCTTCTATTGTAAAAATGATTTCTTTCTTGACATTTAAGAATGAAACTCTGCCCAAATTGGAAGGCATTACTGAGACTTTGAGCTCAGATTGCTAATCATATTTTGTTACTAGAATAAGAAAGCAAGTGACCTTTTAGACTTTGTGCTGTGATATCTTTGTTGTTGAGGAAACTATTCTTATGTCTTTTTCCTTGATTTATTTTTTGTTCCTTTAATTCAACAAGCAGGATTAGTGAAATTAGTTAGAAAGGTGTCCTGAAGAATCAACTGTGGAGAGACTTTACACCCCCATAATTGCCTTTCAGTGTGTTTTGTTTTCATTTCTATGTAAAGGACCTTGGGGTGACTTTGTGCCCTCATTATCCTTCGTATCTTACTCTTGAGCAATCCAGGTGAAGACTTTGTGCTGCATCTCAATTTGCTGGTTATTACATCCTTTGTTACATTTTGTTGTTACTACCTAGAATACTCTTATGGCTTGCTAAATAGTATTTTTGAAAGAAGAGGAGTGCTTTCTATCATTTTCCTTGAGTTTCTCCTTTGACCTTCACACATCATCTTTGAAGAAAGAGAGATGGATGGTTTCTCCTACCCTTGAGTATTATTTTCTATTTATATATACACATAGCCTATCTATAGGGAACCTCCCCTTGATGAGAGGAGAGATCAGTCCCCTTCTGATGTGGTAAACCTACACATTTGGATGACTAATCTTCCTACTTTGGCTGATCAGACCTATTTTTTATCAATACATTGATCGACAAAATATTCAACCAATAGTTTTTGGCGACTCTGCTGGGGATATACATAATATTGTGCAATTTGGAACCTCAAGTTTTAGATTGAAACATCACCTATATAACCCATTATCATTATAACCCTTATCCATTTTAGACTCTAGTGACTCCATTTCATGTCTTACCCATTATTCTTTATAGACTTACCATTTTCATCCATCTCCATTATATTATCCAGTCTACGAAACTAGAGCTGCTGGGAAAGAAAGCACAGTTTGAAGCTCAAGCTTTAAGCTAAAGCAAGGCTAGTTTCTTTTCCATTTTTGTCTTATAATCTGGAAACTCCACTCAGATGTGTTATCCCTATTGTTCATAATCTAATCATGGCAGTTTGAGGCCCCTGGGGTAACTCATTTGGCCCACTTAATCTAACTCCACCCCTGCATGAGCTACCACTCAATTCAAGGAAGAATTTCCCCAAATTCTTTGGTGATGGAAGAGTCCACCCTAATGAACACATTGTAGTGTTCACCATATCCTATGGTGTGATAGGGGTGGAATTTGAAGACGTGGTAGTTAGGCTTTTTGTGGAGACACTACAAGGTGCTACTGTAGATTGGTTTTACATCTGCAAGCTAGATCAGTGACTGACTAAGATACACTTAAAGCCAAGTTCGAAGCAAGATTCAAGCCCACAGAAGATGCACATGCCTTACTGGCCTAGCTCACACAGATGAAGAAGGAGCCCTATGAACCTATGAGGGACTTCATTGCCAGGTTCAACAAGCTGAGGCACAAGATTCCCATGATCACCTAGCTAACACCTCAGAATCTCATGTGTTTCTTCATCAACTCATAGCTATATGAAGTGATTTTTTTGTTGAGACAGGCTAGACACATAGACCTTGAGGCTACTAAAGACTTGGCTACTGAGATAAAAGATGACCTTATCTTGGTAGGAAAGATAAGGAGAGATCTTAACAGAGCTAAACCCTCTTCATCTTTTGAATACTCACCCATAGTCAACACTGACCCAATGGTACAAAATATAGCAAATGAATTGCTAGCCTTGAAAAGGCAAATGGCATAAGGTATGTCTTCTACTCCTCTGTAAAGAAATGCACTAAGGAGAACATTCCCTAATTAGCCATATCAAGGCAATGTTGCCAGAAGTCAAGGGCAACCAAATTGTCTTCCTTCCCCACAGATGAATCATGCCCTTGAAGCACCTCCAACAAACTCGGTAGTTGGATATCTAGAAACAAAGCATGTTTCCTATTTCCAACCTGAGTTAGAGCAAGAAAATGGCACTGATCTCTTTAGGGAGGATCTAGAAAAATTAGCTAGCAACTCCCACATTAGTTTCTTGAATTACTAGGATAAACCCAGAAGTGAAGGTGAAGCAATCAAAGGATCATACATAGTATACACCCAGTCCCAGAATCAGTCAGCTTAGTAGGCTAACAAAGAGAAGACAAAGGAGTGACCCCAACTAGCAATTTCAATTGTTGAGTAGAAAACTCCTCTTCTTTTTCAGTCAAAGGACCCAATGATTGCCAAATAAGTAAGTACATTAAACATTTATGTACCTTTTACTTTTGATTCATAGATCAATCCTCCCCATCCCAAAAATCAAAAGGATGAACTCCCATCCTCTCTTCTAAGTCCATCTCAATCATTTGTCATGATTGATCATGTCAAGAAATCCAAAATTTAGATGATTGAGTTTGAATCCTTATAAGCCAATCCTAAGCAATTGGACATTGATGGAGAACCAAGTGTGGACCTGTCTAATGCAAAAATTGTGGTTACCCAAACATCAGCCCCTATAGCTCAAATTTTGTTTGAGCCTTCAAACAGGGTTAATTACTTCTTGACCATAAAGGATGCTCACATCTCAACCAATGAAATTCCTATAGCTGGCAATCCAAGATTTGATTCAAATAAGGCATCAGAAGAACTAGTAAGGCACAGTACAAATCAAGAAAGATATTCCATCTCTAATGAAGAGAAATCTGATAGAAGATTAGTTTTTGATGATGCTTGGATCTTGGAATCTGATGTCAGCATTTCTTCCACAGATGGATATAGATCTCTATTGCTCAGATTGAACACTACTCAGGGTGAAGAGGTCAAAATCCTTCACATCAAAGGAGATGTTGACCTGATGGTTTGTCAGGGGTCTAATGCTGACAATCAAAGTATGTACTAGATTGGACCAATAGAACAACAAGTTATGATGGTGGACCATACTGTTGCAAATCAAAATTAGGGAAAGGAACCCTTCACAAGGAGAGCAAGGAGTTATGGTTTTCAGTTTGAAGACCATGTCTTGCCACGAAACAAGAAGAAGAAAAAGCCAAGAGGAAGACACAAAAAATTGGTTTCCTGGTGGAGAGCTCCATTCACCCATCACTGTTTCTGGGGACAAAATGTCTTCTTGCTAGTTTACCAATATGGCACACTCTTTTCTCTACCTAACAATGGGTAGCATCTGAAACACTTCAAATCTTGAAGTATCAGATTATTGCATATGTATATATGTATACTTGTATAGTTTTTATTTTTGTTTTGTTTTATTTGTTTTTGTTTTTGATGCCTTTCATTCTGGGTAGCATGACTTCGTAACTCAATGGTACACATGAAGACACTGGAGATTTTGGATTCTAATCCTTTCAATTATTTTTGTAATTGATAGAAGTTCCCCAACTGGAGCTAGCTATTATCCCCCAAAAATATCACTCATTTTTGGGATAACATTTGAACTATTTTGGTCTTACAAACCAAAATTGTCTCTTCCCTTTTCAAAATTTGTCCTGGGCATTCAAATTCCTCATTTTTAAGCTTCTTGAAAATATATGGACTCAGCAGGTCAAGTTCAATGGGATTCTACAGGTTGAAATCTATGAACTCTTTCAAGGTTAGAGAAAACTACGAACTTGGTTTCTACGGACTTTGCAAACAGGCTCATTTCTATAAGTTCAACGAGTTCTAGGTTCAATCAGTTTAACGGTGGGTTCAATCAAAGGAATGGTTCAATTTCTCGGTTAAACCAAGTAGTTTAATGCTTTGGTTCATCCTTTGGTTCAATCAAACAATTTTTCAATCAGTTCAAGGCTTTGTTTGAATCATTGAACCAAAACTTGGTTCAATGGTTAGTTCAAACACATGGTTCAAAGGCAAGTTCAACAAGAGGTTTAAAGCCTTGGTTCAATGGAATGGTTCAAAGTCATGGTTCAACAGTTGGTTAATCACCAAATTTCAAAGAGCTTCTTGAAGGACCCTGAAGGGTAGGTGCCCTTACGGGGGACTCTCAGCTACCAATTTGAAGACACTTCTTGAAGCCAAAGGGACGCTTGAAGAAGCCTGAAGGCCATTCAAAGACTACCTGAAAGGTAGATACCCTTACGGGAGGCTCTTCCTGACTCAAAATAGGTCATTTCCTAAGGCTTGAAAGGGCAAGTTTAATATAAAAAAGTTCCAAATAGAAAAGCCAAAAAAGGATAAAGGAATGGCATGCCCAAAAATGTCAAATTCAACATAGTGAAATAGCCGTTGATCCTTTAAACATACAGACCAAAATACATTCATAGATTTCAAGACCAAGACTAGCAAAAAACAAGGAAGGAACATAATAGAAAATTAAATCTAGGACCTGATTAAATTAACCAAAAAAGGAGGAATGATGAAGATAAGATCAGATCGCCAGGTGGACATTGAAAGTTTCAAACTTTCAATAAGCACAACTTATTTCCCTGCATTGATAAAATCAAATAGGTAAAATGCCCCTAAGTTCCAGCCTATCTTCTTAACAGATTCCAACGCAACATGATGTATTACTATTATCGAGTCCTTCTTGAAGAGGATATATAAGGAACTCTCTTCTATTGTAGAAAGGATCTCTTTTTGGACATTTAAGAATGAAACTCTGCCCAAATTGCAAGGCATTACTGAGACTTTGAGCTTAGATTGCTGATCATATTTTGTTATTGGAATAAGAAAGCAAGTGACTTTTTAGACTTTGTGATGTGATATCTTTATTGTTGAGGAAACTGTTCTTATGTCTTTTTCCTTGATTTTATTTTTGTTCCTTTAATTCAACAATCAGGATTAGTGAAATTAGTTAGAAAGGTGTCCTGAAGAATCAACTGTGGAGAGAATTTACACCCCCATAATTGCCTTTCAGTGTGTTTTTTTTTTCATTTATATGTAAAGGACCTTGGGGTGACTTTATGCCCTCATTATCCTTCGTATCTTACTCTTGAGCAATCCAGGTGAAGACTTTGTGCTGCATCTTGATTTGCTGGTTATTACATCCTTTGTTACATTTTGTTGTTACTTCCTGGAATATTATTGTGGCTTGTTGAGTAGTACTTCTAAAAGAAGAGGAGTGCTTTCTGTCATTTTCCTTGAGTTTCTCCTTTGATCTGCACACATCATCTCTGAAGAAAGAGAGATGGATGGTTTGTCCTACCCTTGACTATTATTTTCTATTTATATATACACATAGCCTATCTATAGGGAACCTCCCCTTGATGAGAGGAGAGATCAGTCCCCTTCTGATGTGGTAAACCTACACATTTGGATGACTAATCTTCCTACTTTGGCTGATCAGACCTATTTTGTTTATCAGTATGTTGATCGACAAAATATTCAACCAACATACACTACGCAAAATAATGGAGTTTCACATTGCATATCAAAGTGCCATCAGATCAAACTCAAATATGAAGTGAAAATGTTCTACTAACTAATAATCTAAGCTATGAATCAATGTAGGAGGAAGACCAAGCTATGTGAAAGCTGAAGTCCAAACCAAAAGCCAAGAGCAAAGGAGGAGGTGAAGTGAGAATGTGCAATGGTGTAAGAGTTCCATCTAAGTGCATAAATAAAGTTCAATTTAAAATGTAAAAGATTGGGATCAAGACATAAGGAAAAAAGAACAGTTGAGAGTAGTAATGGAGTCTCCAAAAAAGTGTGTAGTAGCATATGGGATTCTATATCCCCAATCAAGCTTAAGAGTGTCAAGAATGAACCAAGAGAGATTCAAGAAGGCATGAGAGTCAAGAGAGAGAAGAAAAATAAATAGAGAGATGGAATGATAAGAGAGATAGGATCAAATGAATGATAAAGAGGCATATATTCCCACCCAAATATACCAAATAACTTAAAACTAGCCATTTTTTACCATTTGGCTTCTATAAACATAAAAATCTGCTCACAATGGTCCCAATTGTCACAACTCCCCTGGACCAGTTTAAGACTCCTTTGGGCTCAACCTTATCCTCTTGGCCATAAACCAAACCTAACCATAGCCAAATTGACCTAATAACTAAAAACACCTCTTTAACTCAACTTGACCTTATCTCTTGACCACCAATGATCACCTTAACCGTTGATGGTCACCATGATTGCCAATGGTCAAGTTCCACCATCTAAACCAACTTAACTAACACATCACTCTGACTTGATTTTATATAATTATATTGTCAAATTTTTGTGTAAGACCATACATGTTGAAGTTAAAATTAGATAGAAAGATGGATCCCTTGTTAACATCTTATTGTACCTCTCCTTCCTTTCTTGTAAGAAGAGAGGAGTAGGAGGTGAAAAAAGATCCACAAATTCAAGATCTTTTACATCCATAGTTTCTTTTGTAGGTGTTCTTCTAAAAATCCATTAATCTATCCATCACATCAGAGATTTGACTTGTTACCACCCCTTGACTGATATCTAAGTACCGTTACTTTACTATAATCATGTTAGACTCCATCAATGAGCCCACCACCTTAACCATTCATTTGGTCAATCCTCAGTAAGATAAGTATTTGTTTTTAATCTATCAATTTTTTTGTTTCCATTTTACAATTAACCTAGCATAAAATAATCCCCCAGAATTGCCTTTTATGATGCCATCATTCTGACCTTTTATCACCTAAACCTAACACATAGTAATCACCAATGGTCATCCTAACCACCAACGGTCACCTCAACCATCGATGGTCACACCAAATGCTGATGGTCACTATGGTATAAAATAACAACAAGTTATTTTCACCCACCTACCCTCAACAAAATCCAACTTTATTTTCATCTACCTTTTCATAGACCCCCAACTTATTTTATAAATCACACCTAACCTATTTAGCATTAGTATTGACCCACTTATTTCTATATTAGTCATTTTAACCTATTTCCTTATCAAGCATTTCATGTATTCAATATTAGTACCTTTTTATTATTTATGAAAGTACTTTATATTCTATTTTATAAACTTAATTGTTTAAAATGTGTGGATTGATATCTCCTAAGGAAGCTCTTACTTCCAAGATCTAGTTAGTGCTAGGCAATCCACCCAACTATCTATCTAACCAACCATTTTCTTTTGTATTGTCTTATTTTTAGGTCATCCTCCTAATCCAAAGAGGAGTTCTTTATAATCATCTAATTCAATGCATGCACAACCAAATAGTTTTTTCAACCATACTCATATCTAGTTTCTTTCTTCTTCCTTAGAATAAAATCTTAAAATATCTAAAACATTCTATCACACCTGGTGGGACCCTTGAGTCTCTACTTGAGTTTCTTTTGTTTTCATCTATATGATATTCTCCCTATTTTGTGCTCATAAATAAAATTAAAATTTCTTTTGGGTTTAAAATCAAACTACATACATTTGTTGCTTGCAAGTTTAGCTCACTTAGTTGAATTAAAGTAGAGTAATTTTATCATAGAATCACTTTTATCACACACACAAACTAAACCACCTAAATCAATCAAACATATAAAAAACTTGACATAAGGCCCAACTGGGATTTCATCACCTAGTGGTCACCTTACCCTTTCCTAGCAATCCTACTCGGAGGTCATTACCAAGGGGAGAACCAACTTAGCTCTCTGGTTGAGTATAAACTCTAGAAATCGGTATATATTGGCTAATAACTTTAAATCCTTATCTCTATGGTGTGTGAAGTGAGGGGGTACGCCTTAATACCAAACCATGTATTTATTTCAAATATATATCCTTTTGAGAGCCTAAACACAACCAGAAACCAACTATAGACTTCTTTTCTAGTACCCACTCTACAATCCAATCTTAGTCACATAATTTCTTACAAATATTAAGGCATAAGCCAAAAGAGAGACTAAAAGGAACTTTAGGACTTAACGTAATTTTTACTATGTGTTTGATTTCCTTGTTCATTTCTTGTCTTCTCTCTTTTTGAGTGGTGAGATTGTTTTTATATTCTCTCTCCCTTATCTTGTATGGATATAACTCGTTAGTAGTGAAAGAATCTAGTAAAATATAACCCATCACCAAACTAATTAACCTCTTATACCTCTTCATCCATAGAGTATGTCTCAACCAAAATATTATCTTCGTCCTTTAGGAAGTCCTTCTTTCCCATGGGTAGTTACCCAAGGAGACATAGACTTTTCCACCAAATATAACAACCCTGTGGCACTTCAACATTAACTTAGCACTATGCCTCACCATACCATTTCTTCAATCTCATCTATGGACCCACCTTATTGCATGCCTTCCCACCTTATGGGGAACCCTTACATTGTCATAGTCTCCACCCAACCATGGACCACCTAAGCATATTCATCCACTAATAATCCTTTTGATACTACTATGGAAAACATACCTACCCAACAAACCAAAACCCTTACACTTTCCACCCCCACCAACAACTCCTCTACCTTAGGAGAAACCCAATGATTAACCACCTATACTCCCCTCACAATGGGAGCACCTATTAATGGCATTGCCAACCTTCCTTCAGCTACCCCCAATCCATTAGTCACTACTCCACTTCAAAATATTGTGGTGTCTATACCTTTTGCCTTACCATTGATCAATAAAAAGGTCACCACCTTTCCTTTAGTTACAAACCCAACCAAAACTCCTACGAAAACTAATTTAACCTCCCAATAAGTGTCCATCACACCCAACTTGGGTTACATCCCTAACCTACAAGGGAATGTACCTCTACCCATTATCCAACCACCACCTAAATCCACCTACCCCTAAATAGCATCCACCCAACCACCTATGTCCATATATCAATATGTGGTAGCTTATCAACCTCCCACCAACTATCAATATATTACCCAACCACCACTATAGTATATACCCCAGAAATTTTTAGGCACACAACCCCAAATAGATATAATGAAAATTATTATTGATAAAATGACTACTTTAGAGTCATCCATTTCTAGGGATCACAACATCTTATCATATGACTAGATCTGTAATGAACCCATTCAACCATCTATCCATATCAGACCATATCCTCCTCAGTGGGAGATTCTAAAGTTATATCAATTTAAAAGTAAAGAGGACCCCAAATATAACCTTAGAGCATTTAGGCATTCATGCTATATGATTTCTTATGATGATGCTCTCCTTCTCTGAACCTTCCCTATGTATTTATCCAACCTAACATTTGATTGGTATAGTGCCATTACCAAAATTCTCTCTTCTCTTTCACCTAGCTAGCCCAAACTTTCTTGGATCACTTCTCAATAAATATCTCCATGAAATTTTCCATCACTGACCTTTACTCTATCTGATAATTTGATGATGAGTCTATTGTTTATTTTTTAGCCCATTAGAGGATCATAATCAATCAACTTTAATTCTCTTTACCCCAACCCAAACTAATAAATTTTTTTTCTCAGGCATACACCAAACACATCTATTCTACATTGAATGTTTAGAGCTTCAAAACCTTTAACGATGATTTTACCATGGTGTGTAAGCTAGAAAATAGAGTCATCGATGAAGGAAAGATAAATTTGAAAAACAAAAACTCTACCTACAAAACCAATGAGTCCTCTTCCTCTAAACTAAGTAACCAAACCAATATCAATGCCAAAATAAAGGGAACTATGAATGTAGTTATCCTTTAGATTTCTCTTCCACCATCTATCAATAAACCAAACTCCTCTACCCCTTTAAAACAAAACATGAGAAAACAAAAATGAAACAATTAGAGATATTTTGCACCACTTGGGGAATCTTATGCTTTGGTCCTAGAGAAGTTGCTAAAAGCTAATATCATACATCTTCTTTCCATCAAGCTCCCTCAATATTTTGATTCTTCTTCTCCTACACCTAGTTAGTACAATGAGAATGACCTATGTGATTTCTATCAAGTAGTTGGGCATGATATTAGTAGGTGTAATACCTTCAACAACATTGTACATACCCTCATTAACAAGGGGGATCTTATGTTGGACAACCCCAATTCACCTCTAAACCAAACCCTTGAAAATTTTAAGTAACATTTTCCCAATCATGCACCTAAAAAAATAAAGACAAAAAAAATTGAGTGTTCTCATGATGCCCATACTTTTAATATGGTTCTTGACATGCTCATTACTAAAGAACCTACTTCCCAATCTACCTATTCTTTTCCCTCTACACTCATTGAGGTAGTGGAGTTACCTTCTCTTCTTTTATAGACCTAAACTGAAGAAGTAACCTTTTCCCCTCTTATTGAGGTAGTGGAGTCATCAACCCTTCCTTCAACTGATATACTTGAGTAAGAAACCATCACCACTGTACCTCCTCCTTCAACCACCAAACAATTCACTTCCCCTTTGGAGATCATTCCCAAGGGGGAAACCACCATATTTTCACCACCCATTGAGGAACCACCCATCCAAACCTTGAACCCTTTGATTTAGGAAATGGATGAGGTCACCACTCCCCATTCTTAACCTATGGGTTTATCTTTTGAGCCCACTGCATAGGAAACAAGACCAATCTATAAACCATTCTCTAGGATAGTTTAGAGATTATAGTTTGTCTCCAAATTTGACATGGATAGAGATACTTTTTGGCAAAAATTGGGGCTCCCTTATATCACCAAACAAGAACCTCCAACCACTTTTTTGATAGACCAAACTACCACTTGTACCATCTAACCCATTATTATATCAACTAAAATAATAAAAAACTCTACCAAACCAACCATTTCTTAACAACCAAAGCAACTAAATCCATAATAACCAAATCATCCTCTATAACTTTAACCAAAATAACTAAAAACCTTGGCATCTTCCCTATATAGATCCTTAATCATCCATCCTTGAAATTAGAGATAACCTTGTTAGACCCACCAACCAAGGAGGTAAAGCCACCAAAAGGCCAGAAGTCTAGGTTTCCCCCCCTCGATCTTTCCCTCTATATTGGGGCCTCGTCCTTATACTTTGATTAGGAAGCCAACTATTTTAATAAAAACCCAACTACTTCTTTTGGTTACCCCATCACTCTTGCTTTTTGACATGCTTGAGCCATCAATAACTAACCTAGCTACCTTGGCATATCCTACCTCCAACTTATCAACTCCCTTATCTAAACCAAAATCATTAATTAGTAATGCCACATTACCCAATACCTCTACCACCAAGTCTATTTCTAAAAATACTTCCATCTCACCAACTAAGGCCAAAACCTCTAAACCCTCTCCACCTTTAGCTAAGTCTTACTCAACTTTTTTTCAAAGGTTACTATAAGATTCTTGCTTGACCTTACCTCCTATCAAAAAAATTGACCCTCTAGGTCAAAAACCTATCTAGTATAATGACTTCCAAGTATGTGCCTATCATAAGACACCCAAGCATGACATAGAGAACTAAAAAGCTCTCCAAACCATAATCCATCAACTCTATGATGAGGATGATTTATGAACAGATGAACCCCTTATGATCTTGGTACCAATCCAACAACCAATAACCACTACCCAATGCCTACCTACTCCCCCACTCTCACCTCAAAGTGATGAGGAATCAAACCAATCTCCTACCCCAATTCTTTCCTCTATCCATACTATCCATGTGGTCACATTATCACATGATCAATAAAAGGATAAGGGAAAGGTGAAAGTGTGCATCCCATGGACATACCCATCTTCCACCTCTCAACCAAGTCAAAATCAGGCACCTTCACCTTTAGCCAAACCCAAGGTATCTATCTTGGGTACCTCTCAATCAAACCCCTCTAAATCAATCAGGAGAGTGGTGCTCAAAAAACTTCACCAAACCCTAGAAAAAATGAGTCTATATGAATTAATTTCTAATTTACCTCATCATCACCAAGCAATGATAAATTAATTGTAATCAATAGAGGTCCAACCTAAAGATCCTCAACCTTTGGTAGCCTTTGTTTGTGCTCTCCAAATTTCCAATCTTGTCACCTTTAAGGATTTGAAAATACCTTCTATCCATCTTGATGACCCAGATCCCCCTCTTTTCATTACTACCTACATCAACCAAACCCAAATAAAATGGGTTATGATTGATGGGGGAGCTAGCATTAATATCATCTCCTCCCATGCCTATGATTAACTTAAACTACCAAACAATGTCATGTTTGAAACCTTGGCCATCCTCTGATCTTTTAATGACACTTTGGCCACTACTCTAGAAATTGTTATCCTTGACATCTATTTAGGGCCTCTCACACTCCTTGAACTCTTCTATGTAGTGGAAGGTGAATTCTAGTATATTGTTTTGTTAGTATGACCGGATCTGTTCCATGGGTTATGTACCCTCTACCCTTCATCATTGCATCAAATTTGAGCATGAAGGTCAGGTTATCACTATACAAGCAACCCAAGTCCCTTTTCATCATGCAACATCACTGATCAACCCAATGAAATCCTCTTACCTCTATCTACCACACCCTTATCAACCAAAGGCAAGTCCTTAACCATAAAAGGTGAAGTCATATCTTATTCTACCAATGAGGCATCTACTAGCTCATTAATCCCCTTAGATCAAATCCTCATCATAGACCAGTTGGAATAAACATTCTAATATCTTTCACTCGGGGAATATCACCTCTTAACCTATGATTCCTTCCTTTCTCCCCATGAATATGGGAAACATAGAAATCAACTTGGGTATGACCCCAATATTAGAGCCATTATTCCCCTTGGACATTCAAACTATCAAACCTATTTTATCTATGGGGGACTTGACAAACCCATTGGCACTTTTATCACCTCATTTTCACCTCAACTATTCACCTTTGGTGTATCTTACTTTTATAAACCTAAGCTTTCTAAGACATACCTTCATAGGTGTGTTTGTAAGGGATTTGGTCTTGGTCGATATGAGCATGGCCCACACCAGTTGATTTCAATCAAAAATAGAAAGCCTCATGAGAAACATGGCCTCAAATTCATTCCACCCTTAAATAAAACCACATTACTTACCACCACCGTTGTTAAAGAAGACATCCCTTCCTCACCAACCTATTCTCCACACGAGTGTGAGGATGATGACATCATCACACCTAAGTTTTTTTCATCAACATGATTAGCCTTAGACCCATAACTTATCAAAAGGAAGGGGAAATTGTAACCATCCCTTTGACCCATTCTAAGATGAGAGGAGATGACTCTCTACCATTAATAACATTCGATGTCAAGATGATGACTCCGTTCTCACCTATCTTGGTGCACCAGATTCTTCCATCCACAAATCCTTACCTATGGAGACTTAAACCATATTGAATAAATCCACCATGGATATAAACTTGGGCACTCTAGAGAACCCCCACATTGTCAAAATTAGGCAATCACTAAATTCTAAATAGCTTTAGGGTTTCCCCTCCTTGTAAGACCATAGCATATCCTTTGATTGGTCTTATAATGACATGCCAAGAATCAACCCCTCTATTGCTACCCATAATATAGTCAACAACAATGATGCCAAACCTATCAAGTAGAAATTTTAATGAATGCACTTTTACATAGACCTTCTTGTCAAAGAAGAGCTTCAACATCTCTTATCCATCAATTTTATTTAGCCCATTGATTACTCCCAATGGGTTTCAAATGTCATACCTATCACCAAATCCACAAGGGGACTATGCATTTATGTGGACTTTTGTGACTTGAACCTTGCTTGCCTAAATGATTAATTTATTCTTCCAACCATCAACTAACTATTTGATCTTAAAACCATCCACGAGATGTTATCTCTCATGGACAGGTTCTCAAGTTATAATTAGATCCTGATCGCCCCTAAAGATTAAAAACAACAACCTTTATCACCCCACAAGGGACTTTATGCTATAGGGTCATGCCTTTTGGACTAAAGAGCACTGGTACAACCTACCAACATGCCATAACTTACATCTTCCATGACCTCATCCACAACATAATCAAGGACTACATGAATGACCTTCTTGGGAAATCCAAATATCATAAGGATCATTTGGCCATTCTCAAAATTATCTTTGAGTGACTCATCCATTACCATGTCTGCCTTAACCCTAAGAAGTGCATTTTTAGGGTCTTGTTAGGAAAGATCTTTGGATTTATTATTTCCCTTTGGGGAATCAAATTTGATCCTATTAAAATCAAAGCAATCATTGACATGCTTCCTCTAATCAACCTAAAGCAACTTTGTAGTTTACAAGGGAAGCTCCAATCCATTCATCACTTTATCTCTTAGCACTCAGACTGATGTTATCCCTTCCACCACCTTTTGAATAAGGACATATATTTTAAGTGAAAATATGAATATCAAAAGGCCTTTGATTCACTTAATAAGTAAATTTTGTCTCCACTTATCCTCACTCCTCCCAAGGATGACCAACATTTTTACCTTTATATCTCTACCACTGACCACTCCTTAGGGGAAATGATTGCTCATTAGGATAAATAACAAAGAGAAATATATCTACTACATCAATCTCATGTTTGTAGAATATGAGACTTAATACACCCATACTGAGAAACTTTAATTATGTTTTTCCCAAAATTTGTCACTCATTTTTGGGACAACATATAAACTATTTTGGTCCTACAAGCCAAAATTATCTCTTCCCTTCTCAAAAATTATTCTGAGTATTCAAATTCTTCATTATTCAAGATTTTTTAGTTAAGGGACTAGCAGGTTCAATAGGTTCAATGACTTCAATAGGTGAGCTCTCTCTAAGGAACAAGTTTCCAACACTTAGGCAATTTCAAGGTTGGTTCAACACTGAGGTTCAACCAAAAGGTTCATCGGCAAGCTTCAAACAAAGGAATGAACCATTGAAAAATTGAACCTTGAACCAAAATGGTTCAACAGGTTCAAAGGTTCAATAGGTTTAAAGGTTCAATGGCATCGGCAAGCTTAAAGAGTTAAGCGCTTCGGCAAGAGTTCTAAGTTCAACCGCTTTGGCAAGTTCAACGGCTTCAAAAGACTTAATGAAAAGAAGAAAGATTGAACCATTGAACCATTGAACCTTAAACCAAAAGGATCAACGGATTCAAAGGTTCAAAGGTTCAACGAGATTGGTTCAAGTAGTCAATTGAAAGCTTCAAATAAAAGATTAAACTATTGAATCAATTGAACCAAATTTGGTTCAATCAGTTATTTCAATCGAACGGTTCAAAGGAGTGCCCCAAAGCCCAAAGGGCAAGTGCGCTTGTGGAAGGTAGTGAACCAAAGGCCAAGTGCCATTATGGAGGGTAGTGAACAAAGTGGACAAAGAGATATCTTTTAGAAAGATTTTACATGGTGAAATTTTACAAGGTAAAGGAAAGGTTTCCTTCGGACAAGTGTTCAAAGGAATTCCTTTAGACATTTTGTTCGAAGGAATTGAAGATGAAGACCACCCGAAGGACCCTGAAGGGTAGGCACCCTTGTGGGGGGGCTCTTAGTGACTAGGAAATGGATCTTCTCAAGGCCTGAAGGGACACCTTCCCTTTAGGAGGTTCTAAAGACATTAAGATAAAGGAATATTTCTATGAACTTTGTAGACTCATTCATATGGACTCTATAGGCTCATTTCTATGGACTCTGTAGGCTCATTTCTATGGACTCTGCAGGTTGGTTTCTACGGACTTTGTAGGCTTGATAAAGATGAAGGAATTTCAAAGCTTAAAAAGACTTAGAGAAAACAAAGGCTTCTAAGAAAGAAGATGCACCATTGAACCTTGAACCAAAATGGTTCAATGGGTTCAAAGGTTCAATGAGAGTGAATGAAATAGGAAAGTGAATGAACCAAAGAAGCGATAGAATCAAGGAGCCAAAAAGGCCACCCAAACCATTGAAATAGTGAACCAATGACGTCCCCACAGATGTCAAATTTAGGGTAATGAAATATCTATTGATTTTTAAATGTGACGTAGAACCTAAAAAAAAACTCAGTGACCAGTTGAAGGAGGAGCCAAAAGAGCCAGCAAAAAGAGAAAAGATATCCTGAGAGCTCAAATTACAACAATAAAGAGGGAAAGACCAAAAATATCTATGTAAGAGTTATTTCAGTAGGTGGAATAGTCCATCAAGTAGATATTTGAGCTTGCAAACATTAAAAGCATAGCCTATTTTTCTCCCTTAGAGTAAAGGTGAAGTGGATAGCTACAAAGACATCAAGAAAAGGACCAGATGACCCAAGCCTAGGAGAAGACATTAGAGATGAATTGACATGCCATAATTAAGGTAGATGCCCTGTTCCAACATGGCCCTCTTTGACAAAAATAAAAATGTATTCAAGGCATTAAATACAGAATGGGCCATTCCATGAAACAAAGCACCAATCCTTTTTTGGCTACTATATATTGTAATCTCTTATTTTATGCAAAGGAGATCTCTCTAATATAGAAGCGAAACTCTGCCCAAATTGAAAGGCATTTCTTGAGACTTTGAGCTCAAAATGTTAATCATATTTATTTATTTAAATGAGAAAGCAAGTGAACTTTCAGACTTTGTGCTAGAATAGCTTGTGTTATTGAAGAAATTATTATTATTTCTGTTTCTTGAATGCATTCTTGTCCATTTAATTATATAAGTAGGACTAGTGGAAGTAACTAGGAAGGTGTCCTAAAGCTGACTATGGAAAGACTTTGTGCTGCCATAATTGTCTTTAGTGTGTTTATTTTCTATTTCTATGTAAAGGACCTTGGGAAAACTTTATTTCCTTATTTTCCTTCATATTTCACTCTTTGGAAGTTGAGGGGGAGACTTTGTGCTACACCTGATTCTGCTGGTTATTGTGCCCTTTTCCAGTTACTTTTACTATGCAGGAAGGAATCTAGCTATTGACTGAGTATTACTTCTAAAAAAAGAGAAGTACCTCTAGAAATCACATAGAATTTCTCCTTTATCTGTGAACATCATCTATAAAAAAAGAGAGATGGATGGTGTTATCCTACCCTTGAGTGTTATTTTTTGCATATATATATATATATATATAATATAACACCTCACAATTATAGGGACCCTCCCTAAGATGAGAGGAGAGATTTGTCCCCTTTTGATGTGGTAAACCTGCACATTTGGCTAACCTATCTCCTTATGCTATGGTTGAAACAACCTATTTTTCCCATCAATTAGCTGGTGACAAAATATTCACCCAATAATTTTTGGTGACTCCGCTGGGGAAGAATGTGTAGTTTGAAGCCTCAAGCTTCAAGCTAAAATAGGGCCAGTTCTTTTCCATTTTTATTCTAAAATGTGGCAAATCCATGCTATAATAGAAGACTGAGAGCCCAAGGTGTTATTGACCCTATTTTTGAGTTGGTGTAGAAGGGCAATTTTGATTTGTTCCCTCCACAACTTCAAGTTCAATGAACTAGGAGTCTTTCTCCTATCAACACCAAATCACCAATACAAGGCAGAGTTTCTTTTTTTGCTATTAAAAGAGCTTTGCCTCTACATACTCCACCCAGATTTGTTATCCCCCTTTTTCATAATCAAATCATGGTAGTTCATGGCCCCTGGGGTAACTCTTTTGGTCCACTCAATCTAACTCCACCTCTACATGAACTGCCTCACAGTTCCAGAAATAATTTAACCAAGTTCTTTGGTGATGGGAGAGTTCATCTTAATGAACATATTACAACCTTTAGTATAGCCTGTGGCATGATAGGTGTGGAATATGAAGACGTAGTAGTCAGGCTATTTGTGAAAACACTATAAAGCACTGTTACAAACTAGTTCTACCATCTATAGGCTCGGTCAGTGATTAATTGGGACACTCTCAAAGCCAAATTTGAAGCAAGGTTCAAGCCTGTAGAAGATGTGCATGCATTATTGGCCTAGCTCACACAAATGAAGAAAGAGCCTCATGAACCTATGAGGGAATTCATAGCCAATTTTGACAAGCTGAGGAACAAGATTCCTATAATTACTCAGACAACAGTTGAGAACCTTAAATGTTTCTTCATCAACTCATAGTTTCCTGAAGTGAGTTTTTTGCTAAGACGTGCTGGACAGATAGACCTTATTTTTGCTCAAGATTTGGCCATTGAGGTGGAACATGATCTCATCTTTGTAGGGAAGATAAGAAGAGATCTTAATATAGGTAAATCTTCTTCATCTTCTAAGAATTCATCTAAAGGCACCACTGATCAAATGGTGCAAAAGATGGAAAATGAGTTACTAGCTCTTAAAAAGTAAATGGTGCAAGGGATGTCTACTCCTCCTTCATACAGAGATATACCAAGGAGAACATTTTCCAATCAGTCATACCAAGGCAACGTTACCAATAATCAAGGGCAGCCAAATCATCTTCCTCCCCCACAGGAGAAACCTACCATTGAGGCAACTCTAGCCAACTCAGTTGTTGGATATATTGATATAGAATCAAATTTCCCTTTCCAACTTGAGTTTGATCAAGAAAATGATGTTGATCTCTTTTTAGTAGACCAAGATGAATCAACTAGTGACTCCAACATTGGTTTCCTAAATTACCAGGATGAACCCAGAAGTAAAGATGAAGCATTTGATGGATCATATGTTGTATTTACGCGGTCCCAGAACCAGTCAGCCCAGCAAGCTGATAAGGGAAAATCAAGGGAGAAATCTCAACCAATAATTTCAATTACTAAATGGGGGACTACTTTACCTTTTCAATCAAAGGACTTGGTAATCACTAAAAAAGTAAGTACATCAAGCATTCCTGCACCTTTTGCTTCAAATTCACAGACCTATACCACCCTTCTAAAAAACTAGAAGGATGAACTTCCTTCTTCCGTTCCTAGTCTATTTCAGTCATTTGACATAGTTGACCATGTCAAGAAGACCAAAATTCAAATGACTGAGTTTGAATTCCTACAATCCAATCCTGAGCAGTTGGATAGGTTAGTTTATTATGTGAAGAATCAAACTACCCCTACAGGACAAGATGTTAGAAAGGTAACTCATGATCCCCCATGGAACATGTCCATCCCAAACAATCTTGTCATTACTCCTCTTACTTCCCCTGGGAAAATAGAGCCTTTCTATATTTCCCTATTGATAAACGGTCACAAGCTAAGAAACTACATCATTGATTTTAGAGATTTAGACAACGTCATGCCTACCAAAGTGGTGGAATCTCTTGGACTCATGCTAACTAGGACATTTGGGAGATGCTTCTCAATGGAGAACAAACAAGTGTCACTGATGGGACAAATTAATGATGCCCAATTTGCATTTATCGCATTTACAGAAAGAGAATCGAGATGACAGTCCTGGTGGTCGACGTCCCAGCCTCATATGGCATCCTTCTTGGATGAAATTTTTGTAAAGATGTTGGTGGTGAATTAAGCATGGACCTGTCTAAGGTGAGGATCCCTATCAAAGGTGTCATGTAGAGGCTGATCCTTGAAAAGGAGGAAAAATATGTTATCACCCAAACACCGGCTCTTGAAGCTCAAATTTTGTTTGAGTCTTTAGGTAGGGGTAATTTTTTTTTGTCTACTAAGGATGTTTCTATTACAGTAGACAAAAGTCCTATAGGTGGTGATCTAAAAATTGATTTAAATAAGAAATCAGAAGAATTGGTAGGGTGCAATACAAATGAAAAAGGATCTCCCCTCTCTAATGAAGAAAAATATGATAGAAGATCAGTTTCTAATGGCATATGGATTTTAGAATTTGATGGAAACTATTCTTCCACCGGTGCTAGAGCTGGGATTGTTCTAATATCTCTTCAAGGAGATATTTTTCCTTCTTCATACAAGTTGTAGTTCAGCAACACCAACAACACTGTTGAGTATGAATCTCTGTTATTCAAGTTGAATGTAGCTCAAAACAAAGGTGTTAAACTTATTCATGCTAAAGGAGATGCTGAACTAATGGTTTGTCAGGTGAGGAACTTGTGTCAAACCAAGAATAAAAGATTGTGCCATTACAGCAATATGGTATGGGACTACCTTGAAAGTTTTGATGCTTTCAATATATTTGCAGTGCCTAGAGAGCTTCATAGTCATGCAGATTCATTGGTTGTCTCTGCAACCCTCATGGTTCCTCACAAAGACTTTGAAGAGCATAGTTACACTATCAAACTAGTCTTTTGACCAAGTGTGCCTGATAAAGCTAACCATTGGTAGGTGTTTGATGCTAGCAATCAAATCATGTGCTTCACTAGACCAGAAGAGCAACAAGCTATGGTAGTGGACCATACTACTATGCGCTAAGGTTAGGAAAAGGAACTCTTTACCAAGAGAGCAAGGATTTATGGTTTTCATATTGGAGACCACGTCTTGCCATGGGGCAAGAAGAGAGAACCAAAAGGAGTGCACAAAATATGTGATTCCTAGTGGAGAGTTCCATTTGCACATCACTAATTCTGGGGAGAAAATGGTTTCTTACTAGTTTATTAGGACGAAACACCATTTTCATTGTCTCACAATGGGTGGCATCTGAAGCACTTCAATCCTTGAAGTATCAGATAAGATCACCTGTACATATGTATATTTGTTTAGTCTTTAGTTCTTTTTAGTGATTTTCATTTTCATTTCTTTTTGGTAGCTTTCTTTTTTGGGTAGCATGACTCCATAGCCTAATGGCATACTTGAAGGCACTGGAGATTCTGGTTTCTACTCCCCTTAACTACTGTAAGATTTCAATTGAAGTAAGTTCCCTAACTGGAGCCAACTGTTGTTTCCAAAATCTGTCACTCATTTTTGGGACAACATATAAACTATTTTGGTCTTGCAGGCCAAAATTCTCTCTTCCCTTCTCAAAAATTGTTCTGAGCATTCAAGCTCTTCATTATTAAATCTTTTTTAGTTAAGGGACTAGTAGGTTCAATGACTTCAATAGGTGAGCTCTCTCTAAGGAATAAGTTTTGAACACTTAGGCAATTTTAAGGTTGGTTCAACACTGAGGTTCAACCAAAAGGTTCATCAGCAAGCTTCAAACAAAGGAATGAACCATTGAACCATTGAACCTTAAACCAAAATGGTTCAATGGGCTCAAAGGTTTAATAGGTTCAATGGCATCGGCAAGCTTAAAGAGTTAAGCGCTTTAGCAAGTTCAACAACTTCAAAAGACTTAACGAAAAGAAGAAATATTGCACTGTTGAATTGTTCAACCTTGAACCAAAATGTTCAACAGGTTCAAAGGTTCAAAGGTTCAATGAGATTGGTTCAAGTGGTCAATTGAAGGCTTCAAACAAAAGATTGAATCGTTGAACCGATTGAACCAAATTTGGTTCAATCGGTCAGTTAAATTGAATAACTCAAAGGAGTGCCCCAAATCCCAAAGGGCAAGTGCCCTTGTGGAAGGTAGTGAACCAAAGGCCAAGTGCCCTTGCGGAGGGCTGTGAACAAAAGTAGACAAAGAGATATCTTTTGGAAAGATTTTTTTTGGTGAAATTTTACAAGGTAAAAGAAAGGTTTCCTTCAGAAAAGTGTCCAAAGGAATTCCTTCAGACATTTTGTTTTAAGGAATTAAAGACGAAGACCACTCAAAGGACCCCAAAGGGTAGGTACCCTTATAAGGGGGCTCTTAGTGACTAGGAAATGGATCTTCTCAAGGCCTGAAGGGACACCTTCCCTTTGAGAGGTTCCAAAAATATTAAGCTAAAGGTATATTTCTATAGACTCATTTCTATGGAATCTACAGACTCATTCCTATGGACTCTATAGGCTCATTTCTACAGACTCCACAGGCTCATTTCTATAGACTCTGTAGGTTGGTTTCCATGAACTTTGTAGGCTTAATAAAGATGAAGGAATTTTAAAGCTTTAAAAGACTTAGAGAAAACAAAGGCTTCTAATAAAGAAGATGAAATGTTAAACCTTGAACCAAAATGGTTCAACGGGTTCAATGGGTTCAAAGGTTCAATGAGAGTGAATGAACCAGGAAAGCAAATGAACCAGAGAAGTGATAAAATCAAGGAGCCGAGAAGGCCACCCAAACCATTGAAATAGTGAACCAATGACGTCCCTATGGACATCAAATTTAGGGTAATGAAATATCTATTGATTTTTAAATGTGACACAAAACTTGAAAACAAACTCAGTGACCAGATGAAAGAGGAGCTGAAAGAGCTAGCAGAAAGGGAAAATATAGCCTAAGAGCTCAAATTGCAATAGGAAAAAGGGAAAGACAAAAAATATCTATGTGGGAGTTATTCCAATAGGTGGAAAAGTCCACCAAGTAGATATTTGAGCTTGAAAACATTAAAAGCGTGGCCTATTTTTCTCCCTTGGAGTAAAAGCAAAGTGGATAGCTGTGTAGACATTAAGAAAAGGACCAGATGACCCAAGCCCAAGAGAAGACATTAGAGATGAATCGACATGCCATAGTTAAGGTAGATGCCCTGTTTTAGCATGGCCCTCTTTGACAAAACTAAAAATGCATTCAAGGCATTGAATGCGTCATGGGCCATTCCATGAAACAAAGTTCCAAGCCTTTCTTGGATACTATATATTGTAATCTCTTATTTTATTCAAAGGAGATCTCTCTGATATAGAAGCAAAACTCTACCCAAATTGAAAGGCATTTCTTGAGACTTTGAACTCAGATTGTTAATTATATTTCTTTATTTAAATGAGAAAGCAAGTGACCTTTTAGACTTTGTGCTAGAATAAATTTTGTTGTTGAGGAAATTGTTCTTATGTCTATTTCCTAAATGCATTCTTGTTCATTTAGTTAAATAAGCAGGACTAGTGGAAGTAACCAAAAAGGTGTCCTAAAGCTGACTGTGGAAAGACTTTGTGCTACCATAATTGTCTTTAGTGTGTTTATTTTTTATTTATGTGTAAAGGACCTTGGGATGACTTTGTGCCCTCATTGTCCTTCATTTTCACTCTTTAGCAGTTGAGGGAGAGACTTTGTGTTACACCTCATTATATTGGTTATTACACCATGTTCTAGTTAGTTTTACTACCCAGTAAGGAATCTAGCTGTTGACCGAGTATTACTTCTAAAAAAAGAGAAGTACCTCCAACAATCACCCAGGATTTCTCCTTTGTCTATGAACATCATCTCTAAAAAAAGAGAGATGGATGGTGTTATCCTACCCTTGAGTGTTATTTTTTGCATATATATATATATGTATATATATATATATATATGTATATATATATATATGTGTGTATATATATATATATATATGTATATATATATATACATATACATATATATATATATATATATATATATATATATATATATATATATATCACCTCATAGTTATAGGGAACCTCCCCTTGATGAGATGAGAGATTTGTCCCCTTTTGATGTGGTAAACCTACACATTTGGCCAACCAATCTCCTTATGTTATGGTTGAAACAATTTATTTTTCCCATCAGTTAGCTGGTGACAAAATATTCACCCAATAGTTTTTGGCAACTCAACTAGGGAAGAATGTGTAGTTTGAAGCCTCAAGCTTCAAGCTGAAGTAGGGCCAGTTCTTTTCCATTTTTATTATACAATCTATCAACTCCATGCTATACTAGAAGCTAGAGAGCCTAAGGTGCTATTGACCCTATTTTTGAGTTGGTGTAGAAGGGCAATTTTGATTTATTCCCTCCACAACTTCAAGTTCATCGAACTAAGAGTCTTTCCCCTATCAACACCAAATCACTAATATAAGGAAGAGCTTCTTTTTCTGATATTAGCAGAGCTTTGCCTCTATATACTCCACCTAGATTTGTTATCTCCCCTTTTCATAATCAAATCATGGTAGTTCAAGGCCCCTGGGGTAACTCTTTTGGTCCACTCAATGTAACTCCACCTCTACATGAACTACCTCACAATTTCAGGAAGAATTTCCCCAAGTTCTTTGGTGATGGGAGAGTTCATCCTGATGAACATATTTCAGCCTTCAACATAGCATGTAGTGTGATAGGTGTGGAATATAAAGATGTAGTAGTCAGACTATTTTTGGAAACACTACAAGGCACTACTATAGAGTAGTTCTACCATCTGCAGGCTTGGTCAGTGACTGACTGAAACACTCTCAAATCCAAATTTGAAGTAAGGTTCAAGCTTGTAGAAGATGTGTATGCCCTACTGGCCCAACTCACATAAATGAAGAAAGAGCCTCATGAACCTATGAGTGACTTCATAGCCAAGTTTGACAATCTGAGGAATAGCATTCCTATAATATCTCAGCCAACAACTAAGAACCTTAAATGTTTCTTCATCAACTCATAGTTTCCTAAAGTGAGCTTTTTGCTGAGACGTACTGGCCACATAGACCTTGCTACTGCTTAGGAGTTCGCCACTGAGGTGGAAGATGATCTCATCTTGGTAGGGAAGATAAGAAGAGATCCTAATAGAGGCAAATCTTCTTCATCTTTTGAGAATTCTTTTACAGGCACCATTGATCAAATGGTGTAAAATCTGGTAAATGAGTTTATGGCTCTCAAAAAGCAAATGGTGTAAGGGATGTCTGCTCCTCCTTCATATAGATATATACCAAGGAGAACATTTCCAAATCAGTCATACCAAGGCAATGCTGCCAAGAATTAAGGGCAACTAAATCATCTTCCTCCCCCACAGGGGAAACCTACCATTAAGGTAGCTCCAGCCAACTCAGCTATTGGATATCTTGAAACAAAATCAAATTTCTCTTTCCAACTTGAGTTTGATCAAGAAGATGATGTTGATCTCTTTGCAGCAGACCAAGATGAATCAATTGGTGACTCCAACATTGGTTTTCTGAATTACCAAGATGAACCTAGAAGTAAAGATGAATCATTTCATAAATCATATGTTGTATTTATGCAGTCCCAGAACTAGTCAGCCTAGAAAGCTGATAAGGGAAAACTAGGGGAGAGATCTCAACTAGCAATTTCAATTACTAAATGGGGGACTACTCTGCCTTTTTAATCAAAGGACACGATAATCACTAAAAAAGTAAGTACATCAAGCATTCCTACACCTTTTGCTTCAAATTCGCAGACCAGTACCACCCCTCCAAAAAACTAGAAGGATGAACTTCCTTCCTCTGTTCCTAGTCCATTTCAATCATTTGACATAGTCGACCATGTCAAGAAGACCAAAATTCAAATGACTGAGTTTGAATTCCTACAATCCAATCCTTAGTAGTTGGATAGGTTAGTTTAATGTGTGAAGAATCAAACCACCCCTGTAGGACAAGATGTTAGAAAGGTAACTCATGATCCCCCAAGGAACATGTCCATCTTGAAAAATCTTGTCATTACTCCTCCTACTACCCTGGGAAAATAGAGCCTTTTTATGTTTCCCTATTGATAAACAGTCACAAGCTGAGTAACTATATCATTGATTCTAGAGCTTCAAATAATGTCATGCCTACCAAAGTGGTAGAATCTCTTAGACTCACACTGATAAAGACATTTGGGAGATGCTTCTCTATGGAGAATAAACAAGTGTCACTACTGGGACAAATCAAGGACACCTAATTTTCATTTGCCACATTTTTAGAAAAGAGAATCGAGATGACAATCCTGGTGGCTGATGTCCTAGCCTCATACAACATCTTCTTGGATGAAATGTTTGCAAGGATATTGGTGGCAAATTAAGCATGGACCTGTCCAAGGTGTAGATCCCTATCAAAGGCATCATGCAGAGGCTACTCCCTAAAAAGGAGATAAAATATGTTGTCACCCAAACGTCAACTCCTAAAGCTCAAATTCTATTTGAGTCTTTAGGTAGGGGTAATTATTTTTTGTCTACTAAGGATGTTCCCATTATAACAGATGAAAGTCCTATAGGTGGTGATCCAAAAATTGATTCAAATAAGACATCAGAAGAATTGGTAGGGTGCAGTACAGATGAAAAAGGATCTTCTCTCTCTAATGAATAAAAATCTGATAGAAGATCAATTTTTGATGGCGTATGGATTTTGGAATTTGATGGCAGCTATTCTTCTATCGGTGCTAAAGCTGGGATTGTTCAAATATCTCTTCAAGGAGATATTTTATCTTCTTCATACAAGTTGTAGTTCGGCAACACCAATAACACTACTGAGTATGAATCTCTGTTACTCAGGTTGAAGGCAACTCAAAACAAAGGTGTTAAACTCCTTCATGCTAAAGGAGATGTTGAACTAATGTTTTGTCAAGTGAGGAACCTATGTTAAACCAAGAACAAAAGATTGCACTATTATCACAATCTGGTATGGGACTACTTTGAAAGTTTTGATGCTTTCAATATATCTGTAGTGCCTAGAGAGCTTCATAGTCATGAAAATTCATTGGTTGTCTTTACAACCCTCATGGTTCCTCAAAAATACTTTGAAGAGCATAGTTACACTATCAAACTAGTCTTTTGACCAAGTGTGCCTGATAAAGCTAACCATTGGTAGGTGTTTGATGATGGCAATCAAATCATGTGCTTCACTAGACTAGAAGAGAAACAAGCTATTTTAGTGGATCATACTGCTATGTGCCAAAGTTAGGAAACGGAACTCTTTGCCAAGAGAGCAAGGATTTATGGTATTTAGATTGGAGACCACATCTTGCCATGGGATGAGAAGAGAGAACCAAAAGAATTGCACAGAAAATGTGATTCTTGGTGGAGAGTTCCATTCACCCATCACTGATTCTGGGGAGAAAATGGTTTCTTACTAGTTTATTGGGATGGAATGCCATTTTCATTGTCTCACAGTGGGTAGCATCTAAAGCACTTTAATCCTTGAAGTATCAGATAAGATCACATATACATATGTATATTTGTTTAGTCTTTAGTTATTTTTGGTGCTTTTCAGTTTTATTTCTTTTTGGCACCTTTCTTTTTTGGGTAGCATGACTCCATAGCCCAGTGGCATACTTGAATGAACTGGAGACTCTAGTTTCTACTCCCCTCAGTTGTTCCAAAATTTCAACTGAAAGAAGTTCCCTAATTAGAGCCAGCTATTGTTCCCAAAATTTGTCACTCATTTTTGGGATAACATATGAACTATTTTGGTCCTATAGGTCAAAATTCTCTCTTTCCTTCTCAAAAATTATTCTGAGCATTTAAACTCTTCATTATTCAAGATTTTTTAGTTAAGGGACTAGCAGGTTCAATAGGTTCAATGACTTCAACAGGCGAGCTCTCTCTAAGGAACAAGTTTCCAACACTTAGGCAATTTCAAGGTTGGTTCAACACTGAGGTTTAACCAAAAGGTTCATCGACAAGCTTCAAACAAAGGAATGAACCATTGAACTTTGAACCAAAATGGTTCAATGGGTTCAAAGGTTCAATGGGTTTAAAGGTTTAATGGCATTGGCAAGCTTAAAGAGTTAAGCACTTTAGCAAGAGTTCTAAGTTAAACTGCTTTGGCAAGTTCAATGACTTCAAAAGACTTAATGAAAAGAAGAAAGATTAAACAACTGAATCATTAAACCTTGAACCAAAAGGTTCAATGGGTTCAAGGGTTCAACGAGATTGGTTTAAGTGGTTAATTGAAGCCTTCAAGCAAAAGATTGAACTTTTGAATTGATTGAACCAAATTTGGTTCAATCAGTCAGTTCAATCGAATAGTTCAAAGGAGTGCCCCAAAGCCTAAAGGGCAAGTGCCCTTGCAGAAGGCAGTGAACCAAAGGCCAAGTGCCCTTGCGGAGGGTAGTGAACAAAAGCAGATAAAGAGATATCTTTTGGAAATATTTTTTGTGGAAAAATTTTACAAGGCAAAGGAAAGTTTTCCTTTAGACATTTTTTCTGAAGGAATTGAAGATGAAGACTACCCAAAGGACCCCGAAGGGCAGGTACCCTTGTGGGGGGATCTTAGTGACCAGGAAATAGATCTTCTCAAGGCCCGAAGGGACACCTTCCCTTCAAGAGGTTCCAAAGACATTAAGCTAAAGGAATATTTCTATGGACTCATTTCTATAGACTCTACAGACTTGTTCCTATGGACTCTGTAGGCTTATTTCTACGAACTCTATAGGCTCATTTCTATAGACTCTGTAGGTTGGTTTCTAATGACTCTGTAGGCTTGATAAAGATGAAGGAATTTTAAAGTTTTGAAAGACTTAGAGAAAATAAAGGCTTCTAAGAAAGAAGATGAACCATTGAACCTTGAACCAAAATGGTTCAACAGGTTCAACGAGTTCAAAGGTTCAAGGAGAGTGAATGAACTAGGAAAGTGAATGAACTAGAGAAGTGATAGAATCAAGGAGCCGAGAAGGCCACCCAAATTGTTGAAATAATGAACCAATGACGTCCCTATGAATGTCAAATTTAGGGTAATGAAATATCTATTGATTTTTAAATGTGATACAGAACCTAAAAACAGACTCAGTGACCAGTTGAAGGAGGAGCTGAAAGAGCCAGTAGAAAGGGAAAAGATGGCCTGAGAGCTCAAATTGCTACAAGAAAGAGGGAAAACCCAAAAATATTTGTGTAAGAGTTATTCTAGTAGGTGGAATAGTCCACCAAGTAGATATTTGAGCTTGCAAACATTAAAAGTGTGGCCTATTTTTCTCCCTTGGAGTAAAGGTGAAGTGGATAGCTACACAAACATTAGGAAAAGTACCAAATGACCCATGCCCATGAGAAGACATTAGAGATGAATCAACATGCCACAGTTAAGATAGACACCCTAATCTAGCATGGCCCTCTTTGACAAAACTAAAAATGCATTCAAGGAATTAAATGCGGCATGGGTCATTCCATGAAACAAAGTGCCAAGCCATTCTTAGCTACTATATAATGTAATCTCTTATTTTATGCAAAGGAGATCTCTCTGATATAAAATCAAAACTCTGCCCAAATTGAAAGGCATTTCCTAAGACTTTGAGCTCAGATTGTTAATCATATTTCTTTACTTGAATGAGAAATCAAGTGACCTTTCAGAATTTGTGTTGGAATAGATTTTTTTGTTGAGGAAATTATTCTTATGTCTATTTCCTGAATGCATTCTTGTCTATTTAATTAAATAAGCAAGACTAGTGGAAGTAACCAGGGAGGTGTCCTAAAGCTGATTATGGAAAGACTTTGTGCTACCACAATTGTATTTAGTGTGTTTATTTTTTGTTTTTGTGTAAAGGACCTTGGGATGAATTTGTGCCCTCATTTTCCTTTGTATTTTACTCTTTGGTAGTTGAGGGGGAGACTTTGTGCTACACCTCATTCTGCTGGTTATTGCACCCTGTTCTAGTTACTTTTACTACCCAGGAAGGAATGTAGCTGTTGACTGAGTATTACTTTTGAAAAAAGAGAAGTACCTCTAGCAATCACCCATGATTTCTCCTTTTTCTGTGAACATCATCCTTGAAAAAAGAGATATGGATGGTGTTCTCCTACCCCTGAGTGTTATTTTCTTCATATATATATATATATATATATATATATATATATATATATATATATATATATATATAATATATATAGTGCCTCATAGTTATAGGGAACCTCCCCTTGATGAGAGGCGAGATTTGTCCCCTTTTGATGTGGTAAACCTACACATTTGGCCAACCAATCTCCTTATGCTATGGTTGAAACAACCTATTTTTCCCATCAGTTATCTAGTGATAAAATATTCACCCAATAGATTATATTTTGTCTTCATGGCCATAAAACTTTACCACTACCTTCTTAACCATAAAACCTATGTCATAACCAATATCAACCCACTCAAGTATATACACTCTAAGCCATATCAAAACCAATGTATGGCCAAGTGGATCATGCTTTTAGCTAAGTTTAACCTTTATTTTATTTAACAAAAGTCAATTAAAGGGCAAGTCATTATTGACCAATTGGTTGACACACCATTAACAAATAACCAACCTCCTCTTGAATTTATTAATGAGTCCATTGTGACCCTCTCACAGGAAAACTTCACCTATCAAGTAACCATGTTCTTCGATGGATCATATTTTCAACATGGTGGGGGAGCCAACATTAATCTTATCCCACTTCATGGTGAACCTCTTCTTTTATCCTTCAAGCTATATTTTGAATGTATCAATAATATGGTTGAGTACAAAGCCCTAATTATAGTCCTTCAAACTACGTTAACCTTTGGATTCAAAATGATCAACATCTTTAGTGACTCTTAACTAGTGGTCAATCAAATCAATGGCTCTTACCAGTGTAAGAATTATGTTTTGAAATAGTACAAATAACTAGTTGATAAACTCTTGTCATTATTTGAACATTACCATATCCAATTAACCCCACAATCTACCAACAAGTTTGCCAACACCATGGACTCCCTCACCTCTTATATCCCATATTCACCCTTTGATTCTAAGCTATCTATCATTATCCATATATTTACCTAGCCTTCTTATGTCAAACCAAACTCCCCCACCATATTTAATTTGGAGGAGGCCCCAACATGATCTTTAGTATCAACAGATCTTTGACTATCTTAACATTACCATTGTTCCTTCTGGTCTTTCTATGAATTATTGAAGAACATTTATCTAGAGTACCTCATGTTATAACATTATGGGGGGGATTATTTATAAACAAGGATTTGATGGTCTCCTTTTTTATTTCCTATGCAATCATGAAGCTTCTCATGTTATTAGAGAAATGCATGATTGGATTTATGGGGGAAACTTCAGTGGCCTCATCATGGCTAAACGTATCCTTCATCTTAGCTATTACTGGCCTACCCTTAATCATGACTATTTTGATTATGTGAAAAAGTGTGTTAAGTGTCAACAACACACCAATTTACATCATGCACCTAGACATAGTCTTCATGTATCCAATGATTTTTAGCCCTTCTCACAATGGGTTCTAGACCTTATTTGTGAAATTAACCCCCATTCTTCATAGTGACACCATTATATCATCACTATGATTGAATATTTTACCAAATGGGTAGAGGCTATTCCTTTGGTCTTAACCAAGGCTAAAAAGATTATTGACTTCATCAACCATCACATCACTACCATTTTAGTGTTTCTCACAAATTTATCATTGATAATGGAAAATATTTTAAAAACAAACAAGTTCAAGGTCTTTGTGATGCATTTGGCATCAGGTTAAGTTTCTCATCACCCTATCACCCTCAAGTGAATGGATAGGTAGAAGCCTCTAACAAAACTCTTAACAACATGATCACTAAAACGGTTAATACATCTGGTCAAGATTGGAATTTACACAACCCCTTCACCTTATGGGCATATCATACTAGTATTAAAACCCCTATAGGTGCTACCCTATTATCTCTTATGTTTGGAGTGGAGGTTACTTTACCTTTTGAAGTCGAAATTCCTTCACTTCACATATCCCTATAGGATCTCATCTCTAAAGATGATTATCATTAGCACCATTTAGCCTAGCTTGAGCTTCTTGATGAGTGTCATTTAACTACCCTTACCCATCTTCATGTCTATCAAGAGAGTGGTAAACATGATTATAATAAACACCTTAGAGTGTGAAAATTCAACATTAGAGACCTCATCTTAAAGGAAAACTAACATGCCACCAATATTAAGAAAAACAAGTATGGCAAGTTTGCTTTCAATTATCTTGGACCTTATATCATAACCCACAAGTATGGATCAGGATCTTATTGATTATCCTCTCTTGAGGGAAACCCAGATCCTGAGCCCCTTAATGTTTTACATTTATGTGCTTTATTTTGTTAAAATGGATCAAATGCACCTTTTATATAACCTTAGATCATCCCTTGATTTCAAACCACATTCATCTCCCTATCTTTAGGGAAATTGATTAGAAATGAATAATGTGATTATCCATCACAATCATAACCTAATATTGAACAATGAGTACCATAGCTCTACCCATGGCATGATTCTCATGGTACTTTCTACCCCTTTTTATAGGATATATTCCCATGAGAATTGTTGCCTAAACCTCTTTACACCCAAACAACCTTCTTATGCTTTTAGTTTTTCCTTCATAAAGGTCAACCTTTAATTCTATATAAACAAGTCTACGTTAATAAAAATAAAGTATTAAAATCAAAGTCATAACCAAAAACAAACTTGGGTCATCCCTAAAATTCACAAATTATTCCCTTGAAGGACAGCTGCCATAAGTCTATCAAAATTACTTAAAGTAAGGTAGACAGCTCCCTTGAAGGATGGCTGAGTAAAGCATTTGTCAAATCCTAGAAATTTATTATAAGATTCCCAAATAGATCAAATTCCCCAACCCTCCCAATTAATAACATAATAAGCAAAAGACCTATTATCAAACATAAAAAAAAATCAAAATAATTTTGATATTTGTAATTAGCTCTCATAAGTGCAAGAATTTTAAAATCCACAATCATCTCTCATTATTAAAATTCCCACATTGATTAGTATACACTTTGTATGACATATAATTTTTTATAATGACTCTTTGGTAACCTCTAAAAGAGGCATGCTAGTCTCACAAAAAGGTTCCATTTCTATCTCCCCTTTTTACATTATAAGTAAGGTATTTTGAGCTCACTTGATAATATGTGATCAAGACACCTTTTTAACCAAATAATGAATTCTAATGTGAAGCATTTGATGGGCATATGTTCCTTAGCCTAGTCTAACTTCAGTTTCTACTAGTCCTTGGTAATGAAGGAGCATTATGTCCTCTTCTTATCCTCTCATAACTAGTTGATATATTATTTTAGATATCTTGTCTCTTTATTATATTCTCTTTCTCACATCTAGTGTTGATTTTTAACTTACTTTATGTGTTTTACCTTAATAAAAAATAACCATGCTCATAACATCATATCAACATATATCATAATAAAAAACAAACATCATTAGCATATTCATCAAATATCATATCAACATCACAACATCCATGAATAATAATTCATTAAACCATTTTCACCACATGTCTATATCTAAATGGGAAAGCATATTCTCATTAAATTTTATCATGAGCATCATTATAACATCAATATCATATGAAAATAAAACAAAATACATATCATCACATGCCTAGCTAGGTGAGTCTACATCATCATCCATATCCATAACACAACCATAATAAATATAACATCATCAATGATCAATATAAACATCACATCATAAACATCAAAGTAAACCATGAACCATGAGAAATATACAAGGAGCATATCTATAAATTAGGAGTACGTCATCAATAACATCATAATATATACACTAATATACATTTATCTCTCTCAAAATATACATCTCACCACATCGACTCATAGGCCATCATCAAAATGATATATAAAAAATTATAATACCCCATAAATATATCATGACTACTCCCCTAGAGAACCATTATCTCCTAGGGCATCACTTGATCCTAGTGCTTATATTCCTAAGGTACTTGTATATCCACCTACAAAAATAGTCCATTGACCTGATGTCTCCATACTAGCACCACCTGTCAAACTAGCTCTATACTCACCCCATCGAGGCTCATCTGGATAACATCTTAGGACTATGGCCTCATGGTAGCATAGCTCCTCCACTATGGCTAGATACCATGCCATAAGAGTCATTCTCGATGGTCCTAAAGATGATATGGATCCTCCTCTGGTCTGTCTCAAGGAGTCTGTCTCCTAGGTAACCAAGGCTAATGTAGCTTAGCCTAGCCCCTCTCACCTATAACTATAACTATCTAACTCTATGCTGTAGGTAACAAACCCTATAAATCTACCACCTAAGCCTATGATATGGATAGCATCATTCTTACCTATACACTTAGGGAATCCCCCTATACATGTACTTGTTAAACTCTACTAACTAGGTCAACATCCATAGATTGCTTTCTACCATCATTACCACCAAAATATTATGCCACATATGATGGCTATTAACATATAAGGTAACCTTATTTAAATCCCACATCATCTATCTTGGCCCTCTTCAACAACTCCTTGTGATCAAGAAAAATATGAATGAGTTGTGGCTCTGGGAGTAGAAGCTCTACATCTTCCCACCTATACCTTAGGACAAACATATAATCCCCTATACTAGGCCAAACTATCTTTGCACCCTATCAAATGATATGAGCTATACCTCACCATCCCTCTTACCAAAGATCTACTTGTAGCTCTATATGGATAGTGTATGTCTCTTGTATCTATCCCAATTTGGAAACCTAACTTATGACTCTCCAAATCGCATCATGAATAACTAAGGCCTCTAGTGTACCTCTAAACCAATATGTATCATGTACCCCATATCTTACTGTTGTGAGGGTAAAATGTGCTCTACAACTCATAAATTTGACTCTAAACTCCATTTGGGCATAACCCTCCCATGGCACCCCCATCGTTCATATAACTTGGATGTGCTCAAATGCCCATCAGTGTAGCATGAACTTAATATTGATGAAATATCTCCCATGAGCTCTAAAACCCCATAGTTACCTATATATCTAGACAAGTAGCATAAGCACCCATATAAATACTATATAGACTAGTAACATCTTCACCAAAACCCCTAATAGTAGATATGGAAACCTCCCATTACTCAAATCTAGTACAACAAAGCATGATACCATGATCATCATCATCATCATCATCATGAGTAGTCTCCTATCAACCCTCACCTTCTTGATATAATAGAGTGTAGGTAAATCCTCTAGGATTCCATTTGATAAGATCATGGTCATATCTATATATTTGCTCTAATAACTCATCTCTCTCCTCCCACTCATTGTGATAAATTAACTCACCCTAAATAGGTAATTGTGTAATCCTGTACACATCCTTTCGCAAGATCATCATCTCACCAGTGGGTAGAATGAAGGTATTCATGTTTAGATCCCATCTCTTGATGAGGGCCATGATCATCACTACATTTCATGGTACAAGCTGATAGTGCAACATCATTGCCAGGCCCACCTCCTCCATGTGAGCCCAATCCATTGGGGTCATCCCTCGATGAATCTTTGAGAAAATATGTGGCACCTAATCTCACATTTGGGTCTACTCCCATGACTATAAATGTTCAATAGCAAACAAGCTTAGTTTACTACCACATTTTATCTATATAAACTATATCACCCTCTTTTTAGCCTACCTTACCTTACCCATTTGACCATTACCTGTTTCCCTCTAACACTACACTTTACCTTTCCTATTAAACCTAAAAATTTCACTATTACCTATCAAACCCTTGAACATCCCATTTAAAACATTACTTTCAATTTGAACCAGACACTTAGAACATATAATATACCTCAACACCTTTAAACCATTCACAAAATAATTTTCACCATAAATGACCACTGATGGTCATGATGACCATCGAAGGTTAGGTGACCAATCATTGATAGTCATCAACCATTGACAATCGATGTGACCATGGATGGTCACTATGTGTGACCACCAACAGAACATTCCTAAACCCTAGCTCACTTGAAACCCACATAAATAGCTAAAAATTCACTAATTTCTACAAATTCTTATATCCTACCCACCCCACCCTAACCCACCCATCTTCATTTTATAATTCACCCATGAATTTTTCCAAAACCAATAAAAAGTAAAACCTAGGGCAAAACCCAAATAACCAATAATAAAACAAGCAAATTATAATTCCTTTGCAAATTGAAATCTAATCTATAAAATTAATGTAACCCCTACCTTGTTCTTCGACCATCATCAAGGAGGAATAATAGGACCTACTACCTAGCCTCATTCTTACCCACCTTGCATTCTCTCCAATCCACTCGATCCACTAAGCAATCTAACTCAAAAACCCACCCACTAGTAATCATCATCAACAACCTCTTGCATAAAGTGCCAAACATCTAGAGCTCAAAAATTAGATTACCTAAATTGAATGACAATGACAATGAAGACACTTTTTATCTTTATGATTTTAGTGTTTGCACCATGGTCACTTCTATAACCCCTAACCATCGATGGTTAGGATCTTGGTAGTTTATCATTACCTTTCCACCCAAACTTTTTTAGAACATAACCAAACCAAGCACCCACCCATAGAATTACCTTCTCTACCCACCTCACTCACCACCACATCACCTTATCATTGGTCTATTTTGGCCTAACTAGTGCACATTTTGTGATGACTTTTACCTATTACTTTTAACTACAATGACAATAATTACCATGTTAACTTATTTTTAACTTATACTACCTTGTGCACACTAGACTAATTGTGTCTTCTCAAGATCACTTCTTACCTTAGATACCCATGACTTCACCTAGCTATTTTATGTTTTCTAGGGAGCACTTCCTACCTTGGATACCCATAGACACACAAACCTTGCCTAAACAACTTGCATTTATGAGTGTACCTAGTCACCACACCTAAATGCAGTCACATGGTCCACTTATCACTTATCCTTCTAGTATTGACCTTTATTTTACCAACTATGGTAACTTAGTTAATGCACAATCTTAGCTATCACACTTTTATCATACTACATACACATGTTTATTCTTCAATTCCTAACCTATCACCCACCTTCATGACATCCACATTCATCCTCACCCTAACCACTCATCAAACCTATACCTAATTCTATTTCACCTCATCACTTCCTAGTTTGAGGGGGAATACCTCCTCCCATGCTCAAGGAAATTGAACCTTTGACCCATAATCTAGTTTTGTTTTACACCTCATCAATACACAATGCATAACAAAAAGGGGGAAAATGTAGACACCAAAAATTTGCACATAATGGTTCCAAATATCGTAACTCCCCTGGACCACTTTAGGACCCACTTAGTCCTAACCTTGGCCTCTCAATCATAAAGAAAACCTAACCCTATCTAGATTGACTTATTGAATAAAACCACATATTTAACTTAACTTGACCTTAGGCCTTGATCATAGACAATCACCTTAACTATAGATGATCACCCTAGCTACCAATAATCAGGTTCCATGAGCTAAACCAACTTAACTAACACATCACTCTGACTTGCTTTTCTATAATTAGATTATCTAATTCATGCATGAGCACATGCATGTCAAAGTTAAAATTAGATATAAATATAGACCCCTTTTTAACTTCTTGTTGCACCTCTCCTTCTTTTCCTATAAGAAGAGAGGAGTAGGAGGTGAAAAAAGATCTATAACTTCAAGAGCTTTTTCATCTAGAGTTTCATTTACAGGTGTTCTTCTAACAATCTAGAAATCTAGCCATTACATTAGAGATCTAATTTGCCTCTACCCCTCAATCAATAACTAAGTACCTTTACTCATCTAGAATCATGTCAAACTCCATCAATGAGCCCACCACCTCAATCATTCATCTAATCAACCCTTGGTAAGCTAAGTATTTATTTTCAATTACTTTGTTTCCATTTTGAAATTAGCCTAGCATAAACTAATCTCCAAAAATTACCTTTTGTGATCCCACCAATCTAACTTTTATCACCCAAAACGAACACACAATAACCACTAATGATCATCCTAACTACCAATGGTTTATCCAACCATTTATGGTCACCTCAACCATTGATGGTCACCTCAATTGTTGATGGTCACACCAACTATTAATGGTCACTATGGTATAAAATAACAAAAAGCTATTTTCACCCACCTACCCTGAACCAAATCCAACTTTCTTTTATCTACTTGTTGACAAGCCCCCAATCTATTTTCTAAATCACACCTGACCTATTTAGCATTAGTATTGACATGTTTATTGCTATATTAGTCATTTTGGTCCATTTCTTTATCAAGAATTTATTGTATTCAATCTTAGTACCTTTTGATTATTGATGCAAGTACTTTATCTTCTATTTTATAAACTTGATTTTTTTAAATGTGTGGATTGATACCCCCCAAAGAAGCTCTTACTTCCAGGATCTAGCTAGTGATAGGCAACCCACCAACTTATCTATCTAACCAACCATTTGTTTTAGTATTATCTTATTTTCAAGTCATCCTCCCAATCTAAAGAGGAGTTATCTATAATCATCTGATTCAACACATGCACAACCAAATAATTTTTTTAACCATACCCATATCTAGTTTCTTTCTTCTTCCTTTCTTGAAATAAAAGCTAAAAATCTCTAAAATAGCTTCATATTGGGCCTTTTAGACATGTTCTACCTAGGCCACAGATTTGGTCATAAAAACATGTGGCCTAGGCCATGGGTTTCCTTCACACAAGTCATGACCTAGGTCAAATAGGGTCTTGGGCTGGTGAACAGGCTCTTAAGATCCCCTAGGGGGTTTCTAGAAGGTATGTCCTATGTGTAAAAGGGTCAATATGGACTAAGGATGTATGGGGGTAGGAATATGATGTGGGAGAGGTCTAATTAAGTTTTTTATGTCTCAAATTAGGCAAGGTTGGTAATCTACATGTGAGCCAATGTGTAATCATAGAGAGGAGTAGGGTCATAGAAAGTACAATTACAATTTTTTGATTAGAGGGCTCATTATCATCATTGGGATTCTAGATATGGACTCATTTAGGGAAGGGTAGACACAATCATAGATAAATTGAATATGGTCCCTGTATTTGAAGATGTGAAACTTAGAATAGTATTGTGAAACAATCTTGGTTCTACTAGGTGACCAATCTTTTTAGTTTGGTATCTTTGTTATTGCACATAGGGAATCTAGGAGGTATGATATCATATAGAAATGAGTCTTCTTCTTATGATTGATTGCATACATTTACCTACTCAAAGAGATATTGATTATTTCACCTAGAGGGGGGATAATTACTTTTTCACGAATGAAGTAGACTATGGGCACCCACACTGGGTCTACATATGCAGTGGTTGCATTTCCATTTAATTTATTTAACATTATCATTATCATCCTAACACTTGGTCTAAATTGATTGATAGGAATGTTCTTATTTAACTCTAAAAATACTTGGTTCCAAAAATCCAACCACATGGCTAATATTTCCTTCAAATCATGCTCTTTAGCCTAGGAATTGATTGAGGTTAGGTGAATTTGGGGTTTGGACAGCTTTTAGTATGACTCAAAATCAATAGTATAAATATAATCCAATTTACTATGAGTATGTTCATTAATAATCATACCCTTTTCTATCTTAGTTTCCTTTAAAATGGGAGCAAGAATGTTAATGCAATGGAGTACCTCTAGTTTTAATGCTACATAATGTAAACTAATCATTTGGATTACTACGACATCATCATACAACCTCTTAAAAGAGAGATTATTCTCCTATTCCTTGTTAATGGTTAGCTAGTTCTCAATTATCTAGAATAATTTAGACCATTTATTGTCTCTTATGTTCAAATCATTAGAAACAAACTTGGTGTCATTGAACACTCATCCCTTAGCATCTATAGTCAAATACAACTCAACATATATCTTTGAAACATGCTTATGTGCCACCATTGTTATAATCTTGATCAAATAATCCAAATTACAGACATTAATTCAATACCTTGGCTTAATTTATAGTGAATACAAAGACAATTAGGGAAATTGATACACTTCTAGGTTTTCTAGGAGGTTTATGCAGAGCTTCATTGGTGGAAATCACATTCAAATAATGAGTTTTCATGACTTAGATTTCACTTAGATTGCACATTTATACCTTTTCCCTCTTAGGTCCACAAGATCTTAGAATTTGATGTGTTCTACCCATGTGGCATTGCCATGTCACACTATTCATTAATATTTAAAATATGACTATTTGTCACTTTTGGACACATGTCTCCTTTGCATGAAATAACCTCTTAGCTTTGGATTCATCATGGGCCATTGATTTTCATTCAATCCCCCAAGATTTTTCTGCTTGGTATCTTCATGGGCTCTCTACATGCCTTTGAAACTTTGTGGAATGCTCTTGCACCATGTGGAAGCTTATCATTTATTCTAGGCCCTTTAAAAAGTTTACCTTGCTTCACACAGTTGATCATGATATGGGAGGTTAAATTTTATTGGTTTATCTTTGTTTGATTCACCATGGTTGTGAGACTTGTCACTCTCACATTTAACCTAGGTTCATTGAAATATCAACTCTATATCTCACCATTGGATCTGATTTACATGGATCAATTCATCCCATCAATCTTAGTCTAGGAGATTGAATTTTATTCATTGATCTACTTATTTTTTACCAAAATTATGAAACTTATCACTTTGATGTTGCCTCATGAGGTGCTTGACTTATTGACTTGAGTAAATGCTCGCATGCCATTGATATTTGACCCAAAATATTGAGATGGTAACACTTGTCACTCTCATGCTTGATATGAGTTTTTTGACATTTTGACTTGGGTAGGCATCTATGTACTATTGATCTTTTGAATGGGCTCTTGAGTGCTTGACACTTGAAATACTCACATTAATTCATTCCTAAAGGCAATGAAAAATAAACTAAGTTAGGGCTTGGGTAATATAATGAACTTAGGATAATTTTTTTAGACTAATGTTTTAGTCTTGTTAATAAACATGATTAAAACTTAGGATAAAACTTTAGACTAAGTATAAAAAATAATAAAAATGCTCCTACATTTAATTAGCCCATGCAAACAATAAAATAGACAAGGGGGTTTTGATATATAAATGACTTAACATTAAAATTTTAGATAAAGGTTTTGGTCATATTAATAAACATGATTAGAATCTTAGGATAAAATTGTAGACTAAGTCTAAGACATAAATTACTCCTGCATAAATTTGAATAAAATGAACACAAATAAATTTTAATCTATTTCAAAAAGACTTAGGATAACACAAATTATACTAAGGTTTTTAACATGATTTAAACATATAATCAATTAAGAAATCAAAATACCAAGGGTTTAATCAAAGGGTCAATTTAGCATCAATGTATAAATCTTTGGACATTGTTCACACAATTGCAACTCCATTAAACCTGCAACATAGAAACATAAGAAACAACCATTAGCAACATTAGTTAGGGTAAAACAAGGAGCATATGTAAACATGAAAATTAAGAAAAATGAGAACCAGGTGTGGATGATCTTCAAATAAATAAATTTTATCAAGAGGAATTCTCAATTCAAAGTATAAATTTATAAAATTTGAAACAAGGGTCCCCATTTTTTGAAAAATGGGTGGGGTGTGTGTTGACCTCAACATATAGTATTTATTCCTCATGATAGGTCAACCTAGTTGACTCTATACAATTTCCTACCTTCCTTGTTTACCAATCCAGTTCTCTATTTATCCTTCTTAGCATTTTGTTCATTTATCTCTAGTCATAATGAAGTCTCCTATCAAAATCTTCTTGGATAGTTTAAATTTATTTAGATACTATATGGGATGTTCATTTCTCCCTCTCTTTTCCTCTAAAGAGCACCATCACTCTTGGGGCACGTCTTCCCCTCCTTTATCTATGACCTATAACATGGTGCAAATCACATCTCAAGATAAAGTTGATGGGTCTGATCATTTCTACACATACTAGAATAATTCTCATCTTCAAAATCTTCAAACTAATGTGGGAGTAATTGACACAAATTTAATCAATAATCTCACCAATAATCCATATTATAATATCCATCTGTCTAATACCAATTTAAGGAATGCCTCTACCAACACCAACCCACCTCTTGATATGATCAACTTCATGCCCAAGTTATTCAACAAATGGACATAATGCTAATCAACCTCCAAATATCCATACTCAAGCTAATCCCAATACATTCCTCCACCTTAAAGATGCCTCAATCAATGTTATTCCTAAACCCATAATAAATAATAAGATGCTTCAAACTATTCAAAATTAGCCTTTAACTCCCTTCATTGTATCCACTGATATTGGTAACATATCTCCACCTATCAAATATGATGGGACTAAAGAGTGGATCCAAACTAATACCTTCACCAAAAATAAACTCTTAGTCAAAACCTTTACTAGTAATGTATTATAATGATATAACCAATTACCCCAACATTCCATTTGTAAATTTGAAGATTTGGTTAATCCCTTAGTTAAAGAGTTTCAAAACAATGATCTTCTCAAAAATTATCTTAGCCACTTCATCAAAGATAATTAATCTCCCACTAAATCAGCTCATGACTTTATCAAAAGATGGAAATAATTGGCCCATAAAACAACCATAAAATTACTAATGATAACTTGTTCAAACTCTTTATCACTACTTTGACTCCTCTCTAATATAAGGTTCTAACTTTTGATCCCTAAACACTTAATGAAGCTCTTGACCAAACTAAACATCAAGACTTTCTCATGAAGCAATTCAAACGTAATCCTAAACTTCTAAAATGATATTTTTCAAATATCTACCAATGATATCACTATTAATTCTTTTCTAACCAAACCAAGAGTTACCAAAATTGATATTCCTTCACCTTCTCACACACCTCTCTCATTGCAATAAATGAAATAATTTTTTCTCCCTTTAGACCTTTCACCTATCCTAATAATCCCCCTAAGTGGTATGACCCTAATCTATTTTATTGGTTCTATGCCAACATTGGTCATTCCCATGAATCTTGTAGAAGGATCACTAAAGTTGTTGTCTCCTATATGCTTGGTGATTCATTTAATCATGAAGTCATTATCAACCTTCATCGTCAAGAGTACATTGTTGCTTCCAAAAAATGACATGTTTCTAAATATTCTACCTCCAATAACCAAAAATATTTTTATACAACCAATAATCAACCAAATAAAAAGGATGGATATACCATTGATGTTGATTATGACCAATATTATAACAATTCTCAATATGTCAACACCATTAAGGTCAACCATCATCACAAGTTAGCTCACAAAGATCTTGTTACCAAACCTAAGAAGACATATATATAACAACAACTTCTTAAATATAATACAACTACTAATCTTGCTTCAAAAACTCATGAGGAACCACCTCCTCCTTCTGAACCTCCAAATACATCCATTCCTTCAAAATATACTTTACCTCCTAAACCGTGTGTTGGTTCTTCTTCTTAATCTCATTGGAGCTTTCTTGAAGAACTTAAATCTATGCCTTGAAATATTCTACTTATGTAATTGGTTCCTACTTCACCCTATCATTATAAATTCATTATGTAACAAATCCAAGAAATTTAGTATCCATCCTCTATGGATGAAGAACCACATTCTATTAAATATCAACCTACCAATGTCAATACTATTGAAACCATGAGTCTTTCTTCTAAGACTTCCATTAAATTTATTAAGAGGACATGATCAATGATGAACTTATATTTTATGTTGAATATCCACCACTTTTTATTAAAATAGCCATTATACCACCCTTATCCATAAAGTTCTAGTTGATGAAGGCTCTGGTATTAATGTGACATATTTGTGGCTTATCCAATAACTTGGTTATAATAAGGATCATCTCAATATAAACCATATTACCTACCATGGTTTTGATAAGACTAATAAAAAACCATTTGGGTATATTTGGCTTCCATTAACCATTAGACTTAAAACTATTTGAACTAAGCTTATGGTCATTTATTTACCATTATGTTATAAGATACTCCTTAGTCACCCATGGATTCATTGAATGAGGGATATTACTTCTTCTAGTATCCAATGCATTAAATTCTTGCATAATGGAAAATAGTATAAGCATGAGGTTGATCCCAACCCATGAAGTATTCAACTTCCTAATCCCAAATCCTAATATCACACTCCTAAAATTCCTAATATAAATAGTTTTCCTTTACCTAAATTTGTCAACATGAATCTTTATTTACAAGTCACTCTTACATATTCCAATTACAATGAACCTAATGATTGTAACATACTTGAAATACTACCAAATTATATCCATATATTGCATAGTGGATTCATCCTTCTCTATTACCTAGGGACCATACCATTCCACTTATTGAAGAGATCATTGATTTCCCCCTCCATGTAATTCTCAAGATCCTTCTTTACCTGAAGATGAATTTACTTGTAATGAATTTGGAGTGGCCAAATTATTTCAAGATCTTCTCATCATGTATCTTCATACATTCAATAATATTTGGATTTCACCTTCTAAAACTCCCCCTAACTCTCAAGCATGTACTATTTCTCCAACATATGATGATAATTATATAATGGCCCAAGCTCAATCCTGAGACTTGGGCATCCACCATTATCATAAAACCTTAGATCAAATTCATGCTTTTAACCAGGATGTCCATACCATTTCCATGGATAAGGACTTATATCCTAAGGGTCATGTGCCTCCTACCAATTCTCCTCTTATTGATACTCCTTGGGTGGTAGATCAAATTATACCTTCTAAACTTCCAAAAAATCTTACATCTACGTTACCACCTATCAATCCAATCATTTCATCTGGTCCTTACACTATCACCAAAACCAATGACACTATAATCCATTCTAATCCATCTACTTATTTTACTCTTGAGATTACATTAGAGCCCAAGGCAACTGATGTTTGTCAAATACATTTTGAGTATAATTGCCATGGTAATCAAATTCTAGATCTTGAAGTTGATGTTGATTATTATGGTCCTCTTCCCACCTTACCTAGTGATGAAGCTATTCTTGAAATCCTTCATGCTCAAGAACCTCAACTCCCTCTGTAACATCATAAACTTTGGAATTTCAACTCCAAAGCTCCTTGTTTCAACAACTTTATTGCTAACATTGATCCCAAAACTAGTCTTATGTTTTCCTTACCCAAAGAATCATACCATTTCCAAGACATAAATGACATGTTTATCAAATAGAACACTCACATTAAATATGGCACTCCATATTTCCCTCACCTAATTATAGTTTCTCATGAGCTCTCACCTACCTAACACGATAATTTTAGATTATTCTTTGATAAATATTGTGAAGTTTTTTCTTGATCCTATGAGGAAATGCTTGGTAATGATCCTAGTATTATGTTGCATAATATCATTACTTATCTTGATGCCAAACTTGTGCATAAAAAACAAAGGAAATTTCCACCTGAGGTTTCCACCTTATGTCACAAGGAAATCATTAAATTACTTGATGCTAAATTTATCAAACTAGTGGACTATTTTGAATGGGTTTCTAACATTATTCCCATTTGAAAAAATGTCATTATGGTCATTCACATGTATATTGATTTCTATAATCTTAACCTCACTTATCCTAAGGATAAATTCCATTTACCTTTGATATATTCCATTGTTGATTCCATAGCTAGTTATGAAATGTTATCTCTTATGCATGGCTTCTTAGGCTACAATCAGATTCACATTTCCCTTGAGGACCAACATAAGACCACTTTAACCATGGAATAGGGCACCTATTGCTATGTCAAAATTCCCTTCAGTCTCAAAAATGTCAGAACCACTTACCAATGAGCAATGACTCATATCTTTCATGATTTTATCTATAAACTTATTTAAAATTGTGTGGATGATTTCATTGTTAAATCCAAAAATCATAAGATTCATCTATCAAATATTGCTATCATTTGTTAATACCTTCTTAAATACCAAGTTAGACTCAATCCTTACAAATGTGTCTTTGATGTAACATCTAGAAAGTTACTAAGATCCAAATCTCTCTCAACAGCATCGATGTTGACCCAGATAAGATTAGTGTTATCATCAACATGCCCATTCCTCATTCCATTCCTAGCATTCATACTTATTTAGGAAAACTTGGGGAAATTTAACAATTCATCCTTGAAATGGCTTATTGCATTCATTCCAATAATTCTCTCCTTAATAAAGGTAATGCCTTAGAATGGACAGACCCTTGTCAAAAAGACATTGATAACATGAAAGAATCATTTCTTTAGCCACATACACTTTATCCTCCTTCCAATGATTAACCCTTGATATTATATACTTCTTCCACACCCATATCAAGTGGGGTAATGCTTACCCTAAAAGACACTACTAGCAAAGAGTATGTGATTTATTACATTAGTTGATGCCTCATTGAATATAAGACACGTTATACCAAAATTGAATGTGATTGCCTTGCCATCTATTTTGTAGTTGAAAAGCTTCACCATTGCATGGTTTATTAGAATACTTGTGTCATCATTCATTCTGACCCCCTTCATCATTTTTTATCCAAAGCCTTTCTTCTTAAAGATAAAATTGGCAAAAGGATGGTCCTTATTATGGAATTTTATCTTTGTATCATCACTCAAAAAGTTGTTAAATGGAAAGTTATAGCTAATAAAATTATTGTAACTCCTATTCTATCTACTTCTCCCATTCAAGATAGTCTTCCAGATGATAATATCCTCTATGTTGAATGTCTTAATAAAGTTATTTCTCTCGAAGATTACTCTCATAACTTTACCATTGATCTTTAAGCAAATAATCTTGATAAATCCTCTATTCCCTCCAATACTACTAAACCTAATTAGTTTTTGAAGAGCTTCCTGAAATTAATGTTAACTTGCATGAGGATAATTAAACCCTTCAATTTGATGGAGCTACATGTATTTAAGGAGTTAGGGTAGGTTATATTCTCATAAGTCCTCTTTGAAAGATCATTCCTTTATCTTTTCATTTCACCTTTGATGTCACTAATAATATGATAGAGTACGAATTTCTAATCTTAGGCATGATAGTTTCTCTTGATTTAGACATTTAATACCTATATGATTTAGTGATTCTTAGATTATTTATTGTCAATTCAATGGTGATTATCAATGAAAACTCAAAAATCTCATTTTCTACCATCAAATTACAACTATTCTTGGTAAGTATGCATATCTTTCACTATTGAACCTATCCCTCAAGATCAAAATTCCATTATTGATTCCCTTGATTATTCAGCTTCTCTCTTTTATCCATATGAAGTTCTTACTGATCTCAATTTTATTATCAAAATAAGAAAATATCCATCCTTAACTCAACCACCAGACTCACTTCTCTGCTACAGTGAGGTTGTTACTATTTGACAAAGATCATGTTATTAAGACATCATTCAATTCTTGGAACATCAGACTTATCACTTTTACTCTCATGAAAAGACTCATATTCATAAATAAGATTTCAAGTATGTATCTCAACACAATGTGCTTTATTATCACAATGCTAAAGGTACCTTAATGCATTGTGTTATTTAAGATGAGGTCCCTCCTATTCTTAAATAAGCATATGGGGACATTTATGGTGGCCACTATAGTGGACATGATATAGCCTATAAATTACTATGTATGGGTTACTTTGAGCATACTCTTAAAAAGGATACAATCAAATTCACTAAAAAGTTTACTCCTTGCCAACTTCATGATGATCTCTCATTTTCCCCCCTCTAGCTGAGCTTCAAATTATCAAATCTCCTTGGCCATTCTCCATGTGGGGATTTGATCTCATTGCCAAATTACCTCACTCCTAAGATGGGCATGTTTTTATCATCATGGATACCAAATATTTTACCAAATGGGTTAAATATATGCCTCTTATTAATGTCACCAATCCCACCATTTATAAATTTATTCTTAATCAAATCATTTTTTGCTTTGGTGTTCCCCATAATATCATTTTAGACAATGGTGGTAATTTCAAAAATAAGGATGTCAAACAACTTTGTGTTAAATTTAAGATTAATCACAAAAATTTTATATCTTATCATCCATAATGCAATGTTCAAGCTGGATCCACTAATAAAATTATCCAAAAGACAATTCATGAAACCCACATAGATTTCCATATTCATCTTTATTATATTATTTGGGCCTATCGAATTAGCACACGACTGCCACTAGGGTAATGCCATTCTCTCTAGTCTATGGTTCTAAGTCAATCCTTCCTTTATAATTTGAGCTTCCCTATCTATGTATATCTCTTCATGGTATCATTCTTAAAGAAGAATTATGTGAAGATCTCATTCATTCCCTCAATCTTCTTGATGAACACCATCTTTTTGCCTTACAATATAATTGCCAATACAAGGCTCATATTGCCAAATAACATAACAAATGTGTTAAAATTTGCACATTTAATGTTGGTAAGCTTGTCCTTAAATTAGATTTAACTCATGATAAAGAAGGTAAATATGTCTAAAAATGGTGGGGTCCCTATTTAGTTAAAGATATTCTTGGTCTAAGCATCTACTACCTTCAAACTAATGAAGGCCATGTTTTCAAAAAGCCCTTCAATACACAATTCCTTAAAAATTACATTTCCTAAACATTTCCTTCTTTTCATGATTTTTATCTATATATATCTAACACTTTTTATTGGTTACTTACATGGGTATCTCCCTCTATAGTAGTTCTCTCTTTTTTTACAAACCTTTAGTCCTTTTTTGGTCTTTTGGTTTCCCCTTTCTCTCATGAGTTGTATTATAAAACCATGGATAGGACCCAATATTCTTCATGATGTACCATAGTCTTATTTATTTTCATACTCTTTTTACACACTTTTTGGCATCCCTTTGATTTATATTTTGTTATTGTAGTGTAAGACCATGGATAAGACCTGGCCTTCCTAAAAAAATGCCATCTTTTTCTCATTTATTTTTCACATGATTTTTGGTACTGTTAGGAGGCCCCTTATCCAACGGTAGCACAATTGATTACTTATATATGAGCAATTGAACATGGAAATTAACCAGAATGATTAAGAAACTAGAAAAATGAGACAGCAAAGAATTTGAGAGACAATACACACAATTGTATTAGATAATACTAGAAGAAAATACAAATACGGAAGATGCCACTTCTCCCTCCACCTCAAAGGCTTGCCACACCTCAAGACCTTCTTCCCTCTCTCTTGCTCAACACAAAACCAACTCTAAAACCTGAGTTACAATCCCTCCTTGAATGCTATCGCTGATCTCCTTGACCTTACACCTGTAGATCTCCTTGACCTTGCTTGCTTCAATGCTCTTACTTGATCAATATGATAATTACAATACATGCCTCATGGTTCTTTAAATAGGAATCCATGGTTACAAAAATAGACATCTAACTACTAAAATTAGACACACAGCTCGTGACTTAAAATAGTCTCTTAGCATGCAAACACTCGGTTTAACTAACTGACTGTTCGTAAACAGCAGTTCTGGACCGCACAGGTGACCGACATCAGTCCCTGCTTGTCTGGTGCTGCCGACGTCGGCCGACTCTCTGCCGTCACCGGTCTCCTTCTCCACTGCATCTGACTGACGTCGGTCATACTGCCGACGCCGGTGGCTCTGGTTCTTCAGCATCCTTTCTTCATGTGTGTGCAAATGGTTGAAGCTTTTAGCTCCACACCCTAACAATCTCCCACTTGGAGATAAATAGCTGCAACCTGTACCTGTACCTGTACACCATCTATTTTGTTCCTTAGGCCCTGTATCCCTCTTCAAAGTCACCTTTGAAGACCAACCACCATGCAAACCTGTGATGCTATATCTGTCACCTATGCCACAAGAACTTTGCTGCTCCCAAATTCTTCATGACATACTTCTGAACCAACTCTACCCTTAGCTCAAAAAATTCCCTGTATATGCAACCCTGCAAAAAGTAACACAATACAGTAACAGGATAATGTAGCTAATATTATCCAACCTGGTAAAGATAAAATACAATGGTCAAACCTCCATTGCTCTGCAGCTAACTCAAGACCATATACCATAGCCTTCTGTCTCAGATGTCCATCCACTCTCTTCTCTAAAATGGGAATCCATCCCTCTATATCCAGCTGACAACTCCACCAACAAGTACCTATTTGGCTCTAATCCAAGGACTCACACTCCTCATCCATGTCAAGCTCCCACTATTTCTGGATTCTACCTGCATTGCTTCCTCCATCTTCCTAGTTCAAGACTATCAGTAAGCAATATAAAGAAGGTGAACAACGAATATGAGGTTCACATACCTTTTCTGACCTCTGTATGGGTGTTTGAGACTCATAGATCCACCCAACATCCGTTCCAGTGACCGATCTCGGCCAACTCCCAGTCTGCTCTCGACCGATGTCGGTTCCCTGCACTGATCCTGACTGCCGACGTCGTTACCCCTGGCCGACGCCAGTGTCCCCCCTGCCGACGTCAGTCCTGATGACCAACGTCGGACTTCTCTTGTCTGACCTACCGACCCTGCTAGTCTGCACATGACTGAAGCCGGTGTCTGGATGACCGACGTCGGTTCCAAGTAACCGACATCGGTGCCTGTGTGTTCCTGTGAGTGATGAATTCTTCATCCGCGAGCTCTTCTTGGATCAAATCTATATCCATGCTGCCCTGCTCAGATTTATTTACTGCCTGTAACTGTTCTAAGGCCTTCATCTCCTCCATGAACACCAAGACATCCCTGTTCTTGTCAAAAGCCTCAAATTTCCTTTTCCTGCAATGAATTCTATCCATGCCTTCTGAATTTGAACACATACCTTTTGAGTCAAGAACTTCCATTCCCTTCTTGTTCATGTGACCCTGCCTATTAGACCACATATATGAATCTGCACCAGAAGTGGAATCAGTAGTATAAGTAGATAGATAAAGAGTACCTACTTTCTTACCTCTTGCTAAACAAGTGCTCCCTTGGTAACTTTCCAAGAATCCACTGTGAGGGTTATTGTGCATCCCTCATCTCCCAACCTTCCTACAGAAATCAGACTCTGCTTCAGAATTGGAACATGCATGACCTCCTTCAACACCCATGTGTTGTCAATCTGCAATCTCAGCTGCACTTTCCCTTTGCCAACTATCTGACAAGGCGTACCATCCCCTAAATAAAGAACTCCAAAATCTCCCTGTTCATACTCATGAAACAAATCTCTATTTGGGGATGCATGAAAAGATGAACCAGAATCTAATATCCATGATCCTACATGACTATCCAAAGAAAGTATGAGAGCATCCTATACCATAATATTTGCATCCTTTGCTTCTTCCATACCTGCATGTTGATTCTCTTTATCTCTCAACCAACACTCCTTCTTTGTATGTCCTTTCTTTCCACAAAACCAGCAGGTAATACCTTTAGACTCGGATCTCCTTCCCGACCTTGATTTCCCTTGCTCAATCTTCTCCTTTTGCCTTCCTCTGCTTTCCGCACTTAGAGCGTTTCCTGATGATTCACCTGTGCTTCTCTTGCATATTTCTTCATTCAAAATCACACTCACAACATCATCAACCTTTAAGATTTTAGAAGCAGATGCAGAGTTACTTACTGCCATAACCATACCGTCCCAACTTTCAGGCAAAGAACATAATATCAAGAGAGCCTTTACCTCATCATCAAAAACAATGTTGACTGAAGCTAATTGGTTTACCAAACCATGGAAATCACTGAGATGAGTATGTACCGAACCTCCTTCCTGCATTTGTAAAGTAAATAGCTACTTTATAAGGTATACCTTATTAGAAGCCGAGGGCTTTTCGTATAAATTTGCCAAGGACTTTATCAACTCTTCCATTGTTTTGCACTGTGATAAGCTGGAAATCACAGAAGCTCCAAGACTCAACCTTATGGAACCAAGAGCCTTCTGATCAAGAACACTCCATTCTTCATCCTTCATATCTGTGGGCTTGCATGCAACCCCACCCAACGGTAAGTACAGATCCTTCTGATACAGATAGTCCTCAATCTAAATCCTCCAGTGTTGATAATTCTTGCCGTTAAACTTCTCCATTCGTAGCTTGCTTTTTTCTGCCATTGCTGAACTCCCACTCAATCAGAAAACCCTGTGAATGACCCGTAATCAAAAACAATAACCTACTTCCTGCAAACCGTAGCTCTGATACCAACTGTTAGGAGGCCCCTTATCCAACGGTAGCACAATTGATTACTTATATATGAGCAATTGAACACAGAAATTATACCAGAATGATTAAGAAACTAGAAACATGAGACAACAAAGAATTTGAGAGACAATACACACAATTGTATTAGATAATACTAGAAGAAAATACAAATAAGGAAGATGTCACTTCTCCCTCCACCTCAAAGGCTTGCCACACCTCAAGACCTTCTTCCATCTCTCTTGCTCAACACAAAACCAACTCTAAAACCTGAGTTACAATCCCTCCTTGAATGCTATCGCTGATCTCCTTGACCTTACACCTGTAGATCTCCTTGACCTTGCTTGCTTCAATGCTCTTACTTGATCAATATGATAATTACAATACATGCCTCATGGTTCTTTAAATAGGAATCCATGGTTACAAAAATAGACATCTAACTACTAAAATTAGACACACAGCTCGCGACTTAAAATAGTCTCTTAGCATGCAAACACTCGGTTTAACTAACTGACTGTTCGTAAACAGCAGTTCTGGACCGCACAGGTGACCGATGTCGGTCCCTGCTTGTCTGGTGCTGCCGACGTTGGCCGACTCTCTACCGTCACCGGTCTCATTCTCCACTACATCTGAACGACGTCGGTCATACTGCCGATGCCGATGGCTCTGGTTCTTCAGCATCCTTTCTTCATGTGTGTGCAAACGGTTGAAGCTTTTAGCTCCACACCCTAACAGGTACCCTCATGGGTTTCTCTATTATGAGTTGCAATGTAAGACCATGGATAGGACCTGACCTTTCTCATAAATTTACCATCTTATTATTCCTTTTTTAGAATGTGTTTCACAATGGTTATAAGATTTTGATCCTTGTTCTCAAATTTAGCTTTTGCTTCTTTTCATAGAGGGAATTTGCACAATAATGTATGTTATCATGTTTCCCTCCATTTCCCTCATTATTATGATAATTAATCACACTTTACTATCATTTTATCCATTTTTTACCCTTTTTCACATGTTTTAAAATTTTAATTAATTCAAATTGTTCCATGTGTCAGCCCTCTTGATTTGCTTTCCTTTCACTCCACATTGGATAAAACAAGATCGAAATCAATATAACACTTTTATTTTACCTATATTTACAAGAATATTAGACCCCTTTTTCTTTGAAGTTCTCTGTCTTAGCAAAAAATCCTCAAGTATTCAAATGAAATTTATCTTTATCACCCATATTTAGTTTTCCAAATCCATATGGAGGAAGAATAGAAAAATCCATCAAGAAAGTTAAAAGCTAAATCTTTTGAAATAAAAGGCAATAATATATAAAAAAAGGAAATAAACAAATATCAATAGCCAAAATCACACCAAAATATGTTATTCCAAGCACATATCCTATCTCTAATCAATGTTCAAACTCCACAGTTAGCCTCACATAGAGCCGAGGTCCATTGGGGTATGGTAGGCTAGTAGATTGGAATAAGAGAATTCAAAAAACTTTATGGTGCTACATAATTTCTCATACAAGTACCCAATATTTTTATTAGATTGATGGCTCTATAATGGGTTCTAAACAATGGGGAACATGTTGTGGGAAGGTAAGTTCATTTTACTTTTCATTCATATAGCCTTCATAGGACGATCTATATACTTCATTTGTTGACCTAAGACTTGTAGACATATAAAATTGGCCACCAATGGATTCATACATGAATTTAGACTAATTCTTATCAATCATTGACCATCTAGCCTAATAATTTATATAAGTCTCAAATTTGGCTTCATAACCATGGAAATAAATCAAGTTGGCCCATAAATCAATTAAATTCAGTAAATGCACATTGAATTAAATCAAAATCTTGCACAAATGTTCAAATGCTTAATAAAGGTTAATTAACTTGAAATATTAATTCTAATCCTAATTGAATTCATACATAAGAAAATAAATCAATTATCAAAAAGAAAAATTCAATAAATATCCTAAAGAGCATCTCAAAAAGGAATCATTACCTTTTTCAAGTTGTCCAAATGAAAAATATATTAATACACACCTATTCATGCCAATAATGAGATTTTGGACACCTGTTAAGCATAGTAGGGTTAGCTACGCCAACCAAGGCTAGGATTTAACACATTCCAAGTTGATTTCAAATCCTATAAAAGAAATACTAATTCTCTTAATTTGGAGAACTTGTATAGATTAATGTTATTATGTAGGAATTTGGGCATGAATGTAAACATAGGGTTATAATGCCAAAATTCAAAACCAAGCCAAACCAAGCCAAAAGCATGAACATGGTGCCAAGAGGAGGTGGAGATAGACAAGATCCATTTATGAAGACCTATCAAGAACAATTTGAGTAAGCCAATTAACACATCATGTTGGAGTAATCAAAGAAGGTAAGGAAAATTGTCATTTATTTGAATTTTAGTTGTGTTTTCATTTGATTTGTTCACTAAGCTCTCCCCCCATGATCTAGGCCTAGAGATGTTTGATTATTTAGTGTGTTTATTTCATTATTTTTGAAAATAACACCATACTAACCTCCTCTCATGAGTCAAATTCTAGGATCACAAATGGTATGCCAAGTGGGACCCAATGCATCCCATAATGCAAAGAGATCATTATGTAGCTTTTAAATCTTCATTTGGATGCTTAAATATTGTTAAAACTAATTTTTTAATATTTTTTGACCAAAATTTCATTTTGTTTTAATTCTCAAGTTTACATAATGACAAATGATGGTCAGGTGAAACTGTTAATGGTTAGGTTCTAACTGATGATGATTCTACCTAACCACCAACAATTTTGTGTAACTACCAATGATCAGGTTATAGGGGAGAAATGGACCTAAAGATTGAAATTTGATTATTCTTATCATTTAATTTCTTGATTTATTGGGTTTAAAGGCATTTAAATCTCTCAACTAAGTTTTACCTTACAAATTTTCTTGATCTTTGAACTAACCAAGCCTAACCTAACATCTTTTCTTATTTATGGTTTTACCTTTAGGTCCATAGGTCTTCATTGATGGTATTTATCTATTGGCAGTGAATTTAATCAAACATCAATGGTTATCTCTAACTAGTTTATGATGGTTGCCTTGAAACCACCAATGGTTATTTATGACCATCGACGGTCATTGTGTGTAATTGAATCCAAACTTGAGAGAAAAAATTTAAACCTCATTTGCTTAACCAAGAAAGTGATTCTAAGAAGGGGGTTATAATCCAAAAATTTTAGGATGAAGGATTGGTTTGAAGGAAAAATTACATGTTTTTTTCTAATCACACATTTCAATTTGGGTTCTAAAAGGAATATATTCTAGTCATGCACAGTTGAATTTGGGTATAAAATAAACATGTTTGATCTCACACATTGGATGGTGTTGCTTAAAAAAATATAGGATTGGTTAAGTCTTAGAAACATTTCATTTTTAGTGCTTAAGATGAATCCTAAGTCTTGAACATTTCCAATTGGTGCTTTAAAATGAACTTAAGACAAATCTTGAACACTTAGACTTTGGGTTAAAAATGAATATAGATGATTTTGTTTAAATTTGTTTTTATGCAATCTTTTCAATTTTAACACTTAAGCTAAGGGCATAGTAACAAAAAAATGATCACATTTGACTTTGTGCTTAAAAATAAAACATCACTCATAAATTGCTTTCAAATTGTTTTTTGTTTGTTATTTTTACAAAAAGGATAGTGGTGTATGCTCTCCCCCCATCCCCTATAGGTAAATCATAGGATCAAAAACACCTTTCCATTGAATTTTAGTGCCTATTCCAAGGTGTATAAATAATTTTTCCAAAGCTCTCCTCAAAACTCACATAGGATTAGGTGATCTAAAGGTAACCCTAAAGTCTTTCTATGTGTCTTTTATTTTCATGTATCTTGGCTTGTGAAGGGGATTTAATTACCTCTCACAAGTTATTTAAGGAATCATTAACCTAGAGGATTCATCTCCTGGTAGTGTTTCAACCCTTCTCCATGGGGGGATAAAAATTGGGATATCCCTATTGGGATGGTGGTTTGAGTGGTTATACCATCTCTGTTAGTGGTTGGTTAGGCCAAAAATGTATGATCAATATGACCATCACACTACATTGATCAAATGATGGATGGATTAGTTGTGAAAAGGACAATACCTTTTCATAACAATCCAGTTGATATGGACTCAATTGGTTTTTTACTTCTCTTATGTGCATACATGAAAGTGTGTACGCATGGTATCAATCTAGATGATCGAAAATAAATTAGTTTTAGTCAACCCAAATTTGCCACACCTTGATAAGATTTAGGATAATATACTTAGTTGTATATTGTCATTTATTTTTTGGTGTGTTAGAACCTAAAACTTGTTGTTTATACCATGTCTTGAATGAGTCTTATGTCTAACATCACTCCATTATTTGAGGATGTATTATTCCATCCATTTGACACCTTGATTTAACTTAGTAAAATTTTGTGTCACAAAATTGTGAGTAGGAACTTGATTGAGAGGGGTAACATTATGCTACCCAAATTATATCAAATCTTATGTCTTTAAAGTCTTTGAAACATCGACCATTGTCACATATTTTGGGAGTGTTAACATCATTACACTGCCCAAATTATTTGAAAAGACTTATCTTGTCTTGTGTCTCCATTATAATTATTTAAACCAATCATTTGAGCCTTGTTTGATCTTTGTTTAAAGCATAGTCACACTATTAAAATTTGCCTAGCTTATTAGTCATCAAAACTCTAATTTAAACTAGTTGATCTTTGATTAACTTTTCCAAGTTTGGATTCAAATATTGATTGATTTATGTTTAGGCCTTGACATATAGGGGCTGATATACATATTTTTCTCTTTTGGGTTGCGTAACTTAGGTTAATCACTGACTCAAGTTTATGCCTTTATTTGATAGAATTAATCCATCTTCAAAGTTCTTTTTTTAGTGTTTCCACTAATCAGATCATGTTTATGTATAGAATAAAGTGCCTATTCTTTGCCAAACTATTCCAATTTTGTTAGATTAATCATTATCAACATCCTTTATTTCAAGCCTAGATTTTGACTCTGTGTTTGGACAAAAGACCTAACAACATTTCCCTCTCCTAGTTTAGACCTTTTTGGAACATGTTTGGATATTAAAGTTTGGAATCTTGTTTTTAGGTCATTTTTATTGACCTTATTTGTGTAAAACATTTAAGATTAGAAATTTGATGTTATACTATTTTTACCAAATTAGTGCATCAAATGTTTTGGAGATTCAGTGCCACCCTCGACCAAGATAAATCATGTTTGAAACCTTCATATTTTTAGACATAGTTTTTTAGATTTTATATAACTTTAGTCCATCTTGTTGTGAAACATTTTACATTTGGTTTGATTGTGGATCACTATACACATAGTGTAGCTATGTATAAGACAAAATATGGAAATGTTATCACATAAGAGGACTTTGTTAAATACCCTTACAAAGACAAGGTTATTCAGGAGATGGATTCCTATTCACCATACACCATTCAAAAATAGGAACATATTCAAGATCCTTTGGCCAATTATTTGGTTAGCATGCCTCCTTACATGGATCAAGATCAAGAAAAAATGGATTAATACTTAGTTAATGTACTTACAATTGTAAAAAAATCCAACAATAAAAACCTTATTATGGTAAATTATATTAAACTATGAGGTAGGGTATGATAGTTTGTAAAATATATCAAGAGGTCAATATAACATGTCTTATTAGAATAATGATTACACCTCTTTGAACAACACTAATTCCATAGTACCAATACCCTATCAAGATCCATGTATGCTTATCATGTAAAGAGGTCTTATAAAAGACCACTTCATTTAAATGCATATAACATACCAGACATTTCAAGACCTAACATGTAACTTTAATTAGATGACTATGTCAAATAAGCCTCTTATTGATTTATCTCCTTCAATAAGAGTTTTAGTGGAATTGAATGGTCAAGAAAATTAGGTTTTAGACCCATTTAAACAAAACACTCAGGTAAAAAACATGTTCAATACCCCAACCGTCAAGGAAGTGTCTTTTGATTCTACACAGAGTAATGAGAAAAATATAGTAGACAACACACAAGTAACATCCAATCCAAATTAAAGTTGTGTTAGTGCATAAAAACATAGATAATAATAAAATGTGCCTTTAAATAGCACCATTAGTGGTTTGGAAAATCAAGGAATAGGAGTTTATACATCCCAACCTCAACCAACTACCTCTACTCCTTAGCTAGCTACTTCTTATATCATGTAATAATAAGGATTAAATAGTCAGCCAAAGACTAGTGTCATGCCATAATAGAATGTGATGAATCATACTCTTCTCTAATAGGTGATGAGTAATATTACACAACAAAAAGCATTGCCCAATCAACTCATGTATTAGAGGTAGAGCATATTTACACCTCAATAGGGGGAAACCAATGTTCCAATTCACTAGGTAATAACAAACATACCTCTTTCATTGCAGACTAATATGCTGATCTAAAACCAAATTAAGTTTAACCAATAATTTATAAATATTGGTCAGGAATAGATGTTGAATATCCAATTATGTCCACTTCCCAATAAGGATTCATGCAACAAAGATGTTTCAATTTTCCTTGAGTACCTATTAGGAAACCATTGCCTTTCATGACAAACATGACATAAGTTCAAATATAGGGTCTTGGTTCACAAGTCCCTCTCAATCATCTAGGTATGTCTAGTTGGTAGCATGTCCCTATTTAACATTAGTAGACATAGTACAACCATATGCCACCTTCCTAACCTCAATATTCCCAACATCAAGCCTACATAACTAATCCTAACTAAAATATCACACAATCATAAATGTAATTTTAGTAATCACACCCTAATCCACACATGTGTATTCTTGGTCCATTCCTTAGCCAATCCAACATACCCTAGTAAATACCTCCATCATACCCTGATAAAAGTAATCCACTTGTGACCACACAACCATCTCCTTAACCAATATTCCCACAAGTTTCCTTAAATAAGAGATATAACAAATGAAGGATGAAATTACCACCATCTAAGCTAGGAAATAGACCAAAAAGTTCAAGTTGGATGATGTATGTTCTTATCCTTTTAACATGGAGTACTTGTAGATACCATTTCCTCTAGGATATGAGACACCAAAGTTTTAAAAATACAAGGGGAAAGGTGACCCCAAAGCACATCTAACATAATTCTATATCACATGCCAACTAGTGGTCTATAGTGACAAATACTTATTATTGTCGTTTCCAAGAAGTCTAGTTGGACAAGCCTTGGAATGGTTCCTAAAATTAATAACGAATTTAGTTTTTGATTTCGATGATATTTTAGATAAATTTATGAAAATTTTATATTAAAATATTAATCATGATATTTCATTAGTATCTATAAGGATGGAGATCCCTTGTAATTTATTTTACCCATAGTCTACCAAACAAACAACTAGATGCTATGTTTACCAAAAATCTACATAGTGAGATATCTTACTCTCTAGATTTGTAATGTGTGCATACATTGAAATAAATCATTGATAAAGGTTTTTGATCAAATGAGCCCTTATTAACAAAGGGATCATAAAACTAACCTCAACAAATTAGAAAAACATCTAGAATCAAAACTAGAGTAATATCCAAAATCAACATCCAATCCAAGTACAAGCATCACAATCAGCACAGGACAATAACAATGATAGACCCAAGAAATTCAATTACAACAAGAATGTTGTAGGTAATGGAGTGATAGAGTCATGACATGTCTAAATGGCGTAATCACCATCTGCTTATCTTACATCACCTTTCCAGCTTACTCCTAACCAACAACCTTTATAGCAACTACAACACATGAAATAAGCATAAAAACCTCGACCAGTGTAATAAATGCCAAAAACATAGAAAATTCCTTTGAATTTTCATAACCCTCCTCCTCCAAGGAGAAACATGCCTACTAATCATACTTTTAGTGACCTTGGAGAGCCTATAGAATCAATCTTTCACAAGATCATAGTAGCTAACTTGATTAGATGGCATGTTTCAAAAGAGCAATTTCGTGAGGGTGTTGACATGCCATAATGGTATAGACTAGAATAATTCTATTATTTTCATAGGGTCAATGGCCATAATTTGTAGTGTTTTCTACAAATTAGACATGTAATTTAGAATATGTTAGAAAATGGAGATATCACATTAGATTGTGGAGCTTTCACCTCCAATTAGATTTTGGGAATTTATCATAATCCTTTTCCACAACATAAAAACCAAAAATAATAATAGTATCTAGTGTAGCATCAACAGCAATAGTATCAACAACCAAGATTGAACCAATAGACTCAATAGAACCAATAATGTCAAAATAATGGACAAAACCAAGGTCAGAATAATAACAACCAATAGACTTACCATGCAGTTGCACATGACTATAACACAGTTATAGGCCATATTATAGGAGGTTGCGTTAATACCATTTCCATTAATCCTAGACCAAGTACCAATTAGACAAGACCATTGCTAATCATACATAGGCAAACCAAAAATCAAGAATTCCCATGTTAGGACCTTATACTGATAGCTCATTATTATCTAATGACCACACACAAGTGCATTAGAAATTGAGACTCATATTATATATTTCCCCTCCACCATCATTTAATAGCAAAAATGGTCATATACCTAATCCTGATTATGCAATCACAACTCAATAGTTAAAGATTACCATACTAGGCCCACAACCATCTGCCAATTCACCCATTATCCATCCATCCATTCTACCTCAGAATAATCTATTTACTATTATCCTAAAAAATATGTTTGACATTGTATAATAATTACAAAAGACACCATCACTAATATCCATTTTAGATTTATTACGTACATTTACAATAAACAAAAACATCTTGATAGATTTCCTCAAATAATCCATAGTTTTAAATGACATATCCCCTGACAAATTTCAATATTTGGTTGGATACATATCTCCAACCCAATGAGTAACCTTCAATAAAAGTGATATGTCATCCCTTATCATATTTCACAATAATCCATTATATATCAAAGTTTACATAAATAGGCACAAAGTGAAACATGTCCTCATAGACAATGGATTGGGTATGAACATAATGTCTCTAAAGCTTATCAAGCTTCTTAGGTACACCTCAATAGATCGTTAAATAGAAACAATCACCATCAAATCCTATGATAATGAAGAGTAAGAATCACAAGGAACCATTAGCTTGCTAGTTATCATTGGGCCCTTGACCCATGATACACTTTGCCATGAGCTAGATCTTGATTTGTCATACAATATGATTTTGTGTAGACCTTGGTTACATGAGATTCATGTAGTCCCATCAACAGTGCACCAGTGTATCAGGTTCTCCCATTTAGGGATGGAGGTTAGTTTTATAAGATATTTTCATTCATATGAGCATTGAAAACATCTAGAGGTTGATTTCAAGATCTATAATTATAATTTTGACATGAATCTAGTCACTAAGCAGGACAAAGGGAAAGCCATACTTATTGATTTATCAAAGGCCAACTACATTAACCCTGATACCATTGATTCACTTTCCCACATGCCACCTCCTAAAATTTCCAATCACTATGCCATCTTGGCTAATGGCCTAGGAGAGTATTTAATGCATGACACCTTTCACTTTGTAAACCTCCCACAAATCCCAAATTCCTTTGGAAGAACAAAACCCAAACCATTCATGTAATGACAAAGAAAGGGAAAAGACCATTAGCATAGTCTAGCATCCATCACATTCATACCAGCCTTTGGCATAGTAAATTACCCTCTCAAAGGTGATGAATCATGGTTATATAATGACAAATTGGCTGATTGTTACAAGAGCTCCAAGTATCCCATTCCTAATTAGATCATGGAGAGTCAAGACTATGAAGAAGGAGGTCTCAGGACAAATCAATAGGGAACACTTGAGATAATTTTTATGACTACGTAAAAAGGATCCTATAAACTTGGACATAAATTACCTGGGGGTGACCCCACACATCTTATTCACATTTCATCACCAATGACTAGTGATGATGGTGTTGATAGTAGTGCAGAGTCCAATCATAGACAATTTGATGACTTAGCCCAAACCAACCTATTTGATAATAATTCCATTTATACCCTTTGACCAGTCATTTTTCATAATACACTACCATTATATTATCCCAAACTAATAGACTGGGACCAACAAGAATCTAATGTGCTAATTGATGAGTTTCAAAATGATGAATCTTTTTATGATTTTCTAAGCCTCAAGGATAATATTTCATTGGGAGATCATAAATCATGGTTCTTAATCAAAATAGATCATGAAGCCTATTTTAGAGAGTGGGTGAATACCCTTAACCAAAATAAAATAAATAAAACATTGAGGTCACAAAGTGAAAACCTCTTTGAGGTGATTTTTGACTAGGGAAAAACTAAAGATAAAGGCTAATCTAGTGGTGAAAACCTATTTCAGGCAACACTAGATGGGGGTGTTCAACCTTATTCAAATATATACTAGGATCCCACCAATGACAAACTTGTCTATGGATCTGAGTTTAGTCTTGAAGAGCATCAAGATTTTGATCACATCATCTAGGTTCATAACAATGATGAAATTGTCTATGGATCTACACTTAGTCTTGAAGAACAACAAGCCTTTGATCAAATCATACAAGATATTCCAACTATTTTTGTCACATGGTAATATCTCCCATTGGTGTATTTTGATTAATCATGCTTAGGAGAACTTGAATAATAATTCCTAACAGAGGACTCTGATATAGCCAAATAGTTCAAATCTTTGACCATTATTTTTGATGATGGTTTGACCCTTCTAGTGGAAGACACAACATAGATAAACATAGGTTCCCTACATGACCCAAAGTGGATTAAATTAGGTGTGTACCTCACTAAGGAGGAACATGAAATATTAACCACCCTATTTAGGGAATTTGTAGATATATTTGCATGGGCATATTCTAGCATGCATAGTTTGTATCCCACCTTGGTTGTTCACCACTTTGTGGTACATCTTGATGCCAAACTAGTGAAGTAAAAATTATTCAAAATACATCCTCACATTGTTATATTGGTAAAGAAAGAGTTGAATAAGCTCTTAAAAATGAGATGTGTCAAGCCAATTGAATATTCTAAATGGATTTACTATATTTTAACTTTCAATAAAAATCCATAAAGAATCAAAATTTATATTGATTTCATGGACATTAATAAAGCTTGACCCAAGGATTACTTTATATTGCTAAACATTGACATGATTATTGACTCCAAAGTGGGTTATGAGATGCTTCCACTAATGGACAGTTTCTCAAGATACAATCATATCAAAAATGTGCTAGAAGACTAACACAAGATAACTTCACCATTCTATGGGGACATTTTGTTATCAGGTTACACCCTTTAGTCTTAAAAACATAGGGGAACATTTCATGATATGATGCATGACATTATCAAAGATTACATCAATGAGATACTAGGTAAATGAAAGACCAGGGTCAATAATTTAATAACATTAAGGAGGATATTTGATTGACTATGTGATTACAAAGTTAGAATCAACCCCAATAAATGTGTTTTTGGAATTACTTCTATCAAATTGCTTGGATTTATTATGTCTCATAGAGGCCTTGAAGTTGATCCTACCAAAGTACAAGCCATAATAGAGATGCCACTATCGACCAATCTAAAGTAACTTCATAGTTTATAGGGAAAGATCTAATCCATTAGACACTTCATATCTCAATTGGTTAACAAGTGCCATCTATTTAAACACCTACTAAATAAGGGTGTAACTTTTCTTTGAAATGATTATTATTAGAAAGATTTTCAATAGCTAAAGGACTATATTGTAAATCCACTAGTTTTATTGCCTCTTATGTCATGGAAACCATTGATTTTATATCTATCAGTGATAGATCAAGCCTTGGGGGCACTTCTAGCTCAACACAATGACAATGGAAAAGATCATGTAGTGTACTATCTAAGTTGCACACTTGTATCTTATAAACACAATTATTTTCCCATCAAAAAAGCCTATTTATCCATGGTCTTCATAGCTTAGAAACTATGACATTACATGTTAAACAATAATACCATGGTCATTTACAAAGTAGACCCACTCAAGTATATACTATAAAAAAACAACACTAAAAGGCTACATGGCTAAATGGATCACGTTTCTCAATGAGTTTGAGATAGAATATGTGAACCAAAAAGCCATCAAAGGGAAAGTTCTTGCAGATCAGCTTGATAAAGCACCCCTAGCATACACAAATCCCCTCACATTCCAATTTCTTGATGAATTTATCATAGCCATCATTGACACACCTCTTGAGGAGTAAAACTAGAAGCTATATTTTTATGGATCATTCATAGCACATGAATCAGGTACATACTTTTTATTTATCACTCCATAAGGGGATCTAACCCCAAAGCCATTTAGAATCAACTGTACTTGTACCAAAAACATGTTTTAATATGAAGCACTCATGGTAGGCCTTTGACATGTAGTAAAATAGAACATACATCATCTAAAGGTTTATGATGATTCAAATTTAATCATCAATTAGGTAACATACCACTTTCAAACCAAAGATGACAAGTTGGTTCCCTACAAGGCAATGGTTGACACTCTAAAGTGGAAGATTTTTGACATCTAATTTGAACATATACCAAGGGAAAGCAAAAATCTTCCACTTTAGAGTGTCAACCATTGCCTTGTAGGGAACCAACTTGTCATGTTTGGTTTGAAAGTGGTATGTTACCTAATTGATGATTAAATTTGAATCATCATAAAAACATATACCAAGGGAAAACAAAAAAACAATAAATTCAATGTATACCATTGGGTCACTCATTCAACATATAAAAATGATAAAAGACTACCAATTTTTCATAGAAAATCTAACATCGCTAGCTCATGAACCTTTAACTATCACAATAATATGTGATATTATTGGTTCCAGCTCTACTTCGTATTCCAACCTATATTATCATTTACATGACCATGTTTTACCACCATACTTATCCCTAAAACAAACCAAAACCCTCATCCATAATACCCAATGTTAGACCTTACTTTTACCAACCCTATACTATCATAACTTTGATGGAACTCTGCTTCATTGTTTACCTTTGACAAAATCTACACTAACATTATGAGAAGTTCATGAAGGGGTATGTGGAGCCCACACTAGTGGGGTAGTCTTGTATAAAAATATCCTATATACTAGTTATTATTGGCCAAAAATGGATGCAAATACAGCTACATATGTGAAAAAATGTGGTAAATTTAATGGCATACTAATATGATTCATGCCTTAGCCAAGACTTTAAAACCAATGTTGACACCATGGATTTTTTCCACATGGGGCCTCAATGTCATTGAGAAGATAAACCCCACCTCATTATATGGCCATAAACACATCCTCACTACCATAGAATATTTCACTAATTGGGTTAAAGCTATACCCCTCACTTACATGACTAGAAAGTAAGTTGCCAAATTTATATTCAACCATCTCATCTATTGCTACAATATCCCTTATGACATTATTTATAATAATAGAGGATCATTCAAGAAAAAATATTTAAAAAAGATATGTGTTGAATACAAAATTACACAACATGTTTCCATGGTACATTACCCTCAAGGTAATTTCCAAGATGAAGCATCAAATGAAACCATTACCAATGATTACAATCATGATTGACACCTTTAGATATTATGCGCCCTTTGGGAATATCATACCAATCACTACACCCAAACAAGAGCCACTCCATACTCACTTATTTATGGCACCAAAGCCATTATTCCCATTGAGGTTAAGTTACCATAATTATGCATCTCTTTCAAACATATTTTAGATGATGATGAATATCCATTAGCTCACCTATAAGAACTAGAGTTTATTGATGAGAAACACATGGATATAATAAACAATCTATAGGCATACTAGAATCAATATTCATGGCTAATACAATTAGTGTATAAAACCTAGACAATATGAACTAGGTGATCTTGTCCTCAAAGAGAAACAAAATAATACCATGACCAAAAAGAAGCATAAAGGCAAGTTCAAACCCAACTAGGTAGGGCCTTTCATCATTGTTACAGACTATGGTATAAGAGTATATAAGGTTTCCACTCTAGATGGGGACTAACTTGATGAGCTTATGAATATTATACACCTAAAGAAATATTACGCTTGAGTGACATGATATATTATCTATTAGGACTATTTCAAGTTATACCATATTATCAATATCCTTCTTTATACATTATACCATCCTCCTATCCTATCATTCTACTTGCCTATCATTATCCAATCACTTTTAAATTATACCTTTCCATTATATAAACCTAAATATGTTTTGATCCATCCTATCCTATCCCATTTGAACTTGGTTCATCTATTGGTTTCATGTTCAAAATGAAGAATCAGATCAATTTCAACAATTATTTCAAGCATTCCAAACAAAGCCAGTATTTTAGAGAAGTAAGATACAATTTTTGGTATTTGCATCCTTCATTTTTGGTCCATTCTAAATCATGTTTATTTATGTGATCCTGATTATATCTACCTATATAGGTAAATCAGTGTTTCATCAGTCTTGCTACTAATTATAACTACCTATGCAGAAATTAGTATCATTGATCTAATCAGATTTATCCTAGTTATAACTAGCTATGGGAAAACTAGGGGAAAACTTTGTTTATTGTGGCTTAACATACCAACTAGCCATTCCTATATAATATAGTACCATCATACTAAATGTGGCTATTTTATTTAAATTAGCTTCTATACTAGTGAGATTCCTCCACTATAAGGTGGAACTACTATGAACTAAGGCCATTTCAAGATTATGTGGGTCATGTTTGATTCACATTAAGGTTAGCTTCATCCCCCTCTGGATCACTATATCTCCATTTTATAATCATCCATTCAAGTTAACAACACTCTCTATATTTTATGAGAAACCTAAGACACACTAGTTCCATTTTTTTATCAACTTAAGCCATGATCTCTCCATTTTGAGAGAAACCTAATCCATGCTCTCACTATTTTGTGAACATCCTTTCAAGTTTTCCATGCTCTCTCCATTTTGAGAGCTTGAAATGTTTAGTATATTATCATTATTGATCGAGTTTAGAACTCCAAAATTCTAATAACATTTGAAAATCATTTATAAAAGACAAAAGCATTGACCACTTCTTTGCCTTAAGGATCCTAGGAACCCTTTCTAAGTCATAAGAAACCACTTGTCACTTATCTTCCCCATTCTTTTTGGCCTTTTATCCCATGCACTTTCCATTTTGTAAGACCATTCCTATTCTTTTATCACATCCATCATGTTTGTTTTTCATTAGTTATCATTTTCTTCCCAATTCCTACAAGAACTACATTTTGCCTAAATCTTTCATTGGATATATCATCCACAAAACTATGTAGGTAGTGTCCACTTTCCTAGTGCATATAGAAACATGTTAGCTATGCCTTCCTTTTATTCTATTCCCCTATCTTGTTTGTTTGTTAAGTTATGATTATTTTCTAGGGGTAATGTTCATCATCTTACTTGTGTCACATTGTTTGTACTAATATTGTGACTAACCATTATTTATTTGTTTCTATTTTGACTTATTTATTAATTTGTTTATGTGCTTGTTTGTTTGCTTTATGTATTGTTTCCTTGACTCAGTATATGAGTGTTCATTGGATGATTCCTTGTGCACATTAATCTTGAATTAATCAATATTCATACATCAACATTATCATAATTGTTTTTATCATTAGTACATTATTTTCCATTGAGTATTAGATCATAAAAGTTAGTCCTTATGCATATTTCAGCCAAGTCCTCATGATGTTCTATAATGATGCCTACTATCACATGCTACAAAAAAATTTAGCTTCAAAAGGTCTACTTAGTAATAGTAATATTGACATCTCCTCAACACTAGAATTAGCATTAATATCAATCCAATCCGAATCATATCTCAAATAAATTAATTAAACAATAAAATAATTTCAACCTTTATTAGTTTGGACAAGAATCTCCCTATTAGTTAGTTGTCCTAATTCATGTTTATCCTCTATATCAGTTTACCATCATCATGTTTTAAATCATCAACTATCAATCTTATTTTCCATAATCAGGGTATAATGATTATAACTAACTATGGGAAAATCATTGCACACCATCCCACATGAATTCTTAGTGATTATAACTATCTTTGGTAAAATCATTATGTTATCACCAATTCTAATCATTTACTTTCTTCTACCCACCAAGGACATGTTTTTATCCTATTTATATAAAATAACTAAGGCAACTCTATCTTCTCAATTATTATAACCACCTTTAGGCAAATCATTGTGTTATCATACCACGTTCCTATTATCAGGGTGCAATGATTATAACCACCTTTGGGAAAACCATTTTACACCATCTCACTTGCATTCTCAGTGATATTGACCAACTTTGGACCCATTATGTTCTCACACCATCATCTTCATTTTTATGGTCCCCTCATCTCACTTCTTTCTTTTGAGGGACCATTTTCTGGCCCTTATACTAACCTCTCCCTCAATGGGGCACCCTAAAATTCATCCATTTCCATTGAAATTGTAAGCACATAGAACATTTTTATTATTTTAGAAGATGTTAATATGCTTACAAATTGTAACACCTTATCAAATAAGGGAAAATTATAGACGTCTAAAATTGGTCACCAATGGCTTCATACTTGAATTTAGACTAATTCTTACCAACCATTGACCATCTAGCCTAATAATTTCTATAAGTCTCAAATTTGGCTTCATAACCATGGAAATAAATCAAGTTGGACCATAAATCAATTAAATTTAGTAAATGCACATTGAATTAAATCAAAATCTTGCACAAATTTTCAAATGACTAATAAAGGTTAATTAACTTTCAAATATTAATCCTAATCCTAATTGAATTCATCCATGATCAAATAAATCAATTATCAAAAAGGAAAATTCAATAAATATCCTAAAGAGCATCTCAAGAAGGAATCATTACCTTTTTTAAGTTGTCCAAATGAAAAATATCTTAATTCACATCTATTCATGATAATAATGAGATTTTGGACACCTATTAAAACTACCAGGGTTAGTTAATCCAACCAAGGTTAGGATTTAACCCATTCCAATTTGATTTCAAATCCTATAAAAGCAAGCCTAATGATCTTCATTTGGAGAGCTTGGATAGAGTAATGTTATTTTGTATGAATTTGGGCATGAATGCAAACATAAGGTTATAATTCAAAAATTTCAAGCCAAGACACAATCATGAACATGGTTCCAAGAGGAGGTGGAGATAACCAAGGTCCATTGATGAAGACCTATTGAGCATAATCCGAGCAAGCCAATGAACACATCATCTTGGAGTAATCACGAAAGGTAAGGAAAATTATTGTTTCTTTGTATTTTAGTTGTGTTTTCATTTTATTTATTCACTAATCTCCCCCCCATGATCTAGGCCTAGAGATGATATATTTTTTAGTGTGTTGATTTCATTTTTTTTTGGAACTAACACCATATTAACCTCTTCTCTTGGGTCAAATTATTGGATCATAAGACTTGTGTATCTAAGATAAGTTATTCAAATTCCTTAAGGTAAAAATTCCTCTTGTTTTGACATACCTAATTTGAGTGTCTTGAATTCAATAAAGATTTCCTCTACCTTGGTTTTTCCTTCATTCTCCCCTCCACCCAATCCACTTTCTCCCTTGATAGGTAAATTGTGATTCCAAATATGTTTTCCCTTATTCTAAAATTACTTATTATTCACCTCTTAAAAACATGATAGAATTACTTTATTTCAATTTTATCTATCCTTAGTGAAAAACAACATGTTTGAGTAACTATGTATTACTTTCTTTACACCATAGATTTATATTCTTAGACTTGTTTTGCTTTCTTTTACCATTTGTCATTTTTATACTATCTTACTACTACAGACACCTAAGTTCATACATTTTTCCATTTTTGAGTGAGTTTGGCTTGTTACTTCTCACTAACCAATGTTTTTTTCCATTTTTATGCACCTTTTCCCATTGTTTAGTGAGATAAGGATTATTATTGCTCACTCATTAATGTTGTTTTACCAATTTTTTATGCTTTTACATTGATGTTTTATTACCATCCTTTTTCACATGTATCCTTGGTTTGATTTGGTGGGTTTACCTTTCTTAATTAAGGTTTATTTATTTGATTTTTTTGGTCTTTACTAGCCTTGGATTTTTGGTTACTCGATTTACTCTTGTTTTTGACTTGGTCATTTGGTCTAACATATCACTTATCACCCTAGCTTTCCAAATTCCCAAGTACATATCATCCTCATAGCACTAGTTATCTTGGATTTCCTATGTTTATTTGTTTTTTATCTTTAATTTTGTCTTCATGGGTTTGTTGAAAGCAATCTATATGCCCTGCACAATCAAAACTAGTATCATAATAGACAACCATCTAGTGATAAAGGTAAGTCAAGGTAAACATCACATTTACTTTTTAGTTATTTCCCATTTCAGTAATTTACTTTACTTATTTATGTTTTAAAATAATACAATGTTTTTTTAGCATCAACATTATGTGTTCTTATTCTCTTTCTCTAAGCGCCATACGCTGTTGCACCTTAGTGACACATGATGAGCTTCAAGTGTGGCATATGTATACATAATATTTTCAACTTTTATCAAATATTGATTTTTTACATCTTGTAAAAACTCATCAAGACTCAATATATCTAACTAAATTCCCTAAGGGGTGCACTAAGAAAGGGCTGGGTAGACCATTATAGCTTTTTAGGATTGTTATACCTTATTGCCACATTATTACCAATCCAACCAGCTCCTAAAACCATTCCCTAAGCTATTACTCCTTTGTTATACACTCCCTTAATATTTTTCCACTTTCAATCCTTCTTTTCCTCACCTTAATTCCCTTTTATTAGTAATTTATATTAGGTTGATTGGATCGACCTGGTATAGTTTTGGGTGATTTTCACTTAGGAGCTAGTTTGGCCTTTAACTGACCTAGTTCATGACCTAGTGAATTATTGTTTGAAATCGTACTAGGTCAACTGGGTCAACCCTATCAATCAAGATTTTTGGAAGGGTTTAGGGTGAAATATTCCTATATATACATGATCATTTCATCATTATTTCAATAATCAATTAATATTTATTATTCTCTTATGCTTCTTTATAATCTTCTCTTCCACCATTCTACTTGAAGAGTGTTATCTTAGGGTTTCTACTTGGAGAATCTAGTCTTGTGGATAAGTCTTGGATGTTTTACCATTTCTTAGTGATATTTAAAAACCAAAAAAACCTCTTACAAATCCCCATTATCTAAGGGAGAGAATGAGTCTTGATGGGTTCACATTCTAGTAAGTATTCTCTAATTTTGATCCTCTAGTAGATAGAAGTAGCATAAGTATTGGATTTGAATAATATTACTCTTCATATTCCATTTATTATCATCTTACTCATACTTAGCTTAATCAAGATTATCTTATACATGTTTTTATTATGTACTAACCCTTCATAATTATGTCATAAGCTTTGGTGAGCACTATATTAGATTTACTTTACTTGTTATTAGTATAGGAGAAATATCAAAACTCAGGACCCCATTAGGGTTATTGCATGATTGTGTTAAATTAGAGGATTTAGAACCCTCATTATCATGGTGTGTTATAGTAAGATATACACTAATTGAGTCTATCAAATCTCTATATTAGTCATGCTCTCTCTTAACAAATGTGTCCCCAATCAAAAGTATATGGTATGATCTATCTTCTTTGGGCTAGGATTGATTTATAGACATGATGCATTTCTAATTACATACAGTCAGTACATTATCTAACACACCATCCACCACCAAGGATTTATGGACCACCATAGTGGGTAGGTCATGAGGATACTAAGAGTTAGAGATGATTGGAATATCTCTTTGTATTGTTTGTATCATGACTTGTATATATTTGTAGTGTATATGAAATTATTTTGTGAGATATATGACATTCATTTTTTAACCTCCATTAATGTACACACACACACACATGATCCTCTTTCTAATTAATTATTTTTTTATCATATCATGAGGGTTTACAATATAAAAATTTGATTGGATTGATACTTGTTTCTTTCTTGTTCATGTTGATATAACATTCATTAGATTTGTTTGCCATGATTTTATTGCTCTAATAGTGTAAATATGAGTGGAAAATGTGAGTTGATATTATTTCTTGTACTAAAAATGTGCTATGTTATGATGTGGCATTATATATGGATTTCATAAAATGTTTATGGATTTTTTTATATTCTCATTGTTGATATGTATCATGATTAGAATATATATTATCCATGTGATTCAATGATTATGTTTAGATTGGTAGACAAGGAGATTTTATTATTGTGGCATTGATTATTAGACCTCTAGTACTTGATTTTTTAATTTTACATTTGACATTATGAACCATAATTATAAATGAATTATGAAAACATTGGATGCCATAAGCATAAAAACTTGATTTAAATAAAACTCTAAATAAATTAAGATCAAGATATTAATAATCAAGACCTAAGTGTAAAAAATAATGTAATAAACTAAGATTAGGTTAGATACAAATATATACAAGTCAATAAAAATATATATTAGATCCAATCTTAATAATAGAGTATAATTCACTAAAACCAAGGCAACTGAGAAATGTGAAATAAAAACATATCAATAAGTAATAAAGCAAAAACATATAGAGATAGAATAAAAGAGAAACAAATCATTAATTAATTAACCATTTACACATGTGTGAACATAAGGTATTACTCATTAGTGTTGTCCCAAAGGTAGGAGACATGTCAGATAAGACTTTTGACAAGTTTTGTATGGGAGAATAGAAGGGGAAGGAAGTGGCTAAGTTGACCTGAGATGCCCCATGCATCTAAGCACTATTTATATATTCCATGGTAACTTCAAGCCAAATGTATTTATCATTATAAATGGGATAATATTAATGGTAGTGTTTGAGATATAATATGTAATTAATATAATAAAAAGGGATGGAATCCTAAAATGGTGAGAGCATTGAGTGTTTAACTTATAAAATGACAAGAACATTAAATGTTTAGCTCATAAAATGGTGAGAGTTTTTAATGGTTAGGGAAAAATGGATAGTATTAATAGGGAAACATGGATAGTAGTAACAGTGGCTAAGTTGACTTAAGATGCCTCATGCATCCAAGCATTACCTACATAGTCTTTGTGGACCTCAAGCTGATGTAGTTTTCATAGAAATGGGAGGAGTATGTAAATATAGGATGTGGAATGGAAATGATCATGTAAAGATAATAATTTTCCACCCTATAAATAATTTCATGAAGAACATGATGATAAGTTATATAAAATATTTTATGGACTTATATCTCTCATGGAGATTTTAATCCTTTTTATGAATATTTAATTTTTAGAGTTTTTGGATTTTTTCAAGACTTTAGGTTTTCTATGGAATAAGATATGTATAGAAATACTTGGAAAGTAGGCTTCATAAGGGGGTATAAAAAAACAACATGTGAACCATCTAGCAAAGGAAAAATCAACCTTGACTAGGGGTTCAAGTTATTGACTTGTAAAAACAACAAGAGCATGACTAAAATTACTCTCAAAATAGAAAGAGTGTGGCTTAAATTTATTTTTTTTAAATGAGAGTTTGATTTAAATTGATCACAAATAGTGATATCATTGAATAACTGTGACCAAGCTAACCTTAGAAACTAAACAGTACCTACATATTCCAAATGGACCTCAGGTCATTGTAGTTCAAACCATAGTGAGAGATACTAATAATCAATAACAGGTTGAGATAAGAACATGAAAGTGGTATGGGTGGCATATGATTTGGAAAAATATAAAAGATATAATTTTAGGTACCATCATGTAGAAAATCCATGTTGAAGTGCTATGAGATACTATCTTCAAGGATGTGCTAATGATGATCAAATATGAATTATCCATAAAAAATTTGTCTAGATCTTCCTATTGTACTGGTAGAACTGAATCAAGATTAAGATTATAATAAGATAAGGTAATGAGGTAGATTAATTTAATTAGGATAAATTTCATGAATGGAAGATGATAAGACTTTCCTCTAAGCAGGATTCCTCATAAATAATGTTTAATCAAATTTAACATAAATTTATTGAGATGCATATTATTCATGGGCTCATCTAGCTCTTTCCCATCTAATATAGCCAACATGTATGCTATATATCTATAGTTAGATATAATAATAAATGTCCCTATCCATTTAGGCTCAAATCTTCCCTTATTTTCATGTGTTACATTGGTATTTTTTAATATCTTTCAGCATAAGATCACCAAGTGAAAACTCTTTGGGTTGGATGTGCTTATTATAGTTATAGTGTAATCTTTTCTAATATGATCAAATATTATTCAATCCAATGATCCATTTTTCATCAATTAGTTCTAGTTATTATAACCAAGGTATTCTATATTCCTAATTGTTTCCACTAGTTTTTTGCTTTTCTACATTCAGAAGAAGTAATAAACTAAGATTAAATGGTTAGGGGTTTGTACATACTCAGATGAAGTTTGTGCATCGTATCCAGATGATTGAAGGGACTCCTCTTTGGTTGTGGAGGACAACACCTGTAGATAAGAAAGACTCGAACACATAAAATGTTAGATAGACATGTGGTGGACTACCAAGCAAAGCTCAGTCCCAGAAGTGCAAAGACTTCCTTAAGGGATGACAGTCCACTAGTTGATGAAAGAGTGTTGCTAGAAAGAGAAATGGTGAAAGACTAAACAAAAGAAATAGAGATAATGCGTACCTATATTCTATTGTTAGTATATCACAGTCGCTGATGCCAGTTAGTCTACCATCATCGATTGGTCAATATTGTTGATGCCAATTAATCTACCATCATCGGTTGTCAATGTGCTAACGTTAGTTATGTTGATGATGTCGATAGGGGCAATGGACTTTTGGATGGGTCTCAGGTTGTGTCTTTGGTTGACAGAGTGGTCTGAGAGGTAAAAGGGTCTATGCAGGGTTGCAGGGAGACTAATAAGGTCCGCAGAGGGTCAGAGGGAGAGGATAGGTTGTCAAAAGGGGGAAGGATATGGGGAAGGCTTTTCAGCCTCTCCAGGAGGAAAGTCACATTTGGTCTGGTTGATAACCAGGTCTGGTTGATGATACTTAGAAGGTGTAAGAAGAAACTAATTACAAATACATTTTAAAGCCACTAAAATGAAAAGATAGAATGATACTTAGCTCTTGCATGGTGCAGAACCAGAGGTGTTTGAAAGCTTGCTGTTGATTATGGCTGAAGTAGGAGACTTCATGCAATGTTTCAATCCAAAGTCTGGAGCTATTTCTATAGAGTTCCTGTAGCCTGTGATGCTTGGTGTGCATCTGGGAGAGAGAGAGAGAGAGAGAGAGAGAGAGAGGTCAAATACTAGGAGCTAGAGAATTAGCATCTGGGGTGAATTTGGGCACAGAATTTGGTTTTAAGCAACTGATGTTGGTGATTCTATCGGCATCGACCGATGGTTTGATCGATGTCAGCGGCTAGAGGACAGGTAAAAAGGTTATTTTTAGCCTTTTGCCCATTCCTCTATCTGCCGAGTTTAGTGGTCATGGTTAAATGGTCGAAGGTGGGTTTAATAGGTGTGATGATTAGTGGGAGAGTTGGAATGATTAGTCATATGGTGATAATTGAGGGTATCCAAGGGTGATGTGTCAAGGGTGGTGTGTCATGGGTGAGGTGTTAAGGGGGGTGTTATTAATTCAAAATAAGTAATTATATCAAATTAATAAGTGTGTGGGTTAGGAATGTTTAGAAGTGGACCAAGGGGACCAAGGGGGAGTCGACCAAGGAGTAGACACAATTTTGGTGTCTACATTTGCCCCTTTTTGTCTTGTTGGTTGTTCTGATGAACTGCAAGACAAAAATAGGAGTAAGTTGCCCCAGGTATGGGATGAGGTTGTTTTTGTCTTGTTGGTTATTCTGATGAACTGCAAGACAAAAATAAGAGTTTATTGCCCTAGGTATGGGATGAGGTATCCCCCCTCAAAGTGGGAGTCGAGGGAAGGGAACCTGAAATCAAGGGCCAATTTGATAGATAGTGGATGGATATGGTGAAGTTTGAGTGTGAACACTACAAAAATTGAGATTGCATGCATACCACTTCATGAGATGGTCAGGTCAAATTGTCACAGGTCAAGGGTCGAGGAGTGCTAAAATTGAAATAACCGGTCCCCAGAATTTAGTCATAGCTGATTGGGTTATTTGATCCAAGCTATAGCTCCAATTGGTCATCATGTTCCAAGTATCCTGGGCCTAGGAAGTGCACCTGGAAAAAATAAAAAAATGTCACAAGTAGTGGGGATCATCTTGCTCGTGATCCAATACTTGTGAGGTTTGTAATGTGGACAATTTGGCTAACTATTCATGAGGTAGCATACATACAATCAAAACAACTAAGGCAAAGTTGTCTCAAAAATGGTCGTGGTTGGAGAAGATAGTTGCGATCTCCAAAGTTTTTGGTCGAGTCGAGGAGGTGGTGGTGATCTCCAATGTGCCCCATGAGAAATTAAAGGTGAGTTCTGCAATGTCAGGGCTGGTTGTTTGGTCATGATTTTGGGTTGGTATAGATATTTGGTCCATTAGATGGATGAATGAAGGAATGGCCGAGCTAACCTTAGAAGACCCCATGTCAACTGAGTGCTACCTACATAGCCCCTGGTTGAAGGGCCTCAGGCCAATGTAGTTCTCCCCAAAATGGAGGAAGAGGGTTGGTTATGGATGGGTTAGACTAGGTTAAGCCATGGTTAAAGGTAAAATGGTTTGTCCATCAGGTAGACGAACAAACGGATGTGGCTGAGCTAACCCCAGAAGACATCATGTTATCTGAGTATTGCCTACATAGCCCCTATTTGAAGGGCCTCAAGCCAATGTAGTTTAGATTGGTTGATAGGTTGGTTTGGTCATGTTATAAATGATGAATGTATGATGATGTTATAGCCTTTTCCATATCATGTGATGGTGTATTCTATAACATTGGTTGAGTGGTCTTTCATCCCTAGCAATTTTCCATATTAGTAATGGTGTATGCTAAAAATGAATTGAGATTATTTATGCTTCAACAAGTAATGGTTTATTCTTGACATAAATTGTGTGTGGTCGATAGTTTCCATGTGTATTGTTTTCCATAGAAACTATGTGAAATGGACTATGTCATGTTAGTGGTCTGAGAATGTTTGGTTTGGTTTTGGTTTGGAAATGATTTGGTTGAATGTGACCAAGGTGTAAGAAGTAAAAGGCACGTTGATCTTTCATTGACAATGACCATAATGATGGCATAGATAGAGTTTTTGGAAATAAAGCCCCATTCATGCATTGCATCATTGACTATTGTTTGATGTTAGAGAAATATTCGAATCACTTGGCATTAAGTGAGCTCAAAATCCCTTGAGTATGTTGGGGTGATAGGTGTGATATGTGATATGTCAGGATAGGGTAACCCTTTTTATCAGGGATAACTTTCCCTCTTTTATAGGTGACCTTGAGAACGACTATAGACAAGTCCATGACTTTAAAGTTTGTCAGTCAGTTTTTTTTTTGGTAGACTGATCAATGCGGGAAGTCTACGTGGGGATGTTGTTTTGTTTTGTGGTCATATATGAAGCTGATCAATGTGGGAAGCTTCTGAGAGAGTGTTTTTTGGAGAAAAATTTAGGCATAGACATCCTTCGAGGGAGTGGTCTATATTCTACTTTGTATATTGAAATGTCTTTGAATAGCTGTCCTTCAAGGGAGCAGTCTATCAATTACAACAATTATGCAGTTGTCCTTCAAGGGAGAAGTCTATGTTTATATTTTTATGCCCTTTGAATAGGCATCCCAGTTGTATATATATATATATATATATATATATATATATATATATATATATATATATATATATATATATTTGGTTTTTGACTGAATTTTTGGTCATGACTTGACTATAGAGGTTTGGAGGTTTCCCTTTTATTAGGATAAAGCATTCATGCTTGACAAAAGGGTTAACTAATGTTTGTAGGGTTGAGGGTTGAGAGGAATAGGAATGACGATGATGGGGAGTTACTCAAGGGATGAGCTCAAGTCAAAATCAAGTGAATGAGTACTTGATTAACAATAGAATGGTCACAGGTGTAAGGCATTAAGGGGCTCAGGTTCTAGTCGGTCTTTAAGAGAAGATAGATGATAAGTCCCTGACCCATACTTGTGCGTTATGATATAAGGTCCAAGCCAATTAGGAGCAAACTTGCCTCATTTAATTCTCTCCATATTGGTCACGTGTTGGTTTTATTTGAGGATGAGGTCTATGATTTTGAAATCTTGTTCTCTTAGATCTTTGTTATAGGCACGTTTGATGCAATTTTGGTAGACATGGAGATGGTTAAGGGCAACAAGACGACGTTCATCAAGTAACTCAAGTTGAGCTAATCGATCTTGATGAAAGTCATCATTAGAAAGTATGTCATGTAAAGAGATGTATAGAGAAGGTATTTGTACTTCAAGAGGCAAGACAACCTCTATTCCATACACTAGAGAGAAAGGTGTAGCACCCGTAGGGGTTCAGATGCTAGTGCAGTAGGCCCACAAAGCGAAGGGAATGTGGATGTGCCAATCCCTTCCAGTATCATTGACCACCTTCATTATAATTTTGGTTAAGACTTTTTTGGAAGCCTCAGCCTACCCATTTTCTTGTGGGTAGTAAGGCGAGGAGAAGTTGAGCTTGATGCCAAATGAGTCACAAAGTTTCTAGACAATTTTGTTTTTGAATGATTTGCCGTTATCAGTGATGATTTTGTGAGGTACAATGAAATGACAGATGATGTGTTGGTTGATGAAATTGATGATTTTTTCAGCTTTAGTGGAGATGAGGGGAATAGCTTCCACCCATTTAGTGAAGTATTTGGTTGTGGTGATAATAGATTGATGTCAGAGAGATGAGTGAGGGTTAATCTCACTGATTAGATCTAACCCCCATTGTGAAAAGGGCCAAAAATCCTTAGCAACTTGTAGAGCGTGGCTAGGGACATGAAGAAAGTTAGCATTTCATTGGCATTTGATACAACACTGAACATAATCACTGCAGTCTTGATGAAGAGTAGGCCAATAATAGCCTAGGCGAAAGATACGCTTGGCAATCGAGTTACCACTAAAGTGTCTACCACAAATCTCGTCGTGGACTTGTTTGATGGCATGAGATGTTTCAGTGGAAGTTAGACATCGAAGAAGGAGGCCATCAAAACCTATTTTATAGAGAAGACCCCCTAGCATGGTATATCAAGCGGTACTCTTGATAAAGGCCCACCGTGCATTGCTAGAGAGGTTAGGAGGAATGGTAGAATAAGCTAAGTAGTCCACAAGTTGCTTATACCAAACATCTTGTGGACTAGAGTCAGTGGTGTTGACGAGGTTGATGTTAGTGGAGATATACGAAGGTAGTTCCAAATGGTGTACCATGACATAAACTCTTGAAGAAGATGATGAAGATGGAATATGTGAGGTGAGAGAAGCCATGGTATCAAAAAACTTATTCATAGATCGAGGAATAGTTTGCAAGAGGTAATGGTCAAAAGATTCGAGTAAGGTGTCAACACAGTGTTTGTACCTTTGCAAAACATCATTTTTACAAAGATATGAACCATTGATTTGATTGACGACTAGTTGTGAGTCGCCAAAGATGTTGATGGTCTTGATGTCTAAAGAAAGGGCAGTTTAAAGTCCCAAAACTAAGGCTTCATATTCAGCCATATTATTGGTACATTCAAAGTCAAGTTTGAAAGATAGGGGCATGGGCTAACCATTGTGAGGGATGAGAATGACCCCCACACCCCCACCATGTTGACATTTGGATCCATTAAAGAACATTGTCATTTGATAGAATATGTCATCAGTGGAAAGTGTGGCGATAGATTCGTCAGGGAATTCACAATGAGAGGGTTGGTATTTAGGTAGAGGGGCATCCGCTACTTGGTCAGCAATTGTTTGCCCCTTGATAGACTTCTGTTGGATGAATTCCAAGTCAAACTCAATAAGAAGCATGAGCCAACGAGCCATACATTGATTTTGGTATGGCTTGTAATGCATGTATTTGAGAGGGTTGGTATGAGTGATGACATAAGTTTTGTGATTGAGAAGATAATGACAGAGTTTGGTGGTGGCAAAGACTAATACCAAACAAAGTTTTTTGGTATGAGAATACCAAGTTTCATAATCAATGAGTGTTTGACTTATATAATAAACTGCTTGCTCACGATGTTGTTCGTCTCGGTGTGTGATCATGGAACCTAAGGAGTGATTTGTTGCTGAGATATAAAGATAGAAATGTTGGTCACCTTTAGGTGGGATAAGGACTGGTGGAGAGACAAGATAATGTTTAAGAGCCTCAAAATCATGTTGGCAATTCTTATCCCAATTAAAGGAGATGTCCTTCTTGAGGAGGTGATGAAAGGGTTGACATCGATCAGAAAGCTATGAGATGAAGCGACGAATAGATTGAAGCTTCCCTTATAGGCTATGAAGTTGCTTTAGATTGGTAGGTGGTGGCATCTCAAGTATAGCTTGAATCTTAGCAGGATCAATCTCAATGCCACGAAGAGAAATGATGAACCCCAAAAGCTTCCCTAAGAGAACCCCAAAGATGTATTTCTTGGGGTTTAGTCGAATGTTGTATTGGAGGAGGTGAGTGAAGATTATTTTAAGGATGGTCAGATGGTCATGATGGAGTTTAGATTTGCCTAGTAGGTCATCCACATATTCCTCCATGATTTTGTGGAGGAGATCGTGAAATATGTAAGTCATGGTGCATTGATATGTGGTGCCTGCATTCTTTAGGCCAAAAGGCATGACCCTATAGCAAAAAGTCCCCCATGGGGTGATGAAGGTAGTTTTGTGCTAATCTTCTAGCGCAATCAAGATTTGGTTATATCCTAAAAACCCATCCATGAGTGATAGCATCTCATGACCAACCGTAAGATCAACAAGCTAGTCAATGTTGGGTAGAGGAAAATCATCTTTTGGGCAAGCCAGGTTAAGGTCACGATAGTCAGTATAAATTCAGATCCCCCCAATTGCTTTGGTGATAGGGATGATGTTTGACGCCCATTGTAGATAATCAATGGGTTGGATAAAGGAGACAAAAAGAAGGCATTGAAGCTCCTCTTTGACAAGGAGTGCAATGCGAGGATGCATTTTGTGAATTTTTTGCCTGACAAGCTTAACTTTTGGGTTTGTGACGATGTTATGGATGATGATGTTAGGGTTAATGCCAGGCATATCACTGTAGGTCCAAGCAAAGGCTTTGCTATGGTCTAAAAGGAATTTGGTATAGTCAATTTGTTCTTGGGCATCCAAAGATTGGCCAATCTTTAAAACATGAGGAACATCAAAAGATGGAAGGTTAATGTTAATGGTTGATTCATTTAACATAACCTGCATTTTTGGAGGAAGGGATCATTGGATGAAAGAGTCATCTGCACCCATGTAGGTAAGAATGGCATCATCATCTACGCATTGGACAATATTAATGGTAGCAGATTCATCGTCTATCATGTTTGGATAAATGAGAGGAAGAGACCTAGATACCCCACCTAGTTGATAGGTTAGGGGTTCCAAACGAATGGTGTTATGGAAAAAAAACTAGGAGGGATGGAAACCACCGACTCCATAGGTGAAGATGGGGGAATAGGCAAGTTTGGAGGTGATTGTTCTATGATAGGTTCAGGGTGAGGGTTTTTAGAAGTGTCAATAGGTTCTTCAAAACCCAAGCCATATCGCTTCTTGGCATTCTTTATGGCCTCATCATTTGGTGGTTCGACGGGCTAGTGGGAGCCTTGTTTATAGCACCCAAAGCCAAAGCCCTTCCATGCACACCTATAAAGATAGGTATGAGCAAAGTTTGGGTTGCCAAGAAAAGAGAAGTCAAACATAAATGGTTGGGGAGATGAAAGAGGATTCCCATCAGTGGGAGCTCAATCTAGCCCTCCATAGATGAGATTTGTTTAAAAATTGGGAGGACCATAAGGGATGACCATTTTGATACGATGGTCATAGCTAGGATTGTGATGAAGTTGTCCATACTCTTGAGGAGTCTGAAACATGTCCAAGGTGAGTAAATGATACTCCCCAAGTGAAAGATGTTGGAAGGTATCTTCCATAGGGTTTTTTGTTGTCACTTGAGGAGGTGGTGTAGGTATCACCGTTTGAGTACTTGTTGAAGCTTTAACAGGTGGAGGCAGTGTTTGGGTCAATGTATTGAAAGGAATGAGAACATCATTGGGTCGATAAGTTGTGTTGAATGTCTTGAAAGGGGAGGGATCTACAGTAATGACATGGACTTGACTGTCGTGTTCAAATTTGACACAACGGTGTAATGTAGAAGGGACACAAGCCATGGCATGGATCCAAGGTCATCCTAATAACATGTTGTATTAGAACTCTCCCTTGATGATGTAGAAGAGCTCTGGGATTGTTCATGGACCAACACAAATATGTATGATGATGGTGCCAACTATAGTGGTGGTGGAGTCATTAAAAGAGTGAAGGATTGAGTCAGTCTTTGCCACACAATTCTTTAGGAGGGCTAATTGGTCAAAGGCATGGGTGGAAATGATATTGATGCTAGCACCTCCATCAATCATAACTCGCTTAATGCGAGTTCGATCAATGTGGGCTGTGATGAAAAGGGCAGCATCTTGATCTTCCAAGTTGGAGGTAGGAATTTCAAAATCACTAAAGGTAATAGAGGTGATGGTGGGTAATGATTGGACTAAGGCGGCTAGTGGTTGGGGGTCCTTAGGTTGGACCTCTGCTACTTATAAAGCTTTGATTAGAGCCTGATGATGTTGTGGTGAGATTTGAATGAGGTCATATAAAGTCATCTTCACAGGAGTTTGGTGGAGCTGTTTCACCATAGAATCACAGATCACCTCCAAAGAAGTTGGTTGGGATGTACCCAAGATAAAAATCTTGGGTTTGGGTGGTTGAGCAAGTTTGACAAATGGGTAGGTCCAAAGAATAACAACTTTCTCTTTTGCTTTATCCTTTAAATTTTGTGACCTAGTGGCCACATGGATGGTGTTAATCTCGAATAAAGGGGACAAAAGAGGTAGAGGGACCATAGTCTGATGATGGGATCCCGATGAAGGTGGGGAGGTTGGAGAGACATGAGACAGTGTTGGAGATTCATTGAAAGTATCCTCAACAAGAAGGGTGTCTTTTTCCATGTATTGGCGAATGACAACTTTGAGGGCACAATAATTTTCAGTGTCATGTCCAGGTGTGCGATGATATAGGCAAATTTTGGTGTCATCAAACCATAATGGTTTTGGACTGAGAGGTTGAAATGGTTTAATAGGTAGAAGAGTGATGCTAGAGGTTTGCAAAAGTTGGTGTAGTATCAAAGCATATGAACCCATTAATGGGTCTGTGGTTGTTGATGCACTAGGTGTTGATGAATTTTGTTTGGGAGTTGTTGAGGGAGATTTTCGTACCACCTTTTGGGTTGGTGGTGCGCCCACTCGTGTAGATGACACTTTCTTGATAGGAGGTGCCATGTTTTTCAAAGGAATGATGTTTTTGGTTGGCAAAGGGAGTAATGGAGGCAACTTGTTTTTGATAGGTGTCAGAGTAGGGAGCACTCCTATTAAGGTAGTAGGATGAGGGCCCAAAATGGAGGGCAATGGTGATGGTGGAGGAGGAGTTTTCTGACGTGGTTTAGTGGCCTTTTGTAGTTTGGTTTGAGGACCACTATTGTGTGAGGTGAGATTTAAGTCTACCTTCACTTGTGGGTGAGTGAGGTTTGATATGGGGTGAACACCGAGGAATTTAACCTGCTTTGGTATAGTGGATGTTTGTGAGGGTTTAGGTTTAGATGTGGATGGTTGAGCTTCTAAATATTTGGAAGTAGAAGCCTGGTCCTCATTGGAGATTTTGGGATAATTTTTTGTGGATGAGTTGACGGTACAAGATGAAGCAGGATGTGTAAGGTAAGGATCTTTGAGTTTCTCCCATAATGCCTCATGTTTTAAGTTCCTTAAATGGAGAAATCCTAAGTTTTCAGCCAATCGAGAGAATGGTTTGGAAGATGTTGGATGAGACTTTGGTTTTTTAGAAGATGTGGGTGGTTGTGAGATTGGAAATGTGTTAGATGTAGTGATCTCGGGCCAAAGATGTGAGAGAGCCATTATTAGATCGTCTTCGATCGAATTAGGTGAAGGGACAAGCTCTTCTCTTGGTGGAGAAGGAAATGGAGAATGTGACTCTTCAAGAGGATAAAGGGCAGGGATGATCATGCCTTCTACTTACAGTTGAAGAGCAGGAAAGGTATGGTCCTCCATTGGTAGTAGGAAGGAAGAAGGTGGGGCTAGTGGCATTGGTATGGTTAAATCATCCTCCAATATAAGAGGGATAGATGGAGGACTATTAGGAGAAGAAGGCTCTTCTTCCTGTGAAGGAAAGATAGGAGAAGAAGGTTCTTCTACCCATGGTGGAGGGATAGGTCAACTAACCTCTTCATTTTGTGGAAGAGGTTGGTTAAGGATGGAAGGTGAAACCGTGTTGACTGTGCATATATTACGCTCTTAGGGGTCATCGGCCATGGTCTGAATGTTGCTTTGACTAGGGGATGGTTAGGGAAAGGTTATCTAAAGATGTCTATGTTTTGGTTAGGTGGTGCATTTGGGTTATCCAAGACAAGATCGCCTTTATCTATCATGTCTTGGATAATGTTTTTGAAGGTTTTGCAATTGTTTATGTCATGGCCTTTGACACGGTGATAATTACAGAAGTCATTTTCCCTATACCATGCAGGGATAGGTTTTGAGGGGTCAAATTGAGGTGGTGGTCAAATTTGAGGGAGGTTAAGGACTCCCTGCTTGACGAGTTTATCCAACACAGAAGCGTATGACTCTCCTATTAGAGTGTATTGATGTTGTATGTATCGTTGTTAGAATTGTCATGTAATGCTTTGAGATGTGGAGGGTTCGGATTGGTTAGTTGTGGTCGATGAAGATGATCTGAGTACCACAGCATTTGCCGATCCCTTGGATTTGGAATTGGAGGAAGAATATTTGGATGAAGGGTCATTTGATTTTGTGTTGGGGTTTTTATTACACAATTTGATTTTATTTTCCTCGACAACGTAGATTTCAAGCTTCCTAGCCATGGTGAAAGCTTCGTCAAATGTGCAGAATGTTTGGACCCACAAAGTAGATGAGATGTGTTTAGCACATGCTTGTGAAAAGAGCTCAATGAGCTCAGATTGAGGTAAAGAAAATGAGATTTGGTTGATTAAACTCCTCCAACGTGCAATGAAGTCAGCTATTGACTCATCGTCAAATTGTTTAATAGAATATAGGTCCGTGATGGAGACCTTTTTAGTTATGTTAATTGAAAAGTGATCAAGAAATAGTTGGGTGAGTTCAGTGAAATAAAAGATAGAGTGACTGGTAAGGGAGCTATACCAATCAAGGGTGGCCCCTGAAATCGACATGGGAAATGTTCGTAGTAACAATGCATCGTCATGTGATATAAGGTAACAAGCATGTCTAAATGCTTGTAGATGTTGTTGTGGGTCCTCCTTACTCTGAAAATGAGTAAACTTGGGGAGTTCCCACTGACTTGGATATGGTCAGATTGGGACTGAAGGATGAATGGGTTCATTATAGATTTTTTCATATGAGAGAACATTTCTTGAACCCAAAATAGATGTCTCAAGACTAGACATCTTATCCATCAACATCTTGATTATATCAGTTGACGAATTTGCAGGTGGGGCACCCCCTAGGTTGTAAGGCATTTGGAAGGTGTTAAGAGGAGCATATGATGTAGTTGGTTGTGCTTGTATAGGTGCAACATATTGGTAACTAGTCATAGGGACTGATGTTGAAGTCAAGGGTGGTTGTGTCATAAAGCTAGAAGGTGTAACCTGGCTTGATGTCACCACAGGTGGTTGGATGGTGGCAACACTAGCCAAAGGGTAGGTAGTTACTCGTGTTTATGGGTGCAAGAGTAGGTGGGATGGAGATGATTAAGTCCTGGAATGGTGTATAAATTTGTTGAATGGTTTGTGATTGAGGGGGTATAGAAACCCCAATGGAAGTTGGTCCAAAAATAGGAGGAGAGGCTACACTTTAAAGATTGGTCATGGTCAAGTTGTTAGTTGAGGCAATGGCCTGCGTGTCTATGGGTTGGGTTATGGATGCTATTGATATGTTTGTCATATTAGCTAGGGAAGTCGTCATCCCATAAACTGGGTTGCCTGAAGGATCTCGCATTTGACTTCTCATGAGATAGTGATGAAGAGCCTTGACATTGAGGTCAAGGAACCTTTCAAAGTCTTGATCCCCTTCAAGAATAATTAGATGTTGAGTTGGGGTTGGTCGGATAGGAGTACTCTCAATTTTTGAATTATACTCCATTTGGGGACTTGATATAGAAGGCGAAGTTGGGAGTGGTTGTTGCCTTACATGGTCAAAAAGAGTTTTGGTTTGACTACGTGTCAAAACCATTCAAGGCAAAAAGGGTCAAGTTTCAGAAACTATGTTTTTTTAGTTTTAGAAACTCAGAATGTGTTTTTGATAGCAAAAGAGTCAAGTTTTTAGCTTGCTATTTGAGAAGAAAGATTTGACAGTGACCGACGTCGGTAGAAAAACTGATGTCAGTGAAGTAAATTGCTGATGTCAGTCATATAATCGATGTCGGTGAAGATAGTTGCCGACGTCAGTGGAAAAATAGATGTCGGTGTCTGTGTGTTTCCAGAAACTCAAAAAACTAAAAGTTTTTGGAAGAAAGAAGAAAGTCTGAGTTGTTTTTAGATCTCAAAATGCAACCTCACCAGCTCAAAAACTTAGATACAGACAGAAAAATAGATGAAGACAAGCAGCCATTAAACGTTAATTCCTAAGAATAAATTTTAGAGTCTTGTTGGCTTATGCCTTAGAAGAATATGTTTGGGAAGTTAGGCCTTTAGAATGGGTCCTAAAAGAGGCAGTCTAAGGTTGGTTTTGGGTTAGTTTTGGTGCTCAAAATCTGTATTAGGTTCTGTATGTGGCTTGGTGCTAGGATCTTGCTCCCCTCACTTCATGAACCCAGAGCCTAGCTGGGTTGCTTAGCCAATATATAATTCCCCTAGAGTTTATACTCTGCTAGAGAACAAAATGGGTTCTCCCCTTGGTAGTGAAGTCCAAGTAGGATTACCAAGAAGGATAAGGTATCTGCTAGGTGATGAAATCTTAGTCAGGCCTTGTCTCAGGTATGTTTAGATGTTTGATTTTGTGAATGTGGTCAAGTTGTGTAACATAAGTAGACTACGCTTTATTCATAATGCATTTTTAAGTTACTAGATGATCTAAAAATGCATTCAAGTAGGAATGAGATGCAATAGATTTTAAGCCCAAATTGAAATATTTTGTTCGGATGCAAACAAGTTGAGAAAAGGTTAAGAGTATGAAGTTCACTACTCTAAGATGCAAGAGGAAAGGTGACAAGAGGAAAAAGAAAGTGGTTCTTTTTAACTTCTCCTTATGGTTTCATTTCAAAATAAAGAGATAGAAGAAAAGGATGCAAGAAGAAATCTAATGTGCCTATATGAATGTTTTCCTTTAAAAGAAATGAACCCAAGGAAAACTCCAGGGTCCCATCAGGCGTGCCAGAATGTTTCCACTAGTTTTTCACTTTTCTACATTCAGAAGAAGTAAGAAACTAAGATTAAATGGTCAGGGGTTTATACGTACCTAGATGAAGTTTGCGCACCGTATCCAGATGATTGAAGGGACTCCTCTTTGGCTATGGGGGATGACACCTGTAGATAAGAAATACTCGAACATAGAAAATGTTAGATAGACATGTGGTGGACTACCAAGCAAAGCTCAGTCCCAGAAGTGCAAAGACTTCCTTGAGGGATGACAGTCCACTAGTTGATGAAAGAGTGTTGCTAGAAAGAGAAATGGTGAAAGACTAAACAAAATAAATAGAGATAATGCGTACCTATATTCTACTATCAGTCTGTCACAGTCGCTGATGCCGATTAGTCTGCTATCGTCAGTTGGTCAATGTTTTTGACGCTGGTTAATCTACCATCGTCAGTTGTCAATGTGCCGATGTCGGCTATGTTGACGACGTTGGTAGGGGCAATGGACTTTTGGATGGGTCTCAGGTTGTGTCTTTGGTTGACAGAGTGGCCTGAGAGGTAAAAGGGTATGTGTAGGGTTGTAGGGAGACTAATAAGGTCTGTAGAGGGTCAGAGGGAGAGGATAGGTTGTCAAAAGGGGGAAGGATATGGGGAAGGCTTTTTAGCCTCTCCATGAGGAAAGTCAGGTTTGGTCTAGTTGATAACCAGGTCTGGTTGATGATACTTAAAAGGAGTAAGAAGAAACTAATTACAAATACATTTTAAAGCCACTAAAATGAAAAGACCAAATGATACTTAGCTCTTGCGTGGTGCAGAACCAGAGGTGTTTGAAAGCTTGCTGCTGATTATGGCTGATGTAGGAGACTTCATGCAACGTTTCAATCCAAAGTCTGGAGTTATTTCTATAGAGTTCTTGTAGCCTGTGATGCTTGGTGTGCATCTAGGAGAGAGAGAGAGAGAGGTCAAATACCAGGAGCCAGAGAATTAACATCTAGGGTGAATTTGGGCACAGAATTTAGTTTTAAGCAACTGATGTCGATGATTTTGCCAGTGTTAGCTGATGGTTTGACCGACGTCGATGGCTAGAGGATGGATAAAAAGGCTATTTTTAGCCTTTTTCCCGTTCCTCTGTCTGCTGAGTTTAGTGGTCATGGTTAAACAGTCGAAGGCGGGTTTAATAGGCATGAGGATTAGTGGGAGAGTTGGAATGATTAGTCATATGGTGATAAATGAGGGTATCCAAGGGTGAGGAATCCAAGGGTGATGTGTCAAGGGTGGTGTGTCATGGGTGAGTTGTCAAGGGGGGTGTTATTAATTCAAAATAAGTAATTATTTTAAATTAATAAGTGTGTGGGTTAGGAATGTTTAGAAGTGGACCAAGGGGACCAAGGGGGAGTCGACCAAGGAGTAGACACAATTTTGGTGTCTACACTAATCATCAATGATATCTTGCAATGAAATGAATAAGGAATGATCCTTGATCTCAATAATAAGAATAGATTCAATGCCATAAAATGGGGAATATGGTGTGGTTCCTATTAGGTTCATGTATTGGTATGGTAGGCCAAAAGGGAGAGAAATAATTACAAGTGCCAATCATGGCCAGTGGCATTAAAAATATTTTTAAGGATTTAGACCAGGGTATTGTTCAATGCCTTAATTTGGCCATTGATTTTAGGAAAATAATGAGTGATTTTTTTTTTGATATGGTACTTATCATAGAGGGATTTAACGTAATTATTTCTAAATGTAATTCCATTATAAAAAATGATGTCAAAGGGAATGCTAAAGTGGCAGATAAGGTGGTTCATAATGAATTTGGAAACTTTATTATCGGTTATGTAAGTGAGGGGAATGACTTCAACCCACTTATTAAAATAATCAATCATAGTGAGGATGTGTTTATGGCCATCTAAATAAGTATGATTTATTTTTCCTATGAGAATGAGTCCCCATGTTGAAAATGTCCAAGGAGTAGTAATTGGCTAAAGTGCTTGGGCTAGAGCATGAACGATATTGGTGTGTTTTTGACATGACACACACTTATTAAAATAAGCACATGTATCTAATTCCATAGTGGGATAATAATACCCTATACATAGGATTTTCTTAGCAAGAACCATTTCATTAGTGTGGGCCCCAAAAATTCCTTTATGTACTTATTTAAGCATTAATCTAGATTATATTGAATTTAAACAATAAATTAGAGTTCCATCATATCCTTTATGATAGAGTGTAACACTGATTATGGTATAACAAGATCCATTGTGAATAAATGGGTTTTGTTTGTAGTAGAGAGGTTATCAAGAAAAATGTGATCATGGTCATAGTCATATAAGTAATGGTACCAAGGTGAGCTGGGACAAATAATATCACATACTACTTTAGATTTTGAATGTTCATGAGCTAGTTTTAGAAGATGTTCAATAAGGAACTAGTAATATGGAATGTGATATGTGATTTTTATCAATGAGCCAATTGTTGCCATTGTTGTCCCTGAAAAATGCCACTCATTTTTGGGACAACCTACAGACTATTTTGGCCTTACACAGACCAAAATTTCTCTCTTCCCTTGTCAAAAGTTGTTCTGAGCTTTCAAATTCCTCATTTTTCAAGCTTTTTATGTAAAGGGATTCACAGGTTCAATAGGTTAAAAAGCTTCTGCAGGTGAGTTTAGTCAAAAGAACAAGTTTCTGACACTTAGTCATTTCTAGGAATGGTTCAGTGCCTTAGTTCAATCAAAAGAGTTCAATCAACAAATGATAAATAACAAAAGCTTGAACCATTAAACTTTGAACCACTTTGGTTCAAAAGTTCAATGGGTTCAACGACCAATTTGGTTTAATGCGATTGGTGCAAAAGATTAAAAATACTTAGCCAAATAATGAATAATGAGCTGATTGAACCATTGAACCATTGAACCAAAGTTGGTTCAATTGGTTGGTTCAATCAGTAGGTTTAAGGGGCTGCCCCAAAGAAAAAAAGGCAAGTGCCCTTGTGGAGGGCAGGCAACATTGGTTCGAAGGTCAAATAAAAGATAGAATTCCTTCGGATTTGTTCGAAGGCCCAAAAGGAACAATTCCTTTAGACTTTTTGTCTGATGGAAATGGCAAAGTAAAAGAGGCCAAAAGAATTCTTTCGGGAAGAATTTTCTTAGAAAAATGTTAAGACAAAATTCCTTCAGACTTTTTGTCTGAAGGAATTCTTTCGGGCTTTTTGTCTGAAGGAAAATATTGAAAGCCAAAAGCCCGCCGAAGATACAAGAACCTGCTAGGGAAGTTAAATCTTGAAGGTTACATGTAAAATCTTGAAGGGTAGCTACCCTTGCGAGGGACACCTATCATCAGAAAAAGGACCTTTTCCAAAGCCCTGAAGGGACACCTTCCCTTCAGGACGTTCTAAAGGCTGAACAAAGAAGCAAAAAGGAATCTTCAAAGACTTGGACAAAAAAGGGCTTCAAAGGATGAACTAAATGAACTAATTGAACCATTGAACCGAATGGTTCAACTGGTTTAAGGTTCAACCAAAGCTTAGAAAGATAAAGGAAGCAATGATTGAGCGAGACACAGGATGAACCAATAAACCGATTGAACCTTGAACCAAAAGAGTTCAAATTTTAATGGTTCATAGATTTAAAAGTTCAAAGGTGGCCTCAGTCAAGAGAGAAGCAGCAAACAAGTGGTTCAACCAAGCAGCGAAGAAGTGATTGAACTAAGAAGCGATAGAACAAAAGAGATAGAATGAACCAATGAACCGATGAACTTTCAATGGTTCAACATGTTCAAGGTTTAACATGGTTCAAGTAGCTAGTGACCATTGATAGTCCCATGGATGTCAAATCTAAAGGGATACCTAAATAAATTCAAAGGCTTAAGGCTGGAAGGAAGACAAAGCCAAGAAGGGGTAAAAGAGCCAAGTGCAAAAATAGACAAAATAGTCCAAGTGGTTAAGAAAGGTGTCGACTCAAGGAGTTACTCTAGTGGTTGACACAGTGTCTGTGAATTGGTCATCAAAAGGCATGAATAGTGAATAGTGTGATCAGTTTTTCTTCACTTTGCATTGATGAGCAGACAAGCCGCGTGAATGCCTTGAAGGAGTGGTCTTGTTTGTAGACAAATGGTGCGGCCTATGTTCTAAAAATACCTGAAGTCAAAATAGGAGCTGACATAGCATTATCTATCAAGTGGCTTCCTATTCCTAATTCTCTGAATGCACATGGGCCATCCCATGGAAAAAAATGAAAATCCTTGCATAATTGTTATAAGATTGTAATATCTTTCATTTGTAGGGGAGACTTTTCATTTTTACAAGAGCAAAACTCTGCCCATTTTAAAAGAAGAAGACTAAGAATTTGAGCTCAAATTATAATTTCATTTCATCTTATCTGAATGAGAAAGCAAGTTGTTTGCAGACTTTGTGTTATTTTGGCTTGTACTACTTTAGGAAATTGTTCTTATGTCTATTTCCTAGAAGAATTCTTATTGATTTAATTTGACAAGTAGAATTAGTGAAGGTAAAAAGGGAGGTGTCCTGAAGCCAACTATGAGAAGACTTTGTGCTTTCACATTTGTTTTCAGCATGTGTTTTCCTTTTCTTTTTGTGTTGAGGATTTTGGGACAACTTTGTTCCCCCATTATCCTTTGTGATATACTCGTTGGGTAGTTGAGGTGGAAAATTTGTGTTCTATTTCATCCTACTGGTTACTGTGCCCTGTTGTCATCAATTACTTTTGCTACTTGAAAGAAACTCTTGCTATTTTCTGCAAAAACACTTCTAAAAGAAGAGAAGTGCCTTCAGTGTTTACACCAAGATTTTATCCCTTATCTATGAGAATCATCTCTAAAAGAAGAGATATGGATGGTTTATTCTGCCCCCATGTGTTATTTTCTACTTATTTATATTGTATATAGCCCCTATGTATTTATAGGGAACCTCCCCTTGATGAGAGGAGAGATTTGTCCCCTATTGATGTAGTAAAATTTCACACCTGGATGACCAATCTCCCTATGCTGTGGTGATAGGAACTATTTTGGTCACTAGTTAGCTAGCTGACAAAATATTCACCCAATAATTTTTGGCGACTCTGCTAGGGATGAATGTGTAGTCTGAAGCCTCATGTTTTAGATTGAAGTAGTTCCTTCCCTTATCCATTATATTACAAACTCTAGCAACTCTATTCCATGTCTTACCCATTATCATTATAGCCTTACCATTTTCCTCCATCTCCATTATTTTATCTAGTTTGCAAAACTAGAGCTGCTAGAAAAGAGTGCACAGTTTGAAGCCTCAAGCCTTAAGCTGAATTAGGGCCAGTTATTTTCCATTTTTTGTTCTGCAATCTGGCCACTCCACCCATATTTGTTATCCCTATTTGTCATAATTAAATCATAACAGTTTGAGGCCCTTGGGGCAACTCTTTTGGCCTACTCAACTTAACTCCACCTCTGCATAAACTTCCATGCAGTTCAAGAAAGAATTTCCCCAAATTCTTTGCTGATGGGAAGGTTCATCTTGATGAACACATTAAAGCTTTCAGCATAGCCTGCAGTGTAATAGGGGTGGAATTTGAAGACATAGAGGCTAGGCTATTCATGGAGACACTATAAGGCACTACTGTAGACTAGTTCTACCATCTAAAAGCTAGATCAATGACTAACTGGGATACACTTAAATAAAAATTTGAAGCTAGGTTTAAGCCTGTAGAAGATGTGCATGCTTTGCTGGCCCATCTCACTCAGATGAAGAAGGAACCTCATGAGACTATGAGGGATTTTATTGCCAAGTTCAACAAGCTGAGGTATAGGATTCCCATGGTCGCCCAACTGACACCTCAGAATCTCAAATTCTTCTTCATCAACTCATAGCTGCTTGAAGTGAGTTTTCTATTGAGACAAGCTAGACACATAGACCTTGCCATTGCTCAAGACTTGGCTATTGAGGTAGAAGATGACCTTATCTTGGCTAGAAAGATAATAAGAGATCCAAACAGAGGTAAATCTTCTCCTTCTTTTGAATACTCACCCATAGCCACCATTGACCCAATGGTACAAAATCTGGCAAATGAATTGCTAGCCTTGAAAAGGCAAATGGCACAAGGTATGTCTTCTTCTCCTCTATATAAAGATATACCAAGGAAGATATTCCCTAATTAGCCATATGAAGGAAACACTTTTAGAAGTCAAGGGCAACCAAATCATCTTCCTCCCCATAGAGGAACCTTGCCCTTGAAGCACCTCCAACCAACTCAGCAGTGGGATATCTAGAAACAGAACATGTTTCCTATTTCCAACCTAAATTCGAGCAAGAAAATGATGCTAGTCTCTTCATGAAGGATCAAGAGGAATTAGCTAGTGACTCCAACATTAGTTTCCTAAATTACTAGGATGAACCTAGAAGTGAAGGTAAAGCAGATGAGGGATCATATGTAGTATTCACCTAGCCTGAGAATCAGTCAGCCCAACAAGCTAATAAAGAAAGAATAGAGGAATGAACTCAGCCTATAATTCCAATTGCTAAGTGGGAAACCACTCTGCCTTTCCAGTCAAAGAACCTAGTGATTGCCAAGAAGGTTAGTACATCAAACATCTTTGCACCTTCTACTTCAACTTCACAGATCAATCCTCCCCCTCCCAAAAACCAAAAGGATGAACTCCCATCCTCTCTTCCAAGTCCATCTCAGTCATTTGACATGATTGATCATGTCAATAAATCTAAAATTCAAATGACTAAGTTTGAATCCCTGTAAGCCAATCTTGAGCAGTTAAACATTGGTGAAGAGCCAAGTGTGGACCTATATGAGGGAAAGATTGTGGTCACCCAAATGTCAGCCCCTACTGCTCAAATTCTATTTGAGCCTTCAAGTAGGGGTAATTACTCCTTGACCATAGAAGATGCTCATGTCTCAACTAATCAAAGTCCTATGGCTGGCAATCCAGGATTTGATCCAAATCAGGCATCAAAAGAATTGGTAGGGCACAATACAAATTCATGCCCAAATCAAGAAGGATCTTCCATCTCTAATGAAGATAAATCTAATATAAGATCAAATTTTGATGATGCTTGTATCCTAGAATTTGATGGCAGCAATTATTACAACATAGCTGGATGCAAATCTCTATTGCTCAGATTGAAGACTGCTCAGGATGAAGAGATCGAACTCCTTCACACCAAAGGAGATGCTAAGCTGATGGTTTGTTAGGAGTCTAATTTTGACAATCAAAATATGTGATGGACTGAAGCAATAGAATAACAAGCTATAATGGTGGACCATACTATTGTACTCTAAAATCAGCAAAATGAGCCCTTTGCCAAGAGAGCAAGGAGTTATGGTTTTCAAATTGAAGACCATGTCCTATCATGGGGCAAGAAGAAGAAAGAGCCAAGAGGAATACATAGAAAATTGGTTTCTTAGTGGAGAGATCCATTCACCCATCACCATTTTTGGGGACATAATGGTTTCCTACTGGTTTATCAGGATGGCATCCCCTTTTCTTCACCTCACAAAGAGAAGCATCTGAAGTACTTCAATTCTTGAAGTATCAGATAAGTTCACCTTTACATATGTATATCTGTATAGTCTTTAGTTATATTTTTTTCTTTTTATTTTTGTTTTTGGAGCCTTTCTTTTTGGGTAGCATGACTCCATATCCCAATGGCACACTTCAAGGCACTGGAGATTCTAGTTTCTACTCCCCTCAGCTATGTTTCAAGTTTCCAACTAAAGGTAGTTCCCCAACTGGAGCTAGTTGTTGTCCCTAAAAAATTCCACTCATTTTTGGGACAACCTATGGACTATTTTGGCCTTGCATAGACCAAAATTTATCTCTTCCCTTCTCAAAATTTGTTCTGAGCTTTCAAATTCCTCATTTTTCAAGATTTTTCCATAAAGGGATTCATAGGTTCAACAAGTTAAAAAGCTTCTGCAGGTGAGTTCAGTCAAAAGAATAAGTTTCTAACACTTAGTCATTTCCAATAATGGTTCAATGCCTCAGTTCAATCAAAAGAGTTCAATTGGAAAATGATAAAGAATAAAGGCTTGAACCATTGAACTTTGAACCACTTTGGTTTAAAAGTTTAATGGGTTTGATGACCAAGTTGGTTCAGCGTGCTCGGTGCAAAAGATCAAAAAGACTTAGCCAAATAAAAAAGAATGAGTTGATTAAACCATTGAGCCATTGAACCAAAGTTGGTTCAATCGGTAGGTTCAAGGGGCTGCCCCAAAGTGAAAAAGGCAAGTTCCCTTGCGGAGAGTAGGCAACATTAGTTCGAAGGTCAAAGAAAAGATAGAATTCCTTTGGATTTGTTTGAAGGCCCAAAAGGAACAATTCCTTAGGAATTTTTGTCTGATGGAAATGGCAAAGTAAAAGAGGCCAAAATAATTCTTTAGGGAAGACTTTTCTCAGAAAAATGTTAAGACAAAATTCCTTCAGACTTTTTATTTGAAGGAATTCTTTCAGGCTTTTTGTCCGAAGGAAAATCTCGAAAGCCAAAAGCCTGCCAAAGATGCAAGAACACACCAGGGAAGTTAAAGCCCGAAGGTCACATGAAAAATATTGAAGGGTAGATACCCTTGCGGGGGACACCTAACATTAGAAAAAGGACCTTTTCCAAAGACCCAAAGGGACACCTTCCCTTCAGGATGTTCCAAAGGCTGAACAAAGAAGCAGAAATGAATCTTCAAAGACTTGGACAAAAAAGGGCTTCAAAGGATGAATTGAATGAACTGATTAAACCATTGAACCATTAAACTAAATGGTTCAACTGGTTCAAGGTTCAACCAAATCTTAGAAAGATAAAGGAAGCAGTGATTGAGTGAGACACAGGATGAACCAATGAACTGATTGAACCTTGAACTGAAAGAGTTCAAAGTTCAAAGGTAGCCTAAGTCAAGAGAGAAGCAGCAAAAAAGTGGTTCAACGGATGGTTCAACCAAGGAGCAAAGAATTTATTGAACCAAGAAGTGATAGAACAAAAGATATAGAATGAACTAATGAACCGATGAACTTTCAATGGTTCAATAGGTTCAAGGTTCAACATGGTTTAAGTAGCTGGCGACAATTGACGGTCCTATGGACATCAAATTTAAAGGGATACACGAAGAAATTCAAAGGCTTAAGGTCAGAAGGAAGACAAAGCCAAGAAGGGGAAAAAGAGCCAAGTGTAAAAATGGACAAAATAATCTAAGTGGTGAAGAAAGGTGTTGACTCAAGGAGTTACTCCAGTGGTTAACATAGTGTCTACGAATTGGTCATCAAGAGGTGCAAACAGTGAATGGCGTGACCAATTTTTCTTCACTTTTCATTAATGAGTAGACAATCTACATGAATGCCTTGAAGGAACGGTCTTATTTGTAGACAAATGGTGCAGCCTATGTTCTAAAAACACCTGAAGTCAAAATAGGAGCCAACATAGCAGTATCTATCATGCAGCTTCCTATTCCCAATGCTTGGAATGCACATGGGCCGTCCCATGGAAAAAAGTGCCAATCCTTGCATAGTTGCTATAAGATTGTAATATCTCTCATTTGTAGGGGAGACTTTTCATTTTTACAAGAGCAAAACTCTACCCATTTTGAAAGAAGAAGACTAAGACTTTGAGCTTAGATTGTAATTTCATTTCATCTTATCTGAATGAGAAAGCAAGTTGTTTGCAGACTTTGTGCTATTTTAGCTTGTGCTACTTTAGGAAATTGTTCTTATGTTTGTTTCCTAGAAGCATTCTTATTGATTTAATTTGACAAGTAGAATTAGTGAAGGTAAAAATGGAGGTGTCCTGAAGCCAACTGTGAGAAGACTTTGCACTTTCACATTTGTTTTCATCTTGTGTTTTTATTTTCTTTCTATGTTGAGGATTTTGGGATGACTTTGTGTCCCCATTATCCTTTGTGATATACTCTTGGGATAGTTGAGGTGGAAACTTTGTGTTCTATTTCATCCTGCTAGTTATTGTGCCCTGTTGTCATCAGTTACTTTTGCTACCTGAAAGAAACTCCTACTATTTCCTACAAGAACACTTTTGAAAGAAGAGAAGTGCCTTTAGTGTTTACACCAGGATTTTCTCCTTTGTCTATGAGCATCATCTCTGAAAGAAGAGAGATGGATGGTTAATTCTTCCCCCATATGTTATTTTCTTCTTATTTATATTGTATATAGCCCCTACGTATCTATAGGGAACCTCCCCTTGATGAGAGGAGAGATTTGTCCCCTGCTGATGTTGTAAAATTTCACACCTGGATGACCAATCTCCCTATGCTATGGTGATAGGAACTATTTTGGTCACCAGTTAGCTGGATGAAAAAATATTCACCCAATATCCATTATGTTTGAAGTCATGTTACTAGCCCTTGGTATCAACTAAAATTGGATATGTTCGAAGTATACCTAAGATTGTCCACCATGTTTTGGTAAGGTATAATATTATCATCTTTGGTCTGGTATTTATTTATCACTTGGTTAATAATCAATTAGTAATCCCTATGAACATGAAATTTATTAAAATTCCATTTTACTTTTAGTTGAATCACTACAATGAGTGATATTTACTCCAATATATTGCTGGTAAAAGTGAAACCAATGTGGAAGGCTTTGAGAATAAGATTCTCATGTGGTGTTATGAATAAAAATTTGACTCTAAATACATGAAATATGTATGAACCATTAAAATAAAGTGTCTAGTGTTATGATTTAGAAGAGATTTCATCTATATTCAAGATAGACTCATTAGGGAAATATAAAGTGAGTGGCTTGGTATGTGATAAGGGTGCTTTGACAAGTTGATCTGTAATTACTTTCCCCTTAATTTATTTTTGATTTACATATTCAATCTCAAACTCACTGAAGAGCATGACCTATTTGGACATACAACCAATCAAAGTTGCCCTGAAAAGTAAATATTTGAGGGGATACACTTTGGAAATAATAATGATTTTATTGTTAAGCATGTAATGCCATAAGTTTTGGGTTATGAATACCATTTATAAAAAATCATTTTCATTTAGTGTAGTTGTGTTTATAGGAAACCAATGTTATAATTAAATAATACATTTATCTTTCTTTATTTAATCATCATTTTGGGCAAGGAGTACCCCAAAGGCATGTTCTATGATAGAAATATAGAGGAATAGTGACTTACTAGGTGTTCACAAAGCTAAGACAAGTGGATTTTTCAAATATTCTTTTAGATGCTCAAATTCTTGTTAAAAGTCAATATTCCATGAAAAGGTGGTGACTTTATTCAAAAGGTGAGTGAAAGGATGATATCTGTCTACCAATTGTGAAATGAAGTGTCAAATAAATTGAATTTTCCTTGTAAACTATGGAGTTATTTTAGATTAAAAGGAATAGGAAATTTTGTAATGGCCTTAACCTTGTATGGATAAAATTAAATGCCCTTAAGAGAGACAATAAAGCCTATTAATTTTCTAGAAATGATGCCAAATATGGACTTATTTGAATTAATATGAACCTTATAGTCATGAAGCCTTTCAAATATTCTTCATAACACTTTTGGATGGCCCACCCAAGTCTTGGGTTTTACCAAAATGTCATACACATAGTATTATAAAATATTGTACATAATTTCATGGAATATGATAGTCATGGAACATTGGTATGTAGCACCAACATTCTTGAGGCCAAATGGCATCACTTGATAATTGAATATCCCCCATGGAGTGGTGAAATTTGTTGTGTTGGTCTTCAGGTGCTATTTTTATTTGATTATATCCTGAGAAGCTATTCATGAGAGATAACATCTTATATACCATTATGGAATCTATGATTATATCAATGTTTGGCATAGGAAAATCATCCTTTAGGTATGCTTTATTGATATCTCTAAAATATGAACATATGAAGATTCCTTATCGCTTATTACTAACTAGGATGATGTTTGATATCTATTTTAAATATTCTATGGGATGAATACATTCTACCTCTAATAATTTTTCTAATTATGGAAAAGAGAGGATGCAATTTTCTCAACTTTTATTTGATTGGCTTTGCATTTGGGTGTATAACAAGGTGATATACAACTAAAGAATGATCTAATATAGGTATATCTAAATAGGAATAGGTAAAAATATCAATAAAATCCCAAAGAAGGGTAGTAAGGAGATAAATTTCCTATTTAGTGAGGGATGTTCCAAGTTTGATCCATTTGGGTTCATCAGGGGTTCCAATATTTACTCATATAGTGTCTCCCATTAGTAATGTAGAACCATCATCTAGAATAGTAGGTAATGAGGTGCATGGATATTATTAATCATCTTAAGATTCAATTATATCATCAATATCCCCCATGTAATAAGAATATAAATCTCCAAATGTTTGTAAAGACCACTCGACAAAGGCATGTAGGGAATCTTGAACCAATTGTTCGAATAATTTATTATCTTTCATACTGATTTATGACTAGTTTGAGGTTCTAGGACTAGATGCATCTTGGGATTCATTTTAAGAAGTATGATCTTTCACATCTAATGGCACCTAAAATAATTTTTCACCATGGGATATCTTTTTATTTATTATTTTCTTAGTTTGAAAGTGCCTCAAAAAGGTTTTTATTATGCCCTAACACACACACACACCCCATTTTAAAAATTTAAATAAGGAACCATTGTTAATCAAATATTATTATTTAGGGTATTTTTGAAATATAAGTCTATAACATAGAGTTTGAAAAGTGAAGAATTAAAGAGCTTATATGATGATAAAATGAATATGTTTTCCTCTTTTAATCAATAAGTCAATTGACAAGGTTTACTTCAATGGTTTTAGAGCATTTTAAAGTTATAGTCAAATTAAAGTATGTTTAATCCATATTACATGTTTTAATTTTTACCTTCAATTTATTTTAACTCAATGCTGATGTATAGGTTATATTTATGATCTAACAGCTAACATGGGTGATGTGTTTTGATTTTAGTTAGATTTTTTGTCTATATTATGTATTAAGAAGGTTATTTCATGCTTAAGTGTCTCTTGGGCCCTCTAAAATATCATGTTCTCTTTCCATGTGGAATATATTATCTAACTCAGAGATTAAGTAAAGAACATGTGTCACCTAATGGTGACATTAACATAATATTTTATATGGGGTCACCTAGGCAAGAAGATTATCGATATCTTTCTAAGTGCCATCATTTTATTAGCCTATAGGTGACATAAACATGGAAATTTATATATAAATTCCCATTTAATAAGAGTAGTGAGTGTCATCCATGTGTCATCATCATACTAACCTAGATGTGACATTAGCATGGAATTTTGTACAAACAATCTCAAGTAAGCAAAGAAGTAACATCCATCCATGTTTCATAATCTTTGTATACTAGAGGTGATTTAGCATGGAAATTTATAAGTAAAGTCTTGGGAAAGTGGAGAAGTGAGAGTCAGTCATGTGTCATCATCCAACTAGCCTAGAGGCGATGCAAACATGGACCTCTATATGAAAAATCCTAGGAAAGATTAATAATGAGATTCATCCATGTGTCATCACCTCAAAATCCATGACGTGATGTCAACATGGAATTTTTTATAGACAATATTAGGTGAGTAAATCATCTAGATCTCACCATGTGTCATCATCTCACTAGCCTATGGCTAAAGGAACCAACCACAACAAGCTATAACTTAACAGTTCAAAATAGAAACATGTAAACATGTTTCCTCTAAAACTACATAAACAAACAATGAAGAAATTAAATATAAAACCAAGAGAGTGAAAAATAAAAATATATCATATTAAGATGACTAAGCACCCAAAAGAATGCAAAAGAAGCCAAATGATAGTAAAAGTTATGCAAGTTGGTATTATTAAATTCAAATGCAAAGCATAAATAAGGAAAAGAGTGAATGCAATTATTTCACTTAATTCACATGAACTAAAGAATTAATGCATTCAATTCTCAAATCTAATGTAACTAAAGTAATATATTTTGAATTGCCATTTCTAGTCTAATTACATTGACTCCAAGATATCAATAGTATTATGAATTCTAAACTCAAGTGTAATATGTGAATCCATAACTCCATTGAAACCAATAATTTATATATTATTCATATAAAAAATCATTTTCACATGGCATCAATGGCTTCCTCATCTCACATCTTATTTCCCTCTAAATACTCACTTGTAAGGCCAACTGAATATAGATACAACATTTGATTTGGTAGCTCTAAACCATGAGTTTAAACACTACTCCACCCTTTAGGATTTGGTTGATGTAGTCAAGACATATAAGGATGATTATCAACTCTCCATTTTCACACATAGATACAAGGAAGACCTTATATCCATCAAATTAGTTTCTGTTCACAACATAGTATCTAAGACCATCATTGGCCTACTATTTGATTTACTCATGAATGACAAGGTTATGTGTAATATATTACACATCGGGCTAAGCAAAACACCAATTGTATACATCATTGGAAGTGATTTTGAGAGGTATTATAGGATCCATTTCTTATACAAATCATATAAGTAAGACATGGTAAATTCATGGATTTTTAACAATAACACCAACAATGAGATGCAAGATGGGATAATAACCTAAACAACTTTGTGTTTAGGGCCATACCTCAGTTATCCCCATTTTGGTAGTTAGAATAGGGGTAAGAATTTCCATGGACCTATTGAATAGAATATATGGTTTTTCAAACATTTCTTATGTCAATGTGGTATGGGTCCCTTTGCTAGATATGATTTTAACTTCCAACATAATCATTAGATTATGGGAGATCATCAACTCTAATTTGATATTAAAACTCATAAATATTTTAAGTTATCTAAATGGGAATTTCTACATGATTTTCTACGTGATATATGTGGTGACTACAACTATGCATTCATATTATTAGTATCCCTAAAAACCATCTCTTGATTACCCTAAAAATAGGATATGTGATGATTTCAATTTTCTTCATGTACATAAATTCAAGAACATGAAAATTCTAATAAAATCTTTCTATACCATAGTGTATCAAGCAATCTATGGGGAAAATATGTCTAGGATTTTTGACCCCATAAATAAAACTATTCAAAATATGGGTGATTATTGGTTTTACCTTGAGTGCATAGTAATTATAATTAAATGCATAAAGGCACATCCTTTATAGCTATCAAAGATTATGCCTACCAAAATAACTAAAAATATATTGCTACCCAACTGGTGGACAATGTTGATGCTAACTCAAGGAAATCCAAGCAAGAATCCATCCATCAAACTCCTATTAGAATTGTTATGATGCAATACATAAGGTGGGATAACCTCCAATTGGTTAGAAATATTAGGGCTCATTATAGGTCCAAACTAGAACCTTTCAAACATTGGGACTCAAGAAATAATATAATGGAACACATATTAAAATATGAAATAAAAATAAGGATAAATTATGGACACCAATCTTATGACCATGATGACATATTTATGAATGTTTAGGATGATTATGAAGTGGATGAAGTGGATTATGATGTGCAGGATCAACATGTCTATGATTATGGCACAAAGGATATAGTATGATCCTACCATCACAGGAGAGGTTGACAAGAGGATTGATAAGTAGGAATGGGTTTCTAGAATTGTCCATATACCCCCTCCTTATAAGGTAGTAGAAGAATAAATGTAGGAACAAGTTGGCATATTTAGGAAAATATACATTAGAGAAGGTTCTTTGACACCTTTGAGCTCCCCTATACACACAACTACTACATCTTCTCTACAACATATTATGAAGGGACATCAACACATACCTAAAGATTATAGACCTTTAAGTCCTAGTACATCAATTGGAATTTTCTCCATGCTTCATTTGCCTCCATTAACTATTACACAACAAGTAAGTCTTCCTTATTTTATATCTCAAGTTCATGTTGTTTCTCATCCATTGATTCCACTAGAAATGTAACCATCTTCATCACCACCTACCATGACATTTATGCCACCAGTGGTAGTATCTCAGTCTACTAGATTTCCATCTCCACCACCTAACATTCCTCCAGTGGTTACCACTCTTCCATCTCCCTCACCATTTGATACCACTACAATACCTCCATATCACATTCCACATTTAATTGGGCCAAAATCTATTGTTACAAAGCCAATAATGACATATACAAGGAATCCTAGGACCCCTCCCATTTCACCTTAAAAGGTGGAAGTAGAGGATAATCAAGAAGTTTCTCTAAAGGAAAATAAAATTAGAAGAAAGGGTGACCTAGGGTCAAACCCTATACAAATTTATGATAGTGAAGAGGAAGATAAAAGATGGGTTGATGAATAGGAGTGGGTATCAAACACTGAAATAGAATATATAGAATCATTTAATGAGACTACTAAAATGAAAGAGGATGATGAATAGATGACTAATGAAATCACCAAGTCATGAGGGACAAAATTTCTATAAGAATATGAATAATTCAACCAAGGAGATGATAACTTAAGGGATACTAAAATGTTATCACATAAAAAATGAGATACAGAAGGAGAGGTAGATTCAAAGAGACATAGCACAACACAAGGGCCATCCCCAACTACACCTATAAACTCTCCACCTTAGATCACTGGATAAACATAACAAAAAGTACACCGTATATCTCTCATGTAGTTATAAGTCTTCTAAGTCCACATTCTTTGGAAACTCCCTCAATTTCTATAATTACCATTGGTGTAGTAGATTATTTAGACTTTTTAAGACAAATAAACTAACTATGGGTAGTTTTAATTCCAATTCTAACTATCACAACCCAAATTGATACTATGACTTCTGACACCACTATTATGACTAATAGGGATGCATAAAAATATATTACTAACTATTTTTAAAACCTATTAATCACCCCAATAACCTACTCATTATTTAGTGGAACTGGTCCATAGTCCTCTAAGCCAATCAAAGGGGTAAATTTTAAAAACCTGGTGTCCATATTAATTTTTGCTACACTAACAACCCCTCCTAGGTTGAATGCATAGCTAAAAATTCCTATTGGCCTAGCACCCCTGGTAGACTCACATACCATATCAGTCCACAAAGTAATAGGGAAGGCCAAATATTTAATTAACACACTTGATCAGAGGCAAGTTATTAGATGGAGGAAGTGCTGACACAGTGGATTACACTCGGGGGCAGGATGCCTAGCTCTCACCCTTCCACATGCAACAATGGAAACTCCCATCTCACTTGTGGGACTGGCGAAGCTGGAGGGGAGAGTCTCTAGATAAGGGCTAGCTCCCTCTGATGTATCATTTAGGCCATGGTTTCTCCTACTACTAAAAAATAAAATGTAAAAGGGGGGATGAAAAGGGGGAGAGAGATGCTGAAAATAGAACCTAAGCCTAAAAATGTAAAAAGGGTGATACACCAGAAAATGGTTGATCTACTCCACTCGAACATACACTTTCCACTGAGAACAAGCTCCCATACACTTCATTTGACATGAGAAAACCTTCTGCATTAGTGGGTCAGGGGTCCATGGAGATATAGGGAGGAAATAACTACTAGAGGCATTCTGAGACACACTGCAGTAGCCTATCCACTTCACCTATACTCCTCTAGGGATGCTTCTGATAAACCTATAAAAGGAAACTCAAAAATACACTAGACATGCTGAAATCATTCTACAAAAGCATTAAGAAAATGACTTAACACAGAATCAAGGCATAGACACATACTAAAGGTGCAAACCTCAAAATGGAGGTAAAAATGCTAAGTTCTGATTCAAGGTAAAATTCTGGCAGAGCTCTGCCTTACAAGCCCAAGAGATTTTTGGGCAGAGTTTTGCCTTAAGGCTGAGAGCATATTTCCCTTCTCGAATGAGAATTTTACAATTTATAGAAAGAGGAAGAGCAACTTGGCACTTCCTGGGAAATATTTTGGCACTCTTTTCTGCAAGTGGCCCATGTGCATTCTGAACCTTGGGAAGAGGAAACCACTATTACTGATGTAATTCTTTAGAAAAGGCCTACTAGAACCATGCTATACAATCACAAAAATTGACTTTAGCATTCAAACATTAATGCAATAACATGGCCATGCCTCTTTCCTACAAATAGATTGTAGTTTGTCCCCTCATCAATGCCAACTTGGAGAAAAATAGGTCGTGTCACTCATCTGCAATAACTAACCTTCCCTTCGCCACTTGAATGCTTTGTCATTTCTTCTCTTTATCTTCTTCCTACTCTTTTAGCCCTCAAGGGTGATCTTCTAGTGGGTCACTACATTCCTTTGGTTATTTCCATGATTTGGCACTCAGATAGTTCAAAACAAATGGCTACTTCGTTGTGTTAAATTTGACGTTCACGCGGCCATCACCCAATGACTAGTTCATCTACTTAAATTTGATGACTTTCAGGACATCACCGTCCTTGGAAAAATGCCAGGGCTTTTGTTTCTGGCTTTTTCCCTATGAGTTTTCTATTTTAGGCTTTTTCTCGCAGACAAAAAGTCTATGGTAATTGGCTACTTTGACTTTTTTCTAGGATCTTTGACCTTTTCTTGCACCTTCGGCCCTTTGAAAATACTTTCCTCAAATTTCTTCGGGCCTTTTGTCCGAAGGAATTCCTTCAGACAAAAAGTCCAAAGAAATTTTGACTTAAGTCTTCAACATTCCCTTTGAAACATTCTCTACCCTCCACAAGGGCTTTTAAATCTTGAACTGCCCTTCGGCTGTAGGGCACACTCTTTAACCAAGCCATTAAACCAAACCATTGAACCAAAATTGGTTCAATAGTTTAATCAGTTCAACGGTTCAACCACTACACACCAAGCCTATTAAACCAAGCCTTTGAACTGATTCATTGAACTTCTTTGTTGAACCAAAACATTGAACCGATTCAACAGTTCAATGCTACGCACTGATTCCAAGTGAACCAAGCCTTTAAACTCAATGATGAACCAAATGATTGAACCAGTTCAACGGTTCAACAAAGTGCACCGAGCTCATTGAACTTTGGCATTGAACCATCTAATTGAACTGGAAGCTGCTTAAACTAATTGAATTGAACCAAGCAATGGACCCTGCATTTGAACTAAGCCTGATGTGTTGGACCAACTGAGTTGAACCAAGGCTTGAACTAAAGGCGTTGAACCAATGCATTAAACCGGTCAATGGTTCAACACTTCAAGTGACTGTTGAAACAAGCCTATTGAACTCTTTTGTTTGAACCAAAATCCATGAAGCAAGTGATGAACCAAGCTTGGCAATTGAAGTGATGGACTTGAAGCGATGAACCAGGCTTTGAAATGGAGTGATTGAAGTACTGATTGAACCAAGGCTTGAACCAAGGCCGATTGAACCAGGCATTAAACTGGGTTCAATGGTTCAACGATGCCAACCTTCTTCATGATTTTTCCTCAGATAAGAGCTCAAAGAAGCCTTACAAAAAATATAGCACTCTCTAAATTGATACTTCATGCCCCAAAGGATAAACCTATAGAGTCTGTAGAAATACAAATCATGTAGAGTCCATAGATTTAAACCTGTAGAGTCCGTAGATATTCTGCAGCATCCATAAAAATGAATAGATTCATGCAAAATTGAAAAATGAAATGGGTTAGAATATCAGGGATAGAAGGGGACCAATTTTTTGACCTGTTGGGCAAAAAATGGTCAACAAATTGGTGACTCCCAGGGGAAACATGCCTATTATACTTAAAGACCAATTGCCTTGCAGTCCATTGGGCACAGAGTCAGATGCAGCTTGGACAAAAGTTAGAAACAACCCCAAATATCCAAGAATCAAACATGAAGATTTTTACCCCACACGTAAAGGGAAACACACAAGGCTAAAAATTCCACTTGTGCAAAGTACACCTAGGGAAAGTAGGAAAAGAAACTAAATACAAACTACTATATACAACTAACTAGGTACATCTACCTCCCTCCTGGATCAAAGGGGAAATTTCTTAAGTCCCCTTCTTGGCAAGAAGACTTATGGTGCCAGGCAAGTAGCTAAATGAAAAGGAGATTTGGTGACCTGTTCCTCCTACCTGCCACCTGGTTTGGCTTGTATCTGAGTGGATCAGATTCAAACATGCTTCCAACATATGTGTACTCTTATTATTCTTAGAAGCTTGTTGAATGCTGGTCCTTCATACTAGTGCTCTTCACCAAGAAATCAAAGGCTGATAGCTCATCACCATTAGCCCTTTGATCAGTACATTCCATCTGCAATGTATCATGGTCTGACCCATTTACTTTTGCCTCATTAAAGACTCTGTCAAACTCATCCTCTACTTCCTTTTGGCCTTTTTGAAGAAGGGTGATAGTGGTGATGTCTGAAATGGAATCACAAACTGATTGCTCATCCCATAGAACATCACCTCTTTGTTTAAATCTTTCTTCTTCAAGGCATTCCTCCAGGAAGATAGATCTCTCTTTTTCCTCCTTGATGATCAGGATCTTTAGATGTTCAAAGGTATCCTCTTGATCCTCCTCTAATTCAGGCTCCTCAGCATAGTCATCCTCCTCATTGAAGCAACAAGGAAGTTCATCAAACAAGGGGGAGAGAGCTCACCATGCTTTTATTCCTCCTCGTATTACTAGAACATCTGCATATATGCAATACCTGCATCTTCTCCATTACTAATGATGTCTTCACAATAAGCATCAATGATGATTTATTCTTCATTGTCACTCATGATAGCCTCTTGGGAAACTATAGCTTGGAACTTCTACTCCTCACTCACCTCTTGTAGTATAGGTTCCTCCTTGAGAAGGGGTGAAGTGGGAAAACCATGTGGAAGAGGAGGCAGTCCTTGAGCTAGAATCGAATGATTCTCCTCCTTCCACTTGGTCAGTACTTCATCTATATTAGGTTTGGCCTGATAGCTCTCTTGGAGGTGTGTAGATGGGGTGTTTTTAGACAAGAATGTACCATTTGGTCTAAGTCATCCATCACACATTGGCTGAGGAATCTCTCTCTGGATCTCAACTCTACAATTCTCCTAGCTAGATCCTCCTGAAAGAGCCTTTCTTGGAGATCATAGGAATCATGGGTAGGATAAGATTTATCTTTTCTAAGGTTTTGAGCAAAACCTTTCTTCTCCTCTTTCCTGCCCCATGATTTCACTATTTCCCCCCAAGTCAGGAGGTTGCTATCATGGCGAAAGATCTTAGAATTGGAATTTGCCCTTTTGGTTGAAGGGAAACTAGGAGGGCTACTTGAGGGGATTGCATGAATGTTTTGAGATTGATCATGGTAATATGAAGGAATACAAGGCCCATGATTTTTTGTAGAAGGGTTATACATACAAAAGTGATTTTTGATGGCACCAGGTTGCTTAACTAGCTGATTCAACTCAGAGTCACTGTTGGTGTTGATGCAAAAGCCTCTAAAGGTTGGTTGGTTGAAGAACACACCAAAAATTATTCAACTCTTTGGACATAACTTGTCCTAGTTGGTCCCACTGGGTATCCCAGAAAATATTGATTTAGTAGATTGCACCTGGGGGTAGGACGCCTAGCTCCCGCCCTTCCACACGTAATAATGGAAACTCCCCTCTCATCTGTGGGATCGGTGAAGTTGGAGGGGATAGTCTCTAGATAAGGGCTAGCTCCCTCTAATGTATCATTTAGGCCCTAGTTTCTCCTACTGCTAACAAATAAAATGTAAAAAGAGGGGCTGAAAAGGGGGAGAGAGATGATGAAAATAGAACCTAAGCCTAAAAATGTAAAAAGGGTGATACACTAGAAAATGGTTGATCTACTCTACCCAAACATACAATTTCCACTGAGAAAAAGCTCCCATATACTTCATCTGACATGAGAAAACCTTCTTGATTAGTGGGTCAAGGGTCCGTGGAGATACAGGGAGGAAATAACTACTAGAGGCATTCTGAGACACACTGCAGCAACCTATCCACTTCACCTATACTCCTTTAGGGATGCTTCTGATAGAACTATAAAATTAAACTCAAAAATACACCAGACATGCTAAAATCATTCTAAAAAAGCATTAAGAAAATGAATTAACATAGAATCAAGGCATAGACACATACTAAAGGTGCAAAACTCAGAATGGAGGTAAAAATGCTAAGTTTTGATTCAAGGTAAAATTCTGGCAGAGCTCTGCCTTACAACCCTGAGATATTTTTGGTTAGAGTTTTGCCTTAAGGCTGAGAGTAGATTTCCCTTCTCGAATGAGAAGTTTAAAATTTATAGAAAGAGGAAGAGCAACTTGGTGCTTCCTGGGGAAGATTTTAGTGCTCTTTTCTGTAAGTGGCCCATGTGCATTCTAAACCTTGGGAAGAGGAAACCACTGTTACTGATGTCATTCTTTAGAAAAGGCCTTATAAAACCATGCTATATAATCACCAAAATTGACTTTGGTGTTCAAACATTAATGCAAGAACATGGCTGTGCCTCTTTCCTACAATCAGACTATAGTTTGTCTCCTCATCAATGCCAACTTGGATAAAAATAGGTTGCACCACTCATCTGCAATAACTCACCTTCCCTTCACCACATGAATGCTTTATTGTTTCTACTCTTTGTCTTCTTCTTACTCTTTTATCCCTCAGGGGTGATCTTTTGGTAGGTCACTACATTCCTCTGGCTATTTCCATGATTTGGTGCTTAGACAGTTCAAAACAAATGGATACTTCACTGCGTTAAATTTGACATTCACGCAGTCATCACCCAACGGCTAGTTCATCTGCTTAAATTTGATAGCTTTCAAGATGTCACCGTCCTTGGCAAAACATTGGGTCTTTTGTTTTGGGCATTTTCCCTGTAGATTTTCTATTTTGAGATTTTTATTACAGATAAAAAGTCCATGAGAATTGGCCACTTTGACTTTTCTATAGGCTCTTTGACCTTTTCTTACACCTTCGGCCCTTTAAAAATCCTTTCCTTGAATTCCTTTGGGCCTTTTGTTTGAAGGAATTCCTTTGGATAAAAAGTCTAAAGAAATTCTAACTTAAGTCTTCAACATGCCCTTTGAAACATTCTCTGCCCTCTGCAAGGGCTTTTGGATCTTGAACTACCCTTCAGCTATAGGGCACACCCTTGAACCAAGCCACTGAACCAAGCCATTGAACCAAAATTGGTTCAATGATTCAATCAGTTCAACGGTTCAACCACTGTGCATCGAGCCCATTAAACCAAGCCTTTGAACCAATTCGTTAAACCTCCTTATTAAATCGAAGTGATTGAACCAAAACATTAAATTGGTTCAACGGTTTAATATTGTGTGCTGATGCCAAGTGAACCAAGCCTTTGAACTCACTGATGAACCAAATGATTGAACCAATTCATTGAACCATTTCAATGGTTTAACAAAGCACACTAAGCCCATTGAACTTTGGCATTGAATCATCTAATTGAATTGGAAGCCACTTGAACTAATTGAATTAAACTGAGTGATGGACCCTACGTTTGAACTAAACCCGATGTGTTGGACCAAATGAGTTGAACCAAGGCTTGAACCAAAGGCATTGCACTAATGCATTAAACCAATTCAACGCTTCAAGAGATTGTTGAAACAAGCCCGTTGAACTCTTTTATTTGAATCGAAAGCCATGAAGCAAGCGATAAACCAAGCCTAGAAATTGAAGCGATGGACTTGAAGCGATGAACTAGGCTTTGAAATAGAGTGATTAAACTGCTGATTAAACCAAGGCTCGAACCAAGGCCGATTGAACTACTGATTGAACTAGGCATTGAACCAAGGCATTGAATCAGGTTTAATGGTTCAACGATGCCAACCTTCTTCATGATTTTTCCTCAAACAAGATCCTAAAGAAGCCTTGCAAATAACCCAACACTCTCTGAACTAATCCTTCATGTGCCAAAGGATAAACTTGTAGAGTTTATAGAAATCCAAAACCTAAAGTGTCCATAGATTTAGACCTGTAGAGTCCATAGATACTATGCAGAGTCTATAGAAATGAATAGATTCATGCAAAATTGAAAAATGAAATGGCCTATAATAGCAGGGATAGAAGGGGACTGATTTTTTGGCCTATTGGGCAAAAAATGGTCAACGGGAAGGATATTCTTCTTTTTTCTATAATATGGACATCTTCCCTAAAGGCCATGTTACCTCTAAGATAATCTCCCTCAATTAATCATATAACACACATAAATGAAATAGAGAAACAAGTTTCATTGGACATCCCTTCATGGATTTAGCAATTGGAATAGGAAGAAGTATGGAGACAATATTTAAAAATAACTAAACACCTAAAGTAAATTTCTATTTTCACAGACAAATAAACACCTTGAAAAAGGTAAAGAGGAAAACTATGGTTGTTGAGGGTCAAAAAGTTGAGCTGGAACAAAGAGAAGACATATTATGTTTGATAAAATGAAGGAAAATAAATCCCTCAAACCTAGATAAATATAGGGAAGACCCTTATACTATTTTAGATGTTGTTTTAGGAGTCTAAAATAAATGTTCAAGAGTTATGATCAGCCTATACAAAGGTATCAAGAGGTGAGTACTATCTAGGCTCCCAAAGAGATAGTGGATAATTTTTAGGGGATAGTTAGGAAATCATTTAACATTATTAGTTCAATAAGGTCTACAAAATCCACCTCTAAACCCAAGTGGTGATACATTCTTTATTTTTTTTAAATAAAATATATTTATGACAAACTATATTTTATAATCTAGGCAATAAGGAATAAATCTTATGCCCACCTAAATTTAATAACAACATCTAAATCTACTTGAGCACAAAATTATGTTGCTACCAAAAGAGATAGCCTACTTAACTGGCATCAATATATGTGAGATTTGGTTCAATAATTTACAAACAATTAGAGGGAATATATCTCTAGCCTTAAAGACTTAAGAGTTACTCAAGTGAACACTCCACATGGGAAATAGGTGGATAGACCTATTTTTTAGAACCTCCTATGAGCAATACTAGATAGTTTTAGGGATAATATTGAAGGCAAAATTTACAAAACCAATGATGAAATAATGCAACTAGCCAATTTTACAAGGAAAAAATTATAGGGACTAAGTCCCTACATGCCAAGGTTAGATATGTATTAATTATACATAATAAAATGATGGACAAGCTTCCTCAATTATTTAAAAGAATTCTATTTTATTTTGACACCATAAATATTGACTTCTAGGCAATTCATGCACTTTACCTACAAATGGAATTAGCCAAGAAAAAAACTTCAACAATAGGGGTTATGGTTATTCTAACTTAGAGACATCATCTTCCCAAGTACACATTAGTGTAGAATCAAATTGGGCCTACTTATGTGTACTTCCAATGACTACAACCATAACTACATTGGAAACTATTTCCAGCCTACCTATAGTTACAGTGTCTACTCTAGTTGTAACACAAGTTTAAAATTTAGTTCCACTAACTTCAAAATCTACTTCAACTATGTCATAGTTTTCTTATTTTAGCAATAATACATTATCACTTTATATATATACATGTGTATTTACATGTTTGAGTGGTGATGGAATTATTAGTTCCTAATCAATTTATCTTGAATTTATTGTATTTTAGATGAAGAATTCTATTTTGAGTAATCAGTATCTTACATGTATACTTTGTATGAGATTAACATGTAGTTCTATTTTAAGTTATGTAATTTTAGACTTTGTTTGAGATATGAGCCCTTCCCCATCCCAAGATTATTTATACTTGTATCCTCCCAATCTCAAAGGGAGGAGAATTTTTGTTGTTAAGTTTAATAGGAAATTTTGAAAATTTTGGTAATTTAGCCTTAATGTGCAAAATTAGATTCTTACCAAAGTTTTAGATTGTGTAAAAAGTTATATCATTTCATTTTTTTTGTATTTTTGTTATGTACAAGTTATATTTTTAATATATAGTTATTCATATTAAGTTATTTCTAATTTTAATGCCTTTTTCATATGAATCATAATCCACCCTTGTAGATGTGTTATTGTAGTCTTACAAACATGGCAACCTTTGATTTTATGTGTTTAAGTATGTTTTATTTTGGTTCCCTTTAAATCCTAACCATATTTGATTGTTGGTGTGATATAGTTTCCTAAAAAAAATATTAGTCTTTGATTCATTATCCAACCTCTAATTTAGTTTTCGGTCTATAAGAGTTTCATCTAGTATGGTCCATAAGCCTCATTTATGCCCTACCTTTCCCTCTTTTTGATATTTTTTGTTCCTTCCCACCTTATGATTAATACATCATCATTAAATCCATATAAAGTATATTTAGATTCACTTATAGTTGAACCATATATGGTAAAAAAACTACTTCACTCACTATTATTCCACCAATAAGTTGTTTACAAAACTAGATACCTAGTAACTAGTGCCTTGGAGTGAATACTTTTCACTGATCTTAAAATGTTAGAGGCTACCTCATAAATATCTATAGGGTGTGCAAAAAAACCACATCAATAATAACTTAATTTGATGCCATAAATAGGGCCTACACCTTTTCCCTTATTTTATTTAAAAATAATCACTTAAGTTTCACTGGAAGCACTCAAAAGATTAACAAGGTCAACCTCAGACACTAACTTTCAATTACCAACTTTAGAAATTCATAAAAATGTTAGGTCTTATAATGGAGTTATGAAAGGACCCTAGGCTAAATCTTTCTCTTCAAGTAGACAACCTCATCTTATAATATTCCTAATGGCCCTACCCTAAGCTCCATCTTTGACTTGGCTAACTATCTCTTCTATCAATGTTATTGGGGCTATCCATGACCTACCCAAAAACCTAGAGAAATATCTTATTTTCTTTTCTCCCTTGGGAGTAAATACTACTAAATAAAATTTCAAGACATTTAAAACTACTTTAGGGATATTTAATGTAACCCATGAAGACATGGCATGCATACTATTTCCCTTCACATTGTAAGATGCATCATATGCCTGGTTTCTTAATGTCTTATAAAATTCCATCACCTCTTGGGAAGAATGCCAAAACACCTTTTTGGCATAATTTGGCTAGGTCACAATTTTAGGTGTTGTTTATCAACACTTTAAAATCATGAGAAGAGATCCAAACAAATTAATTCAAGTCTTCAATGCTATATTCTAGAAGATGTATGACATACTTGATACTACCTACAAACCTGAGGAGGCGTTGGCCTTCAAGATGTACAAGAACACCCTAGACCCTATGAGTGTTATATTTTTATGAAAAGTTATTGGTGTTGATCAATAAATTTAGATTATGTTAAAACCGTCAATACTGATAAATAATTCTACCCTCAATAAAAATCATTGGCCCCACTCATTCCTGGTCCTATTTTTCTAATTTTATATCTAATTCCAAATTTAAATCAAAATATTATGGCCCAAAACTAGAACCAAGTGTATAACTAGTCATCTTCCATCTAGGATCCACTTACTCAGCATCTCATCTTAACAAATTATGCACCTAACTAGGAAAACTAGAAACAGACCTTGATACTGGTCAATAATACTATTACACAAGGTACTAATTCTATTTCCACAAAAATAGAATTAGAATCAATCTATAGGATGGTGTATAAATTAAGCAATGAGTCTATGAACATATATAAATGCATGGGTGATATTGGAGGATAAAATACCAATCATAACTTCATATTCTAGAGGTACAATAGACCTTTTAATAGGTTTGTGAATAATACAAAGCAACATCCACCTAATAGGATGCCATAGATTAACATCATGGAATCAACCCTTCTAAATTAGTGTTGAGTTCACAACACTACACAACATGGTGAGATGGGTTATATCAAGTTCTATATAGCCTTTCAGATATTTTAGAAGGAGATGGATAGGAAAGAGGGTTTTGCACATTAAAGGACTATTTTAGATAATACGGACTTATCAACTATCCAAATTTTTGAAAACTATAAAAGATAAAGTAAACTGTATCAAGCTTTAGTTGGACTTGTTAAAAATAAATCACATCTATCTAATGCATTTTTAATAAGTCCAATTTTTTTAAAATGATAAAAAAATAATTAGTAGTTCAATTTTTAAAAACTATCATAAATAAAATGAGCTTTATCAGGAATTAATTAGACTTTTCAAGAATTAGTTGAAGTTATTAAAAATAAATCACCTCTATCTAATGTATTTATAATAAGTCTAAATTATTTAAAATAATTTAAAAAATTAGTAATTAATTTTTTTTAAATTATCAAAAATAAATTGGATTGTAACAAGATTTAGTTGGACTTATTATAAATAAATCATATCTATCTAATATATTTGTATTAAGTCCAGATTATTTACAATGATTAGAAATAATTAGTAGTCCAATTTTTGAAGAATATCGTAAATAAATTTGACTTTATCAAGAGTTAGTTGGAATTATTAGAAATAAATCACAATTTTCTAATGTATTTGTAATAAGTCAAAATTATTTTAAAATAATCATAAATAATTAGTAGTCAATTTTTTTAAACTGCCAAAAATAAATTGGATTGTATCAAGATTTCATTAAATTTATTATAAATAATCACATCTATGTAATGTATTTGTAATAAGTTCAAATTATTAACAATTATAAAAAATAATTAGTAGTCCAATTTTTGAAAAATATTAGAAATAAATTAGACTTTATTAATAATTATTTGGACTTATTACAAATAAATCACATACATCTAATGTATTTTTAATAAGTTCAAATTATTTAAAATGTTTAAAAATAATTTTTAGTCCAAATTTTGAAAACTATTAGAAATAAATTAGGATTTATCAAGAATTAATTTTACTTATCAAGAATTAGTTGGTCTTATTACAAATAAATAACACTTTTATAAGTGTGAAAAATAGTCACATCACACCATTAGAAGGCCCATGGTCTTTCTATCTTCAATCAAAATTATATGTTCATTCAAACTGGTTCACAGACTATGAATTTATGGATAATAATCTTGTGAGGTTTATTTCAAAAGGAAATATATTCATACATCAATCGGGTTAAGCACAATGAAAATATCCATTTAATGTAGTCAAATTTTAATCTTGGGTTTTTATTAACTAGTCTGATTACATCATTTGTAGATTCATAATGCCACATGTTGATATGTGATTAGGCCATCTAGGATGATTGGGATGCAATGTGTCAGTAGTTGATTGGATCATGAACTATTTATTTAATCTTTAGGTGATGTCCTTATGACTGTCAAATTTTAGTTCGCATAGGCTTAATGTTGATCACTCAAAAACTCAAAATTTCACCCATGTCAACTTTGGTCTTTACAAGAAAGTCCTTGATATTGTTCTTAGTGGCATGATCATGGGTTCTCATGTTGCTCAACACCTCTTGGATGTTTATATAGTCTCCCAAATAGTCGAGTTACTAAAATTATGATGTGTGCCACAATATTGGTTGGTCATGATGCTCAAAAAATTTGTTTTGATTGTATATCCTTTCACATAGTAAATTTGTTGAGATTGTACCACACAAGATGATCTCAAGGGATCATAGTACTTGAGACTTTTGTTTTGACTATTCATCATTTTATATAGCTGAGTCATCAATATTATGCCACATGGTTGTTAGAACATTTAATTCTATGTGGGATTACTATCCCTTAGCCTTGGTAAAATAACTAAATAATAATAATAATATAGTATTTATTAAATACAAGGTAAAAATCTCATGAAAATAAATAATAAAGTTATGTTTATTTAATAATTACCAAATTTAATTAAATGGGTTATCAGGATGGATGGACCCATTATTTCACAATGGTCACCTCCATTCTTGAATATTATAAATAGGATCTTACCCCTATTGTAAATTCATTCCAAATCAATATATTTTTAGGTGAACAAGGTTTTTGTGAATGGTATTCTATGAATAAGTGAGATTGAGAAGATTTTATGTATTGGGGGAATAATTTCAACATTGAATAATCAATGTGGGTTTTTTTACCTCCACTAAAGGTTTTACCATGATAAATTCTTGTGTCATGTGATCTGGTTGCATAATATGCCTTTGATCTTATTCTCTCATCTATATCTATTTAAATTATTTACATATATATTTTATATTTTAGTAATTTTATTATGGTACTAGAGCCTAGGATGAGTTGATTTAGTGGCAAGGTGGTTTGAGAGAGTTTTATGATATACCTACGAGCTTCTCAACGAATAATTTTTTTTTCTAGATATATGAAGTAATGGTACAAATATAGTAAAAACTTGGAGGAAACTCACTTAAACTTGAAACTCTTATTATCACTCTATATCAATGTTTATGATCAAACAAGCTTCAATCTAGCACTTAAAACCTCTATTAAATCAAACTCAAATCAAATTTACACATAAAATTAAAAGGTAGAGTAGTAGTGCATTGCACTGTATAGCTCTATAGTATTTTTAGAGCATGGAAAAATTTTAAAAATAGTTTTAGATATTTTAACACCTATTTCTAGTGTTATAAACCTCTGAAAACACTAGTAATGACAACCCAAACTACCTATAGAGCCTTAGGCTTCTTCAAGCCCTGTTATTTTTTATCTTCACTTAGAATGCACTTCTATGTCTGGAACAACTACACAAATTTATAAGTGGAGATTTTTGTTTACAAAATTAGATTTTGAAGGTTCTAAAAGCTTCATTGTAAGGATTCATGAAGGTTTAGAAAATTTTAAGCTTTGTGGTGGCTTATATTTTTTTTATGAATGCTCATCCCCTATGCCCTAATTAGCTACAAGTAGCCATTCAAGTAGTAATAGTTTTTTTTAAATTTTTAAAAAAATATTTGATTTTATTAAAACTTTAATTTTCCATGCAAGCCACCTAGGTCCCACATTAGGAAATAGTTGTTTTAATCCAAAAAATAAAAAAATAATAATTTTGATTTAATTTTAAAATTACAAGCACACATGTTGTTAAAGGTACAATCACTAAGAGGAGGGGGGTGAATTAGTGATTTTAGATATTTTAATTTCAATTTTAATCCTTTAAAACTATTAAACAATCAACATATATCAACTTGATCAATCAACATTAACAAGAGAGCTCATTCATTCAATGCATGCATAAGATCAAACACGCAACACATAATTGCTATAAGAAACCCTCATGGGGAATAAAACCCACTCTCAAGCCTACAAAACATGGACTAATTATTCTATAAGAGATTACAAATAAGAGACTAATCAAGTTGTTCTGACCAAGATTTAGTGAAAATCAATTTCATAAGGAACACCTACCCCAAAGATGATCAAGTCCTTCTAACTATATTTTGGTCAAGTCCTTCTGACCAAAATCCTTGGTCAAGTCCTTCTAACCTAAGGCATTTAGTGAAACACATATTTTAAAAGGAGCACCTTCCCCTAAGGAAGATGAATTCCTTCTGACCTCCTATGAAATGAACACCTTTACCTTTGAGATAATATATTCAACACCTGATGATGGACCTCTGATAATAAATCCTCATCCACTTTTTCACACACTCATAATGCATCCAAAAACCACCTTATGGATTAATCCACACTTCTCATGCTCATCAACTTATAGTAGTTTTATCACAACATAGAAACATGAACAAATAGTCATACACACTATCCTCACTCTGACCTATGTCTTTCAGCTATATTATGCACTCTTCAACACATTCTCTTATCACACATTCCTCTTCTTCACTCTACTCCAATAGGTATATATTACACTCTTAACACATACTCTATCAGTCTAAACAAGCCTCTAATTTGAGTAAGTACTCACAAGTTTCTCATCAATATATTTTCTTAACCTCTAGAAACTAACACATTTAGTTTCACTATTTATAGATCTATCAAGATTATCAAGATCATAATATTTCCTATCAGACACAACATATGCCTTCACCCTTAATGCATATAACATGGGTCACACTTAATCACAACACACTTTCAAAAAATCTTAAGTCACCTTTTAAGTCCTATGATGACCTATTCACCTCTTTGATAGTTCTTCAAGAAACTAAGAACATAAAAACACTTTCCAAGTACATATAACCATGCCACATGATTTATATGTCCTTCTTAAGTGACCATATCCATCACATCACCCTTCTATTAATGCTCAATTAGCTCAAACACCTTTCTATATTATAGTCATTATAAATGAAAATAGAGTCAACTTATAACCCTTTATTTATATTGAATATGATTTTTAAAACATTAATAATGAATATATATGGTCCTCATGGATTCTATATCATACTAAAATATCTAGTTCAGCTTTAAACATTGATATATTAACAATCATAACTCAAATACCCTTCTCGGGTTACTTTTAGAACATGCACAAACACATAGTCAATTTTGAACCTCAATATCTTTGACTGTACATAATTTAAAATATTCAAATCTATATTTTTAGATGCACCTTGGAGTACTCTATAAATTTTATTTTTACACCATGAGAAAATTCTACTTGTATCAAAATATATAGCACAAAAATTGAGCACTAGTTTTTCCTTTGCAAATTTGAATATTTAAAACCAAATAGTCATAGTTAAACTTTGGTCACTTAAAATGCATCTCATGCCCTTTAATATTATATCAATCATGAACTATTGATTTTATTTAAAATTTAACTCATAGTGCACCATTTCCCAAATTTTAAACTTTGAATAGTTGACCTCATCTTGTGTAATATTGAAATCTTGACCAAATATGCACCATCGATCTCTATTATAAGGAACTCAACCTTTAGCTTGTTAAACCCATATCACTTTTAGATATTTAATTTAATATTAACCAATCATCTTGATTAGTATGAATACCCACTCACTGTTAATCTTCTGAAGAAGCTTAGTCTTTATGTCTGCTTAATGTTAAACATTGAACACTTATCTTTTTCTTGTTGCTTCTTGACACCTTAGAACAAACATGCTCCATTGATATTTTTATAAGGAGATCAATATTTTACCTATATTAATCTTAGACACTTTGACCCATTTGACTTACTATTCACCATAGATCTATATGTACAAACACCTATGAACCGTTGGATCTCCATCTAGTCATAATATTTAACATCATGAAAAAATGACTAAAGGAACCATTACAATCTACTTGGAAGGCCAAATTTTTATAGATATATCTTTTGATTCATTAAATATCATGTTCTCAAATTTTTACCATAGAAACTAGACATAATACTAAATAAACCCATATGACCATTTCCTCCTGAAACTTTCGTGCATGCGAGATATGGCATCATCAAATTTCTTACTTGGACCTTTATTGAACTTATACAAATAACATATTTGAGCTTAGATTCATTTCACATCATCGATATTTGATGTGATTAAACATGAACCATTATATCTTCTTTATAAATTTGGCTAAGTGTTGAAACTTAGTGTACTTTTATTTAAGGGACTAAATTTGCACAAACATATCTTTTATTGTGCTAAATTACATGATCTAAAATTTAGACCATATGATATACTCACATATTATAATATAACCATATATCAATCTACTCTTGGAACCCTCACACATGTGAAATATGACATCATCAATATGCCTACTCAGAAATTTCTACCATAGACCCAATTATTTCTAGATGATTAAAATGAGGAACTAGATGAATTCCACTCATGCACATAAGCACTAAAAGAATATAAGACCTCTTATGGGGCATTTTTCACATCCTTAAATGATCATACTCATCCCTAAACATCCTTAACTATGAAAACTTTGAAGATCAACCAAGTCTTCTTCAAGCATACTAGGAAAGGCACTTTGCACACTTTATCATTGACACATAGACTATCAAGATGCTTCATCCACTCACTTGGACACTTCCATGACATAATTTATAACTCTCTAACAATCTCACCCTATTTCATTGATTTCAACACCCATAATGAGACAATATACAACTCACCTTCCTTCTCTCTCTTCAAGCACTCTCATAATAGGAATCTTCTCCCCCTTTGACACAATGATAAAGTGGGCACCAACTAATCATGAGGACATGAAAACACCATAAATATGAGAGGACCAAATTATAAATATGATAAAAATTTCCCCTTACCTTGAGCCTACCTTTTTTTTTCCTTCACAACTTCCTCTTTCCACATGCCAACACTCTCTTCAACCAAACACTGCAATCAATGAAGAAAGAATATACAAAAATACTAAAATCTAATGAAACATATCAAGAAACATCTGAGAGGGAGTCCCCCTAAGATCTATGATCCATTATACCTTTTAATCATCTTTATATCTTCACATACCATGAATAACCTTCAAATTTGCCTTTAAATTTTCTCTCACAAGCGAATCCCATGATCACTAATAGATGTTTTCAAACCATACTCAAAACATGAAATATGTTTAAAAATAACAAAAAAAATCATATGAGAACAACAATACCTTTTTATTTTTGATAAAATTACCAAACAAATCAAATATTCACACTAAGACTATTTAAACTCCTTGTAGCTGTACCTAGAACTTGTAGAGCCCACAACTTTAGAATCTCAAAACAAACATGGTCAACAAACCTCTTTATGGTCAATTCCCACCTCTAAAATTTCTTGCACACTTGGAGACAACCATCACACACTTATGGACCAATATTTGAGCCTTAATACCTTTGGGAACCTTGACTTTCTATACCATGGCTTTGATCTACAAAAAGAAAGATAAACTTGAGATCACACAAAAATTTCCAATTTAACTTCAACATACTTTCACACCACAAAACCACCATGACATCATTCTAACATCATCACAACACTTCTCCCATCTTGACACACCACCTCCAACTAGATACATGAATCTCTTACCTTCTAGGACCTTCTAAAGAATGCCACAACAACACTTGCTTCTCCATTAAAAGAAGTCTCTTAAGAAGCATAGACAGAGACCTCCTCTACACCACAATGTTCTTAAAACAAACTAAATCCAAGATTTGCCCACATCTCCTCAGTAACCACTAGAATAATTTTACATCTATGATACTTCTTGTTATTCTTTTTCTTAATCTAAACTTTGACAACTTATTCCTTTTCTACATCACTCACTTTCTCTTGTATGATAGGATATACAATATTTAGAACAACTATGGAATATTAACATACCTTGATCACTGTAGTAGCTTTTTTGAATTGTAAAACATGACCTTCTAATATTTTCAACATAAAAACCATGATTCAAGCTTGCTCACACATAACAAGTTGTTCATTATCATTCAAACACACTTCATAACTAGCCTCAACTAGAACTTTGGTCTTCTCCTTGAGCTTGGTCTCTTCCTTCACAACATGAGTAGACAATGAGATATTTTGGCACTATCCAGCTTTTGTAGCATTCTCCACCATATAAAATATATTTTTTTGACCTAAAAACTCATCATGACTCATACTTACCACCTTTGGTTTTTATGAGTTAACTTGCTTGTTTTTTTACACTCTAGGACCTTGATTAAACCTATTCTATCTTGTAGGACTTTGCTTGTAAAATCTATCAATGTGACCTTTATATTGATAGTTGAAGCATGCTATACCTCTTACAGGAAGCTTATTCTACCTTACCTTATTTATACAATGCTTATCAAAATGTCTCTCATCATGATTGTTTAAACACTTAAATTTTTTCACACCTTTTGACTAATTACCCCCATCATAATTCCATGCAAACACATTTTTAACAAGTCTCTTGCATTCTCTAGATCTATACCCAAACTGATTAAATGTGTAATAATAACCATTGAAAATTGCATACCTCATGGCATTTGGCTGTATGATCTTATTTGTATTTACTCTACTAGTATCTTCATTCTTTGACTAATTATTGACCTTCAAGGTATGATTTACATTAGTCTTCATCTTATCTTAGGTTGCATTTTCTAGTTGTTCTTTGTATCTAAGACCAGTTCTATGACTTGCATGCTTTTTACCACTCAGAATATTATCTATATCACTTGATCTCTTTTCAAATCTCATAAATGACTGTATCTTACTATATGTCTTCTCTAACTCAATTTTAAATGATTAATTTTCAATTACATACCTTGAATATTCATCTTCTTTAGCTTTCAAGTTTTTAGATAGGATTTCTAATTGACAACTGAGATGATTGACTATATATTCATTCTCTTTGGTGTCTTCATTCATTCTTACTTCATACACACTAAATTTCTCCTCATAGTCCTTGAGTTGAGACTTCATATTCTTTTTAACCTTCTTCTCAATCTTAAGTACAATCTCACAGTCCACCTTATCTTTATCATCATCTAAATCACTCCAAGTAGATTCCTTTTTTTATATGAGTAACTTCTTTCTTTAGCCATGAAGAGGGATCTATCTTCAAGACCATCATCTTCATGATCATACTATGAGCCACTACATTCACTCTCATTTGATGAGTTACAATCTTCTTTGGTGTAGAGACTCTTATTATTCTTGAAGGACTTCTTCTTGTTGTCATACTTTCTACAAGCTTTCTTCCTCTTATTAGACCTGTATGTCTTCTTGTCCTTATCTTTGTCTTCATCATGCTCTTCATCATCATTATTCTTATTATTATAAGAGTAATTCTTAGCAAAATGTCATATCTCACCACAATTGAATAAATTTAAGGTTAGATTACACTTATACTTACCTAACCCTATTTTTAATTTCCTTATAAATAAAGCAATTAGTTCATCTTCATCAATATCAGATGCATCATCCTCTTTACGTTTCTTACCTTGGAATTTATGCTTTAGATTCATTTTTGTCTTGAATATTTCTTATTTATTTGGTGGTATATCATCATTATTTATCATCTCATAGGTAGTAAGGATGCCATGTAATTCATCCATCTTCAATTGAGTAAGATCATGAGTTTTTTCTATAGCAGATAATTTAGGATCAAACTTGAGAGAGGGGGACCTTAATACCTTTTAAACTATAGTAGTTTATTCAATCTTATCTCTAAGACCTTTGATTATGTTCAAAATCATATTAAATCTCTATATAAAGGATGCCACATAATCTTCTTCATTCATCTTAAGAATCTTAAATTGTCTTCGGTGAGTCTATAATTTTGCCAACTTAACCTTTGAATGTCCTTCAGAAATAGTCTTAAATTTATCCCACATTTCCTTGGTAGATATGAAATGGATAACCTTGGTGTATTATTCTCTAAAAGACCATAAGTGATAGCATTAATTACCTTAGAATTATTCTTAAACAACTTCTTATCTACAACACTAGATGGAGGAATAGTGTGTGATCTAGGAATTTAACTCAAGAGAGGATGGTTAGTATTGTGTTAGTTCCAAAATGAAAACAAAATGAAATAAACACACTAATAACATAACATCTCTAAGACTAGACACTAGAGAGAGCTTAGTTAACAATCATGAATGAAACACACAACTAAAATGCAAAAGAAAACTCTTTTACCTTCCTTGGATGCTTCAAAATGCTTGTTGTGGTGGCTTGCTTGGTTTGTGCTCATGAAGTCCTTGGCAATGGAAGCTTGACAACCTCCATCTCCTCTTGGCACTTTTGTCTTGTGGCTTGGCTTGGCTTGGAATCAATTTGGCATTATAACACTAGTTTCTTGAAGCTTTTTGGAACCAGTCCTACATTATAACTTTGCACTAATTAAGCTTTTAAATGATGTTGTGAGGCCTCCTATTTAAAGATTTTTGGATTTGATCAGAATCAACCTCAACCATCTATCTCAAGATTTAGATGTGTGGTTGAGGATTAATTCCATTTTTGGAATTAAATTTGTAATTATCCTCATCATGGCATTGGAAGAAGGGGTAATTAAGAGGCATGGAGGGCATCATGGAAGATATTGATGAGGCATGGGAGGCATGAATCCTGATATTTGTGGCATTTATAGCCTAGGGATGTATTCCCAAGAAATGAGGTCACTTGATGATGTAGATATTCAATATTCATTTCCAAAACAAAGTATTCAATAAGTTTCCATGGATTTAATAATTAGGCCTTGATTTGGGTTAATTAGCTCTTAGGCATGATTAAGCACATTGTGCACAAATTACCCAAATTGATTAGAATGCCTGTTATTGGTCTTAAATTTGATTGGATTTGAATTCAAATTCCACATCAGATGCATTGGATGTGTATTCCCATTTAGAATGTTTTCAATAAAAAAGGCACAAGTCTTATGCAAAAGATTTGATAGGAAAGAGCAATCTAGAGCATGTAGGTGTAAATTTGGAATTTTGACTCAAATTGAATTGATCAAAGTTAGCTAGCCCATAAATTGCATTACCCCATTTAGGGATACCTTGGCCAAAATCAATATTTGAATATTTCATTTTCACATCATTTAACATGTTATAGTGTTTTTAGGCCAAATTGTGCATTTTGGGTAGAAATTGGTCAAAAGCCTGGTTGGAGATTATCAGTGGTCAGTATTAGGTGTTTATAATTTGCCCCTATTTGGGAAGATGTTACAAATTTTTGACAAATAAATGTCTTCTCAAAGAATGAGAAATGGCATGTATGCCAAAAAGAATATGATGATTGAAGAATAAAGTTTTAAAAGGTTTTTTGGAAGCCTATGATGATGCCCCGTCAAGGGAGTGGCTGTCACATTTGTTGATGAATGGTCCCTCAAAAAGAAACAAGAAGAAAGGTGGAATTAACCCATAGTTGAGATTAATCCAAATGAGAAAATGCTTGTATGAATTGATGTGAAAAGGAGGTTGATTTTCCAAAAGGTCATTATAATCAAGATTAAAAGTCAAAATAATGATTTACCCATAGGCGGTTATAATCATAAAGAGACCTAGATTGGCAAAAGATGATTGTGCCCCAGTTAGGGCTGATTAGCAAGTATAACTCAAGGATATAACCTAGAATATAGATTAAAGATGAGTGGGTGTAAAGTGATGAAATAGATGAATAGAAGAATGAGATTGATCAGTGTGAATGATTCAATTATACTTGCCAATGAGGAGATGCTCATCTTGATTAATAATGATATAACTATAATGGTCATTGAATTGATTTGATCAAAGGTGGGATGGAAGGATTTACCAAGGTGCCAAGGAGAAACTTCTATGGCTACATTGATTGTAGACCTTTGTGAAGTTGCGTTTTGATATAGCATGTGAAAGTGGGCTTCATGGTAGAACACCATGAATACTTGGCCAAAATATGCACAAGGACTAACTCTTGATCTAATAAAACACTCAAAAATAATGCACCAATGATAAAAACCATGATGACAATTTTGACGCATGAATATGGATGGAATCAAGAATAATGTGTGCAAGGAATCATCTAATGAACACATATAGACTAATTCAAGGCAACAGTGCTGAAAATAAACAAATAGGAAAGCAAATAAATAAATAAACAAATAGAAAAATAAACAAATAGAAAAATAAACAAACAAACAACCTAAAATAAATAAACAAATAGAAAGCCTGAAAACAAAATCAAAAGAAAACATCCTAACAATGATAATGCCCCAATAAGGTAGATTGAGGATAATTGACTAGGCTTAGATAGGAGAAATTTTATTGATTTTTTTGAAATATTATTAATTTTTTTGGCATTTTGAGGTATCTTAACTCATTAGAGAATAACAAGATACCTTCTCACAAAATAGTGAGAGTGTTTGGCTTAGTTGCTCACAAAATGGTGAGAGTGTATGGAAAGGGGGACTGAGGTGACCTCAACATGAATTGATCATGACCCATATAGTCCTGAAATGACCTCAAGTCATAGTAATTCCATCTACACAAAAGACAAGGAAAAACCAACTAGGTTCCAATAAGTTCTCAAATCTGGCAAATGGCTAGTCAAATGAAAATAGTGAAGGTAAGGTGATGTGGTAGTGCATGATAAACAAGTGTTGCCCCTAGTTTTCCCATAGGTAGCTATAAATAAAATACAATGGTATAGGTCAATGATACTCATTTTCTCATAGGTGGTTATAATTAGTAGCAAGACTAGTGAAACACTAATTTTCCCATAGGTGGTTATAATCAAGATCACACAAATAAATATGGATATAGGATGAAAGATATCTTTCTAGATCAATTATCACACTACTTTCATAGAATGTCATTATAAACATGGATTTGATTTATTATTGAAACCTAATTAGAATTCCCCCACAAAAGTTACAAGAAGAACCAAAGTAAACAAGATCAAAACATGATTAGATAGGATGACTAAAAATAGGCTTTAGTCTAAATAGGAATGGAATGATAGGATGGCATGTAATTACTAAAGATAATTATGGTTTTATAATTGGGTTAAAATGGTAGGAGGGTTACCCCTAATAAATGGGGTAAATGGCTAGGATCTATAATGGCAAATAGATATGTAATAATAGCAATGACATGATAATGAAATGGTATGGTAGAAGTTTTTGGCCTAGGTATGGTTTTTGATTCTATTGTTCATGTTGAGATGGAGATGCACATCTTACTCAATAAATGATACAAACAAAATACTTGATCATGTTAATTTCTAGCCCACACCTTATCAAAATAACTACTCTATCAAGAATGGCCTATAGACTTGGTTACTAAGAATGCTTTCATGATCTTCACTGGTCATTGATTCTAATTCATTTGAGCATCAAGACAAGGTATCCTTGTAGCCTCTAAAAAGGAAAGTGTGACCATGGATGGTAAGCAAGGGAAAATAATGGATGGTAGGTTTGATTATGAAATGGAATGGCAGATGATAATGGAATGTATAATGGTGGGGAGACAAATGAAGATCAGGAATTTTAGTCACATGTAATGTTGTTGATGCTAGATTTGACATAATTTTGGTTTTGGTGAGGCTGAAAACTTTTTCTCTTAATAGGACCACCATATTTTTTTGTTGTTTGATCTTGAGAGTAGCTACCATTTGATTAAGCTATAGATTGGAAGCTATTTCTATTTGATCTTTGATTTTTTCTTCATCAAGTAGTGAAGAACTTTTGTGCTTAGCTATTGGTGCCTTAATGAGGTTTTTACCAATGAAGTTGTATTGATTATCTCGTATCACCTTCGAGAAGGTTTCACTAATGAACATTGGCTTTTGATTTTGATTATCTTCTAGCACTTTTGAAAAAGTGTCACTAAAAGAGGCTGAGTTTGATCTTTTCTTATCCCCTAGCACCTTTAAAAAGGTTTTATTAGAAGAGTGTTCTTCTACTATATGAATGTTGTCTTTTCGTCCTTGTTCCTTTTCAACTGCTATGTCACCATGGATGCAGTTCAACAAAGTGTGATTCTATCGATCCTAATCAACGCTTATGGGAGATGGAATGTCAATAATATGGTTATTTTGGTTGATGGTAATGGCCTATGGAATGGTAATGGAATGGGGAGAGGTTGCATAATACTCATATAAGATACTAGGATAATTTGTGGCGAAGCTAAAGTACTCATCCTCAAATACCATAGAAGGATCATAAATTTATTAAAATTGATCTACAAGGCATGCATAACAAATGTTGTAACAAACATGAACACATTCATATTTTGAATCTGATTCTAACTCAAGGGACTCTAAATCTAATGTTGAGACTAATGTTGATTCTAATTTTGATGCTAAATATGATGTCGGTTCAATAATATAACCTGACTCTAACTCTGAATCTTCATCTGATGGGTACTCTATTACAATGATGTCTTGTTAAATATTTGTTTTTGGATAAGTAATGGCCTGTAATGGCATAATGGGTTTATCAAAGTGGGACTTCTCTAAGATGGGAAAAATGTAAAGAGATAACTCCTTAGATATTTGCTTATAAATAGGAGGCTCTTGAAAAATAGGCACATGGTTGAGGTAATAATTTTCCCAAAGGTAGTCATAATCATTAAGAAGTGACTCGGAAAGATTGTCTCATTAGAGTGAGACTCCTTGATAATTGATATAAGATCAATAGGTAATTTATCACAAGTTGACTTATCACAAATGGTTGATTCAATAGAAACATCTTGGATTGGTTAGTTCTCTTGGCCTTGGTTTCCAATGAGTTGGAAAATACCAATTTTGAACATAGCTTGGTCTTTGAATGATTAGATGGGTTGAGGTTTGGATGGGATTGGTACTAGATGAGGAATGACTCATGGTTGGATAATGTTATGGCCTTAGGGAGCATGATTTATCACATGAACCAAAGGACAAAGTCCTAAGATGGTAAAGATAGGGCATTGTGGGGATTGATTGCTCACACAATCCAAAGGACTAAGTCTTGGAATGATAAAGGGGCATTGTGGAGCTTGATTACTTACACAAACCAAAGGATGAGGTCTTGTTATGATAATAGTATTCCTTGGATATTTTAGAGCTTGATAGCTCGTATAATCTAAAGGAGGGTTAGGGGTATTTGATGATCAAATAGAAAAAGGATGTCATGAAACCTGATTACTTGCATAAACAAAAGCATCCAAGTCTTCCTCATAAACCATATCATTTCATTCATGATTTGTATCATAAGTTGGTTCTTGATTGTGTTCCAGGTACTAATTTTTGAAAAGAGGGTATGGATTCATATCCCAAATAACATTATCTATAGTTAGGTCTTCAAAGTCCTCTTCATAAGCCTCTTCATACTAGTCAAGGTCTTGAGTTGGATTGTAAGTTGTTTTGTGACTTTGTTCCCATGAATGGTTAATATGATATGGATATAAATCTATCTCAAAAATAATATTAGCATCATTGGGGTCTTGACAAAAGCCATAAAAGTAATTTTGTGTGACCATTATATCACAAGTTGGATTTTAAATGACTCCACCATAAGTGTAGTTATACATATCCATGTAAATGATGAAAACTACAAAACAAAAAGGCTTAGAGTTTTATAAACTCTGAAAAACTATGTCCAAAGGAAAAATGGTTCAAGCTTGGTCCAACTTGGTCAAAGAGGTGGAGTTGTATCTCCAATATGGTCTAAAATTAGAGTTGTATCTCTAAAATGGTTTGTGATAATACTTAGCATAAAATATCCTAACATCAAATTTCATACGCATAAAAGGTCAAGTGTCTAAATGAAAACTGACATGTCAAAGGTTTAGGTCAAAGTGTTCCAAAAAAGGTCTAAACTAGGAAAGGGAAAAGTTGAGTTACTAAGTCTTCTGTCCAAACACGAAGTCAAAATCTAGGCTAAAATAAATAGGCATATGCTAGGACACTTGGCCAAATAACATCAAAATAAATACGTGAAACAAAGGATGATGTGATTTGATTTAATCTAACATGTTTAGAAACAACTTTGACATAGACTCGGCAAATAGAATAGAACATAAACACGATCAGTTGGCATAAGGCATAAGACAAAAGGCTCATTGAAAAACATTTTAAAATAAAGGTATAAAAAATGATAAGGATAGGTATTAAACAAATAAACCATCAATAGTTTTCAAATTTTGGTAATTGATTAACTGAAGTTATGCAACCCAAAAGAGAAAGATCTGTATATCAGCCCCATGAATTGAGGCCTAAGTAAAAATCAATCAATGTTTGGATCCAAAATTGACAAGGCTAATTTAAAAATCAATGATGAAAACTAAGATTGGACAGCATGATGGCACAAGACAGAGGTCTAAATGGTATACACAAAATGGTTTGAAATAAAGAGTTTTGATATAGTGGTAAACAAGTCTTAAAATAAATTGAGTAGCCTAACGGCATAAGCATGCTTAAATGATGTGGTTAATGTTATATTTCAAAATACTTAAAAGGCTCAAAATTGTTTAACATGATTTGGGAAACATACCACTACCCTCTACAATTCAAATGGCACACACATAAATAAGTTTAGAAAAAAAATTCAAGGCACAAGTGTGGTGTAAGATGGCTAGAATAACACCTCTTTAGATAAAAGAGTGATGTATATAAAAATTGGTTTTGACATGGATTTATGAAAAAACAAACAAGTTTTTAGTATCAAAACATACCAATCAAAAATGACCAAATTACACTAAGTATAATCATCCAAATCTTAGCAAGGTATGGAAAAATGGGGTTGACTAAAACTAGCAAGTTTTGAACATCTCTAGGGGAATAAATTACATAATGACTTTAAATCCAAACAATGCAAAATAAAATCATAGATTTTGGGTTCATATCACTTGGCTTGTTGCAAAAATATCTAGTCCTTTTTGCAACAACTACATCCTACTGTTTGCTCAGTGTAGTGCAATGTCCAAAGTGCCACTACATCTCATGTGAAAATCAAAAGGATCCAAATAAATTCAATGTCAAGAGATGAAACCTTGGGTCAAAGATTCCCTAAAGAAATCATGGGAGGTGATGAAGTCCCCCTCACAAGCCAAGTTTGCATGAAAATAAAGAAAGCATAAAATAGAAATACTTTAAGGTCATTTTTAAGATCACCCAAACTTTGGCCAGTTTTTGAGGAGTGCTTTAGGTGACATTCTTTCTAAGCCTTGGACTAGGCTACTTATAATAGGAATGGTGATTTTGATTCCAAGGGTTCCCTTTAGGTCACAAATGGAAGAGCATACATGCAACATTCCTCTCTTTTCCAAAAAAATTAATCTAATCAACCATTGTAAACAAAAATTGACAAGTGTGTTCAATTTTAAACCCAAATAAAATGTTTGGTGGTGTTCATTTGACCCCTAGATCTCAGTTGCAAACTTTGAAAACATTCACCAAAAAAACCTAAAAATTCCTTATTAAACACAAAAAAAAAGTTCTTAATTGATTTTTAAGAATGAATAAGTGATTTAAATATGTTTTGAGCAAAAATCCCACTTGGTCCTGTAACAAAATTGTTGGCATGTCTTTTATCTTTGAAGCCCTTTTGAGTTTGAAATAACAAACTTTGGAAAAAGAGGTCTCGGGTCTATGTTTTTAGAAAAACATAGTGACCAACATCGGTCAATACCACCGATGTCGATTATGGCCAAATGAGATCTAACTGATGTCGGTTCTACTCACCGGTGTCGATTAAGTTAGTAACTGATGTCGGTATTTTTGTCAATGTCGTTACTATGTAAAAACTATGGAAACCAAAAATGGAAAAATAAATTAAGAAAATCAATTTATAAGAGTTTTAAGAGCTCAAATAAATATTTTAAAGTTTCAAAAGGATCTCCTTCATGTGTAGGATGCATCTTGTCCCACCGGGCATGCCATATGTGTGATCTAAGAATTTGATTCAAGAGAGGATGGTTAGTATTATGATAATTCCAAAATGAAAACAAAATGATATAAACACAATAATAACATAACATCTCTAAGCCTAGACACTAGGGAGAGCTTATTTAACAATCATGAATGTAACACACAAATAAAATTCAAAAGAAAACTCTTTTACCTTCTTTGGATGCTCCAACATGCTTGTTGTTGTGGCTTGCTTGACTTGTGCTCATGAAGTCCTTGGAAATGGAATCTTGACAACCTCCATCTCTCCTTAACACCTTTGTCTTATGGCTTGGTTTGTCTTGGAATCAATTTGGCATTATAACACTAGTTTCTTGAATCTTTTTGGAACCAATCCTGCATTATACTTTGTACTAATTAAGCTTTTAAATGATGATGTGAGGCCTCCTATTTATAGATTTTTTGATTTGATAAAAATAAAAAACAACCATCCATCTCAAGATTGAGATGTATGGTTGAGGATTAATTTATTTTTTTGAATTAAATTTTTAATTATCCTCATCATGGCATTGGAATAAAGGGCAATTAAGAGGCATGGAAGGCATTGGTGAGGCATGGGAGGCATGAATCCTGATATTTGTGGCATTTATGGCCTAGGGATGTCTTCCCAAGAAATGAGGCCACTTTATGATGAAAATATTCAATATTTATTTCCAAAATAAAGTATTCAACAAGTTTCCATGAAATTATTAATTAGGCCTTGATTTGGGTTAATTATCTCTTAGATATGATTAAGCACATTATGCACAAATTACCCAAATTAATCAGAATGCCTGTTATTGGTCCTAAATTTGACTAGATTTGAATTGGAAGTCCACATCAGATGTGTTGGATGCATATTCCCATTTACAATGTTTCCAAAAATAAATAATAAAGGCAAAATTCTTGTGAAAAAAAAATATAGGAAAGAGTAGTCCAGAGCATGCAGGTACAAATTTGGTATTTTAACTAAAACTAAACTAATCAAAATTAGTTGTCCCATAAATTACATTGCCCCATTTAGGGATAACTTGGCCAAAATAGTCATTTTAATGTCATTTTCACATCATTTAACATGTTTTAATGTTTTAAGGCCAAATTATGCATTGTGGGTAGAAATTGGTCAAAAGCCTGGTTTGAGGTTATCGGCATCTAGTTTTAGGTGTCTACAAATAGTAGGTGCATAATAACCATCCATAACAAATTAAAAAGTATCAAACCCTAGGGACATGATGTAGGTCCTCATCCTCACACTCCAAAAATCATAATTGGATCCATTAAACATTACATCTTTCTTAGTGGGAAAACCTCATTGAATTTTATGGCTACCCATATTGTACGTTAGATCAACTTCAAGCTGTCATGAATTTACCAAAGGAACTTATTTGATACCAATTATTAGAGGTATAATCACTAATATGGGGGGTGAATTAGTGATTTTAGATATTTTTTTTCAATTTTAATTCTAATCCTTTCAAACTATTAAACAATCAACATATATCAAATTGATCAAACAAAATTAATAAGAGAGCTCATTCATTCAATGCATGCACAAGATTAGACACACAACACATAGTTATTATGGGAAACCCTCATGGGGAATAAAAATTACTCTAAATCATATAACACATGGACTAATTATCCTATAAGAGATTACAAATAAGATAATGATCAAGTCCTTCTAACTAGGATTTAGTGAAACATCAATTTCACAAGGAACACCTACCCCTAAGATGATCAAATCATTATAACCACCTTTTGGTCAAGTCCTTATAACTAGTAGCCTTGGTAAAGTCATTATAACCTAAATACTTTAGTGAAACACCTATTTTAAAATGAGAACCTACCCCTAAGAAAGATCAAGTCCTCTAACCTCTTATGAAATGAACACCTCCACGTTTGAACTGATGGCTTCAACACCTGATGATGGACCTCTGATAACACAACCTCCTTGAATTCTTCACACACTCAAAATGCATCCAAAAATAACCTTACAAATCACTCCAAACTTCTCATGCTCATCAACCTACACTAGTTCTATTGCAACACTAGCAACATGACCAAATTATCATACACCTAGTCCTCACTCTGACCTATGTCTTTCCTCTATCTTCTACACTCTATAACACATGATATATTCACACATGTCTCTTCTTCACTCTACTCCAATAGGTATATATTACACTCTTAACACATACTATATTAGTCTACACAACCCTTCACTCTGAGCACCTACTCACAAGTCTCTCATCAATGTCTTCTCTTAACCTCTAAAAACCAACACATTTGGTTTCACCATTTATAGAGCTATCATGATTATCAAGATCACAATATTTTATATCAGCCACAACACATGCCTTCACCCTTAAGTTATCTAACATGGGTCAAACTTAAGCACAACACACTTTCAAATAAGCCTAAGTCACCTTTTAGGTCCTATGATGACCTATTCACCTCTTTGATACTTATTTAAGCAAACTAAGAACACAGGAACACTTTTCAAGTATATGAACCCATGACACATGATCTATAGGTCATTTTTAAGTGACCATATCCATCACATCATCCTTTTTCTAATGCTTAATTAGCTCAAAAACCTTTCTTTACACATAGTCATTATGAACAAAAACATAATAAAATTCTAACCCTTTGTTCATACTGCATATAATTGGTCAAGCCTTCATAATGTACATTAATTGTCCTCATGGAGTTTACAACATAATCCAATATCTATTTCACATTTAAACATCAAGATACCAACAAGCACATCTTGAATACCCTTCTCAAATTACTTATAGAATATGCATGAACACATCATCAAGTTTGAACCTTAATATATTTGACTGTACACACTTTTAGATATTTAAATCTATATTTCTATATGCACCTTGGAGTCATCTACAAATTTAATTTTTACACCATTAATTTTTTGTTGTATCGAAAGATATAGTACAAAAACTTAGCACTAGTTTTTCCTTCACAAATTTGAATATTTAAAACCAAATAGTCACAGTTAAACTTTGGTCACTTAAAATGCATCTCATGCCCTTTCATCTTAGATTAATCATACACTGTCGATCTTCTTCAAACTTTAACTCATAGTGTGCCGCTACCCAAATTTTGAACTTTGAACAGTTTATCTCATCTCATGAAATATTGTAATCTTGATCACATACACACCATCAATATCTATTGTAAGGATCTCAACCTTTACCTTGTTAAACCTGTATCACTTTGACCTCTTGACTTTAATACACACAATTGATATTATGTAATATGAACACCCACTCACCATTGATCTTAAAAGGAATCTTGGTCTTTACCTTTGGTCAATTTTAAACATCAAACACTTGTCATCATCTCACTACTTCCTGACACCTTGGAACAAACACACTCTATTGATTTTTTTTTAAGGAGATTGTTATTTTACCCAGATTAAGCATCGAACACTTTGAACCATTTGACTTACTACACACCATAGATCTACATTTAAAAACTCCTATGAACTGTTGGATCTCCATTTGGTCCTGATATTTAACATCATGAAAAAATGACTAAGAGAACCATTGTAATCTACCTACAAGGCCAACTTTGCATAGATATATCTTTTGATTCACTCAATCACATGTTCTAAAATTTGTACCATAAAAATTAAGCATAATACTGAACAAACCCATATGACCATTTCCTTATAAAACCTTTACATGTGCAAGATATACCATCATCAAACTACTTTCTTGGATCTTTCTTAAACTTAGACAAATACAATTTGGTTGAGTGTTGAAACTTAGTGCACTTCTATTTGAGGGACCAAATTTGCACACACTTTTACTACACTAAATCACATGATCTAAACTTTGGACCATGTGATATCCTCAAATAGGATAATCCAACCATATATCAATTTTCTCCTAGAACCCTCACACATGTGAAATATGACATCATCATGATGCCTACTCAATTTTTTTCCATAAACCCAATTATGTCTAGATGAACAAAATGAGGAACTAGATGAACTCCAATCATGCACACAAGTACTCAAGGCATATAAGACCTCTTATGGGACCTCTTACACATCTTCAGATCATCATACTCATACCTAAACATCCTTAACCATGTAAAATCTAAAGATCAACCAAGCCCTCTTCAAGCATACTAGGACAGACACTTTGCACACTTTGTCATAGAGACATAGACTATCAAGACACTTCATCCACTCATGTAGACACCTCCACGACTTCACTATGACATCATTAACAACTCTCAAACATATGCACATGCATGCACACATGCATGCATGTGAACACATATGCACGCACGTGCACACACACACACACACACACACACACACACATATATTTTATTTAAAAAATAAGATATAACAACATTCAAATATATATTAGTGCATGCATACTCTTAATTAGGCTCTTAGACAGGTTGGTGGCCTTTTTTAAAAAAACTTGTAACTAAGGAGGTTCCAAGTTCAAAAACTCTTAAATTAATTTTTTTGACTTGGTAAAATCATTTTTTAAATTTAATTTAATTTTAATTCCATTTTTTGGTTTGCATGTCAACCTTTCACATGTTTAAAACCCTAGTTGACTTGCCAACTTTTATTCAACTTTTGACCTATTGAATGTTTTGATAAGCATAGTTGTGTAACCAGTCAATCTCTAGATTTTGGCACCTTTCAGACACATATACATAGTCCATTTTATGTTTTGAAACATCTTATTATAGTTTTTATAATTTTTAATAATAATGTCTAGGTGATTATTCTGAGTACGACTCCTTTGACACCTAGTTTTGTGTAATTATAAATTATTTTTTTACATTATTTGGCATATAAATTATATAATTAAAGAATAGTTTCACTTTCAATTTAATTTATTTTACAATCAAATTATAAAAGATCATTAAAAAGGTTATTTTTCTTAAAATTGTTCTTACATTAATATATGTTTACGACACTTGTGACACTCTATTTTGTCACAATATTTCATAATTTTTTACTTTATTTAGAATTAAATTGAACAATTATTTTGTGTTTGAATTTTAAAATTTGTTTTAATATCAAATTAATTTAAAATTCACAACAAAAGGTTTGATTTTAAGCATTTGTTTACTGCCTTGTTTAAAGGGAAGCTATGGCTTTGCCTCATTTTTCCTTGGATAAATCTCAAATGCTTAATGAAAATAACTATAATATATGAAAAATTTATTTTAGAGCTAAATTTATGGCCTATAATTTATGGAATATCGTCATTGGGACTAAAAAATCCTCTTCTAGATGACATGTGACCCTTGATCTTACCAATGGATTTCAACAAAGATTACAAAAAGCTATGTCCATTATCTTATAGAGTGTTAAGGATGAATTAATTATCCACATTGGTAATCATGAGTATCTTATCAATGCTTGGAAACTCCTTGAATCTATGAATGAGGGCACTCATCTCTTGAAGATGATTAAGTTAATCCTTGAATTGTTAATCACACCTATGAAAGGTGATAAGAAAGTTGTGAATTTTTTTGCTAAAATTACAAACATTAAAGCTCAGCTAGCTAGATGTAATTGTAATTTTATTTACTATTAATTGATTTATTTTATCATTTAGTTAAAAATTCATGAAAATTTTAGAAATTTTATTTCAATTTTGAATTCTAAGTGTCAAACTGAGCATGATATCCTTGACCTTACCACCTTGTTTGTTCTCCTAATTGAAGAAGAGAACATTATGACCAATTTTAATTCTAAGGAAAATTACACTCAGGAACTTATCAACTTAAATAATATTTTTTATAACATTAAAACCTATAAATCTAACCTTATTTCTATTAAAGGCAAATATGAGAATAAGAAATCAGGTAATAAGAGTTATAAGCCTAAGTTTAATAGATTTTACAATTTGTGTAGTAAATTTGGTCATAGGAGGGAAACCTATTATAAAAATAAGGATATAAATAAAAATAAAACTTCTAAAAATAAAAAAGAGAATAAATCTAATCAAAATAAGTAAAATAATCAAAACCCTAATTAGAATAACAATTAGGATTCAAATGTTATTACTTTGTATTTTACTTTATTTAATTCAAATTGAAATGAGTGGATTTTAGATAGTTGTGCATCACACCATATTAATTTCTTATTTAATATTCTATGTGATTTTAGAAATATCTCTAAAAAAAATTATTTAGGAGATAATTAATTTTTAGAAGCAATTAAATAGGGAAAATCAATGTTTTCAAATGTTACTATAAATGATGTTTATTATATACCTAAGCTTAAAAAGAATTTTATATCTTATTCCCAACTTAAAAATGATAATTTCATTATAACATTACTTAAATATAGATATTCCATTATAAATCAATCTAGTTCTTTGATTATTAAAGGTGTTTAAAATAATAGTTTATATATCTTTTCTCCTTCTTCTGCACATTTTATTTCATTACATAGTAAGAATGAATCTCAATTATGGCATGAAAGTGTAGGAAATTTTAATGTAATAAGTTTACATGATATGTCTAAAAATAATACTATTTTTAGACTTCCTTTTGTCTCCTTTCATCATGAAACATGTGAGGGTTGATTACATGATAAGCAATATACTAACCCCTTTCATAAGAATCATGATGTGAACTCCTCACATCCTTTAGAATTGATTCATAGTGATGTTTTAGGACCTATTAAATTTGTATCTCTTAATATTTAATTGTATACTATTACTTTTATTTATGATTACACTAGAATGATCTAGTCATATATTATTAAAAATAAATCTGATGTGTTTTTTAAATTCAAGGAATTTAAAGCTAGTGTTGAAAATGCATCTAAATTTTATATTAAGAAATTAAGAATTGATAATGGTGGTGAATTTATTAATAAATATTTTTATTGTTTTTTCATTATTTATGATATTCAAAGAGAATTAATATTTCGATATTCCCCTTAGCAAAATGGTAAACCACACCATCATAGAAATGGATAGAATAATGTTTCAGTCTACAAATGTTCTTAAGTTTTTATGGACCAAAGCCATAAATACTATTATGCATATTATAAATAGATTATGTACCAAATATTTTCATCTTTCTACCCCTTTATAAATGTGGACTAAAAATAAACCTAGTGTGTCTCATCTCAAGATCTTTAGTAGTCTTGCTTTTCTCTTCATTCCTAAAGTTAAAAGAAAGAATCTTGATCCCACTTCATATTATTGTATTTTTTTATTTTATGGAGGTAATAAAAAAGTTTTAAGAGTTTATGATCCTTATAAATTTCATATCATTAAAAATAGGAATGTCCTTATTCTAAAAAAATCATTTTGTGAACTCTTTGTGGAACCTCCTCAGTATTATTTTATTGATGACCTTGACTCTCATGTTTCTCCTTGTGATGAAATGGATGCCCTTGATAAATTTGATCCAACTTCGGATATCTTAGAGTCTAATTAACCACTTGAGTTTAATGTTTAATTTAAAATAATTAAATGGGTATAATCCCTAATCCAATCTTTTAATGTTGATAACCTTAATAAATTAACTAAAAGTCAACATTCTTATCATACATTAATGACTATGTATGAATGTGAACCTCAATCATTTGAGGAATCCACTCAAGATGATAGGTGGAATGTTGTTATTCAATCTAAATATAATGCCTTAATTAAAAATTAGACTTGGGATCTTGTCCCTCCTCCACCTAAAAGGCATATTATCAGTTATATGTGGCTTTATAAGATCAAATATAACTTAATTGGTAGAATTTACAAATTTAAAGCTAGGTTAGTTGTTTGTGGGTTTACTCAAAAACTTGGAATTGATTATGTTGAAACCTTTGATCCTCTAGTAAAAATGATTACTGTTAGACTTATTATTTCTCTTATAGCATAAAATGGTTGGGTTATCAGCCAAATGGATGTCAAGAATGAATTTTTAAATGGTGATTTATAAGAGGAAATCTACATGATTCAATTTAAAGGTTTCATTGAACCTAACACATAACATTATATATACAAGTTAAAAAAATCTTTTTATGGTTAAAAACAAGATCCTTGAGTTTGTTATTCTAAAATTATTTATTTTTTTAAAGAATTGGGTTTCTTTAATTGCTACTTTGATAATTATCTCTTTGTTAAAATTGAAAATATTCATGTGATTTTAATTGTATTATATGTTGATGATTTGTTGATTACTAGCAATCTAGCTAGTTTAATTTATAAATATAAAAATAAAATAAGTCAAATGTTTAAAATTATTGATTTAGGTATTCTACATTATTTTTTAGGAATGGATATATTTTAGGATAAACATTCTATTATTGTATCACAATCTTAGTATGCTCATAACTTTCTTGTTAAGTTTAACATAATTGATTGTAAATCTTCTTCTACTCCTATTAAATTTGATTCAAAACCTACATGTGAAAATTTTAACCTTAATTTATATAAACAACTTTTTGGTAGTTTATTTTATCTAACTATTACTAGGCCATATATTTCATTTGTTATTGGTGTTGCTTCTAGATTTATGCAGGATCAATATTGGATAATTGTAAATTAGCTAAACAAATTCTTCATTATATCAAAATAATAATTAATTTTGCTTTATTTTATTCTGATATTGATAATTCTAAATTATATGGTTACTTTGATGCTAACCATGCTGGTGATACTATAGATTGTAAATATACTTTTGTATATGTGTTTAAGTTTGGTATAGGAGCTATCACTTGGATCAATAAGAAGTAACTTAATATATTTATTTTCTACTAAAATAAAGTAAAAAAGTGATATGGAAGCTACCAAATAATCCATGTGGCTATGAAATTTTTTGGGAGAACTTCATCTGGATGTTTCTTACAGTACCATCCTTCATTGTGGTAACCAAAGTTGTATAGCTCTAGTGAAAAATCTAGTACAACATCAAAGAAATAAACATATTAAAGTTAATATGCATATTATCAGAGAGAAAGTCCTAAATGGTGATATTTATGTGTAGTTATATCTTATGGATGGAAAAAGGGTAGATATATTCACATAATCACTTGGTGATACCAAGTTTTTTTAGTTTTATGCAATATTAGGCCTCTAAAGTTGCCATTGAGGGGGAGTGTGCATGACGATGCCACTTCCTAATGACCATGTGTTTCTTCTCTTTATCTATAATTCTTCTCATTTTAAACTTAATGTGGAAGTTATGTGATTTGAGTAAACTTCAGGAACTTTTAATTTTGTACCCCATTACACTAAAAGTATACTTTATAATGGATGTCCTTATGTTATAAAAGGACTCAAATATTCTTAATGATTATTCATGAGAAATAGTGAGATGTAGCCTCATGATCATGTTATCCTAAACTTAATTTTGAGTAATTTATTTATTATAATTCCTTTTATTTTAGAAGGTGGTGTTTGGCATGATGAAGATTTTTAAATCCTTCAATTGTGTATATAGTATAATTCCTTTCTAAAGTGGTTATGACATTTATCCCCACTTAACATTAAGGGGGGGGTGTTATAAAATTTAATTTTAAGTGCGATTACTATCCCTTAGCATTGGTAAAATAATTAAATAATAATAATAATAATATATTATTTATTAAACATGAGATAAAAGCCTCATGAAAATAAATAATAAAGATATTTTTATTTAATAATTACCAAATTTAATTAATTAGGTTATTAGGATAGATGGAACCATTATTTCATAATGGCTACCTCCCTTATTGAATATTATAAATAAGGTCTTATCTCTATTATAAATTCATTCCAACTTGATATATTTTTGATTGAATAAGGTTTTTTTGAAGGCCATTTTGTGAATAAGTGAGATTGAGAAGATTTTATGTATTGGAGGAATAGTTTTAACATTGAATAATCATTGTGGGTTTTTTACCTCCATTGGAGGTTTTCCCATTATAAATTCCTATTTCATGTGATCTGGTTGTGTAATGTGACTTTTTTCTTGTAATCTCATCTAGATATATTTAAATGCTTTACATATATATTTTTTATTTTAGCAATTTTATTAGTGGAATGATCTTAGGCACTTGGTATTTTTCACTTTGAGTGTGTGGTAGATAGGATTTGTGAGTTTTGATTTGTATAAGATAATTTTATGAGACTTGAATAAAGTGTAATTTAAAAACTGAAAATATAATACCATTTATTGATATGCAAATATCAAAGAAAAAACTTCTTGATGTGTAAATGACAAATGCTCAATTCTTATTGTTGAAGCCCAAAATGCAAATGTATAAAAGTCAAAGAATTTTTTTCAAAACTTTAACTATGAATTGGCAAAACTCAGGACATAAATTCTAAAGTGGGACATTCTAAGGCATAAACTCTAAAGACCATTTCACAAACACAAGAATGCTGAAGTGTATTTTTCAATGCATAAAAGCCGATGAGTAAATCCTGATGTTCAAATTGTAAATACATTTATCAAAGACCCTTTCACAATTAATAAAATTCAAAATTACTTTTTATAATACACAAAATCCAAATACCATATTCAGATACTCAAAATGCAAAGTGTGCATTCCAATTCACAAATGCCAAAGACCTTTTATTATACATATTTGTCAAAGACTAAATTACCATAGTAGAAAATATAAAATTCAAATATTGTAGTGTTTATTTTAAGACTCGAAATGTGAATAAATAATTTGGAATATAAAAAATGTGAATTAACACTTAAAAAAATCTCAAAAAATAAATAAAAAATTAAATAATAAGGCATCTCCTGAATGAATACAATAAAACATTTTACATGGCCAATTAAACATTTTACATGCCAAAAATATACACTAAATTTTGAAAAAAAAAACAATACTTCTCATTCTAAAATTAAGGAAACACCATTTCAAATTTCCAATGTCACAAAAGAAATCAATAGCTCTCAATCCTTTATCAATAGTTTTTAAGTGCCTAATGTGACGATGCATTCAAATAGTTTGTTAGAATGTCTTTCAAAAAATTAGTGAGAACAAGTGTATGACCTATCCAATTTGTATTTGGTTTCTAAGTGTAGATGATACTATCTATAAAAATAAATGGTAAAGAGGTATTTTTTAGGTTTGGATTCCATTTCTTGTCCAAACAACCTGAATAAATTTTAGCTTCTTCTACATCTTTTTTCCCTACATTAAATGGGATGAACCAAGCTATTTTAACACTTTTTTTTCTATATCTACATTTGTTTGTAGTATATAAATATTTATTTCAACTCTATCAAACCATATTATGTAGTTCACTCCTATAAAATTGTCAGGTTTGACAAATAACATATCTCCTTTTTGCACATCTTGACCTAGATCAAATAATTTTTTTGTTTTTTTCTTCTTAGACCAACATATGTATCTTTAGATGCCACTCTAAAATTAAGGGACCTATCATGAACCATTTTGTGTAGATCTCTATGTAGGGGTATGCCATGGTAAGTTTTAGTATAAAAATATCTTGTATATTCAACTTCATAAGGGAATATGTATTCTTTCATTATGTCATGGATATTTTGAAAGTAATATGCTATATCCTTCCACTGACTATTTTTGGTCAAAAAAAATTCTTTTAATTGATTTACATAAATAATAAAGTTATCTTTGATATCTTTTCACTCTTTTTCTATTTCTATCTGTGACTTTTGTAAAAATGGAATATTGAAAATTTTCTTCTAATTTTCAAGTCTTTAAAACACTCCATACATATTTTTTATTTATTCATTTAGACAATTTTCCAAATGTGTCATCGATGTCCTCGTGGGTTTGTCCTATAGGGAGAAATTTAACCTCAACATTGAGGAAAATACCTTTATATATAAGGAGAGATAAATATTACAATATGAACCTATACAAAAAAAAATTGATTTTGTGAATTTGTAAATGTAATAGAATTACATTTAGTTCCATAGAAGGTTAGACAAATTTTTAATATAATAATGGATGAAAGAAAATACCTATTATTATTATCCCCACAATATTTGTCTAGTTGAAGGTATAGCCTAGAAGAAAATTTATTAAAGGCACCAATTGGTTTTGTTTCTTTTATGTATTTATTGCATTCGGGGTAGTAGTTATTAGACAAAAGTGCATCATACAATGGATATTTTGAAGATCCATGTTTATATAGTAAATATCCATAAGTATTTTTTATTGTTTCCATATCATTAAAACACTTATTAATTGAGGTGATATTAAGTTTAGACCCTCCAAGAACATATGGTAAAAAAAAATTATATCCACCTACACCATGACCATGTGTGATAATCCCTACCATTGACAACTCTACTATTCTATTTGTAATTACTTTATTTTTTTATCATAGTCCTTAGTATAATTTTTTTTTTACAATCCACCTTGTTTTGAATGAAATTAAGGATTATTCAAGGTGTTATTCTGACATTCATTCATGTGTGTAATACATTTGTCTTACAAAAAGTATCTAATTTGAGTGCATCATGAATTATTGATTGATACAATCTTCCTAATCTCTAGATTGGGACCCAGCGAATTTTTGTTGAGTCAATAAGATACATGTTTTTCACCTAGTGAATTCATCATAATTGAAAATGGTCACATCATGAAAATTGATTTTTCACATGATATTAAATTTTGGCTGGGATATTGGCTCATATTCTATATCTACTAGTTTTTCATTAAAGTGGCATCTCAAAAATTATTGAATGAAAGATGTTGTAATATGTCAAACCTTATCTCATACATCATCTATATCTACTCAACAAGTAAGTCTTGGAGAAACATATAAAAAATCATCCACCAATTGGTCCAATAGGTCTTTAGTTTCTATTATCTTCTTTTGTGGTTTTCATCAAAACCTCCCTATATATAATACATTTCATTCCCCATTTTTTTTGAAATTTTAAATGTAAAAAAAATTAATTCTCTTAAATCCATATATTTTAAGCCAAGCTTGCAAATAGATCTTAGTACCCTAAAAATCAATGGTATTTTTGTTTTTATTTTTATTTAATTAAACTGACAGAAATGGCATCCAAGACATGATGCCTCCTATCTATTATGGTGGAATAAAGTAACTTTATCCTTGTGAAATTTAGCATCTCAAATGGCAATCTGAACCAAAAACATTTTTTGGTACAATATTTATCTACATACACTTTTGTAACCTCTCTCTATATGTTTGCATCAAACTCCACTTAGCTGAGTGAAGTATTTGACTAAATTATTTATCAAATTGAGTAGTTGTAGGCATGAGTTAATTTTTAATATGCCTTTACCTGAGGCATGTCATGAAATTAATGACTTCAGTATATACTACTTCCCAAACATTTCCAATCTCTTTCTCCTTTAGTGTCATGTAATTGATTTCTCTACATTCAATGTCCATTATCTTTTTAGAAGGCCATCTAATGATAGATGTTTTAATTACCTTTATACTAAAAGTCTCAAAATGTTTTATAATGTGCCTTATGTAAGTTACTAATTCATTTTCCATAATTGGGATAGGATTTCAACTAAAAATCTCCCCAAGTTGTGCAAATTCAACATAACCAAAAGCAATTTTTTCATCATTTTCAAGAGTTGTATATTTGTGAAACAAATATACACTTTCCCCAATAAAATAACTTTTTAGGATTTGAAATTTGTTAGGATCATTAATATATCAAACCAATGAATGTAATAAATGGTTTATTTTTTGTAGTGGTTGTATATGCATAACTAAACAGAAATTATTATGGCCTTCTTCCATGTCATCCTTCATATAAAAAAATTATGTGATGTGTTGCATCATTCTTGTGCTCCTCATAGTAAAACTATCAAATACATACCCCAAATTATCCATAAAATCTCTAAGAAATGGAAGTGGTAGAGTTGGATCAAAATATTTTGTCACATTAACACTTACACATTCAATAGGTATTTTCTCATTGTGGCATGTGGAAGTGAGATTTATGGATTCCAAAGACTCAACATCTAGTCCTGGAACTTTTTTTTATTCTTCCTTCACCAAAAAACTTACCATTAATTATGAGAGAAACATAGTATCCACATTATAAAGCCACTGATGTAAGATTTTTTAGCTTGGACATTTACAAAAGACATGAGAAGATTTGTTAATTAGGGTATTTATAAAATCAGTCCAATTTATACCTATGTGTTGGAGATAAAGATTTATTTATAACATGACACAAGCATAGAGATATTTTAAAACCTAAAAATGTTAAAAAAGGTAATGTATAACACATTTTTTAATGTCACTATTTATGTCAAACCCAAAAAATAATAGCTTTTAATATCATATACGTACTTCAATCCTTGTTTCATCATAATTTTAAGGTATCTCCTAGGAGATACATTTAAAACATGCATAAGAGTGGAATAGACGAGTAGAGAAAAATAGTTAATTAAATCAACATTCAACCATGTATTGTAATAGTATACAAAATGATACTGAAAAATGGGGTCTTTGACCAAAAATATGGAAAATTATTAGTTACTTATATTTTGGGATCCTATATGTGATTTGAACCTCTATTATGAACCTAAAAGTTTGAAAGTATTTCCTAGGAGATACCTTTCAAACATGCATATGGGCTCAGTTGAAGGTATTACAAGGGCCTTCAAAGTATGTTTGAAGGTAGTAATAGATGATACCTTGAAGGTCCTTGTAATACCTTCAAGCATACTTTTATGCATGTATGAAATTTATCTTCTAGGAGACACCTTTAAGGTACCCCTAAAGGTACTATAATTCCCTTAAAGTTATATCCTTTAAGGAACTACTAGGTGATACCTTGAAGGGCCTTGTAATACCTTCAAATTATCTCTTATGAGATCATTGTTGGACCCCTACATACCCCTTTCAAGAGCATGTCCTTGAAGGCATTATTGGGTGATACCTATCAATATCAAGATCATCAAAGAGGTTACATGTTTGAAATGTATCTCCTAGGATATAACTTCAAGGTAATATTGTACCCAACATCCCCCACTCTCAAACTTGTATTAAATAAGGGCCCACTACACCATGAAGAGAAAGTAGTTTTTATGTGAGAGTTGTTATTGACATTTGAATGCATGATTAACAAGACAAAGTCTCTAAATTTAGTATTTATTGAGTAATAATATATTGATAATATGTACTTATCCAAGTTTTATTGGAAATAACATTTTCTTGGTTATCTCAGTATTCAATATTTTACTTTTCATACTAACCTATTAATTGTTTTTGAAAAACTCTAGTGTATATAGGTCTTTAAAGTTGCACAGGGTAGAATTTCCCTATTGGTATTCATCATTTTAATTTTTATAAAATTCTATACAAATTCTTACTTCTAAGTTTTATTTATTTCAAGATAACCATTTAACTAGTTTTTTGGATTATTTTTATTACCTCATGCAAGTCAATATTTATTTGTATTTTTTTCTCCATTTTGCCTAGAGAATTTCTAGGTTATATCAATCTGCCATGCAATGTCTACCTGATTGATTATGGTTTTTCAAACACTTACAAAATCCTAAAATAATCTTGGGTGAGTAGATTTATTGGATTTGGTGACATGTTTAGATCTCATTCACCTAGTGATTGACAAGGTTAAAGTTAATTTATACAAAATTTCTAAGGCAACAGAGTAGAAACATCCACCCACATGTCATGATCCCATGATCCCACTACAATCAGTGATTTTTTTTCAAATCCTCTAAAGTATAAATGTGTACAATGTTACCTAGTGAATAGATTTCCTAGATTATGCCATGTATTATGATCCTGCTAACCCATGGTAAAAAATGAAGGATAAAAAGAAAAGGCCCACGAAAAAGTAGTAGAAAATTTTCACCATGTGTTTATAAAATGACACATTGATTAGGTAATACTAGTATTAAAATCTTGAAAGGAACCAACCATGAAAAATATGTCAAGTAATGATGAAAAAACACCTAGAGGTAGAGGGAGGAGAAGCCACATGGAAACAAGGCTCATAAAAGGTGGCACTTCATTTGCCAGATTAAAAATATGAATTAATTAAAGATAGAAAAGGTAAAGGGATATTTCATTCTTTAATCCACATGAATTGGCAAAATAAATGTAATCAAATTAATGGGGTTTGCAAATCCAAAATGTAGTATAGTTGATCCTCTAAGTCAATTATAATTAAACTGTCATCGAGTTAGTTATTTCCTAGCAAATTTGACCTATGGTGAAACTAAGTCAATTTTTATACATTTTTAGAGAACCAAAATTTGAGTGCAAAAATAATGGCCTCTATCTCATATATTTCACCTCCCTCCTATACGTAGTCTATTATAGGTTCAATATATACAATGATATACACTTTAATGAGGTTTCCATCAATAATGAATTCAGGCACTATTTTAATATATGGGAATAATTCAAAGAAATATAACTATATGGTTACATAAATAAACTGTATACCTTCATGAAATAATATAGATAGGACTTGGTGGCAATAAAAACTATAGGATTGCATGATGTAATAATAAAACTTGAGGTAATTCCTTTCATTTAATTACTTTTTGATTTATTTGTAAATGGCCAATTTTCTAGTAAGATTCTACACTTCTAGCATAATGCACTAGTAGTGTATGTTAGTGGACCTTTTGAGAAGCACTACAGACTCCCTTACCCTAAATATGTTACAATAAAGCTCTATTAAACCAGTAGATGCCTTAAAAAAATGTAACTAATAAGTTACAAGAGTGGGAAAGTGACATACCCACCTTCATAGTTAGGGGAGCCATCTTTGCTATCCTAATTCCTTCTTTCAGGCTTGGAATCAAGATTGGCATGGCCTTGTTGAATAGAATTTATGGATTTCCAATCATAACCCATGTTAACAAGATTTTGATTCCCATGATGGACACCATCCTCACCTCCACCAAGATCAATTCCATAGGGGAAATCATTAGTGCTAACTTGATTCACCAAGTTAGTAGCTCAGACAATAGGCCAGATGTTAACTTTTATATGATGTCTTATCTAGTGGATGCAATAATTGGAACAATTCACTCATCTTTTGAAGAACCTTGGGAACCATTTTTTGAGTATCCTAAGAATAGAATTTATAATGAATTTAAAATTATTCACATCCATAGGTTCAAAAAAACATGACCAAGTTGATAGAGATTTTATACCCTATGGTGTACAAATCCATTTATGTCAAGGATATGCCTAGAGTGTTTGATCATATAATAAGAAATATTGATAATATTGGTAACATATAGATTTAACCAAATTTCACAATCATGAGGATAGAAGGCAAATGATTCCTTCCCATGTATCTTCCTTGATTGGTCTTAGATAAGGTGAGAGAGAAACATATTATAACTTAATTGGTTGATTCCATATATGTCACCTTAAAGAGTGATAAGCAAGGGGTATTCCACCTAACTCCCCTTAGAATTGGTCTAATTTAGTACTCCAGATGGGAACATTTTCAACTAGTGGGAAGAATCAAAACTTCTTACAACTTTAAATGGGCACCCTACAAACCATGGGATCCAAATAAAATGTTAAGGAACCACCTAGATAGAGTCAGATCTAGAGTGAATATTGACTATGGTCATGTTTCATATCCACATGACATAATATTCATCGATGCTTTGAACAACATAAAGGTTCATAAGAGGATGAACAAAGATAATATGCCTCTAGTGGTGGAAAAACATGTATGATATAACCTAGAGACCACAAAAGAAGATGATAAGATAATTGAAACTAACACTAGGTCTCTAAACCTCCTCTAAGACCCCTATCATGGGTTAAAATATAAGAATAGGCTAGTTAATCTAAGAAACCACATGTGGAGGAGAGCCTGAGAATCAACAAATCCCCTCATCAACCTCCCATTCTAGTGGTTACTATTGTCACCAAATATCATAAATTAGAGGAGTTTTTTAAATCCTACTCTAATATTTGAGCATCAGTAGAATACCTCTAGGCTTGTGGGTTTCCTATAATATAGGTAGACCTCTAGGTTTAAGGACTAACTCCCTAGATTGATCTTAAGTGCTTATCACCTAAAATAACTATTTGATTGTGTGAAAAGGGATATAAGTAATATATAAATTAATATAGTCTAAGGGGGTGATACACCAAAAATATATCCACAATACTACTATACTCTTTCACTAAGAGACATGACTTACAACACTAGTCTTAGAATCCTAAATTAATCTAACATTAGTATTTCAAATATGGAGGTAATATGCATGAGACTACTGAAAGTAAGTGAACCAAAGTTCATATTGTAGACACTAAGGGTAATTTTACACTTTAACATAATAAAAACACTATCTACACTCCATATGACTTGTTAGAGTGAGAACTACTTACACCAAACATGAAAGGATAAATAAAAGGCAAAGATATATGTTTATCACTAGACTTCACCATACATCACTTAAAACACTTTTAAAATATTTTTGTAAACTTAAAAAAATATTTAAAATCATATTTAAATTCAAAATACAATATCAACCTAGCAAGGCTTCACCATATCAGGTGTGGAATTTGAATACAAGAGCCAAAATGGCTTGCAATTATAGAATGTGTGAGAGGAGAGAGAAGAATTAATCTCAAAGGTCATAATTACAAGTGTAAATATGAGATACATAGTTAAATATGTATTATAATTAAGTATTAAATATGCCATGAATATTCTCTTTGGACAAATGTCCATCTAAAGCATAAAACTCTCCAAAACTAGCATAGGGTCCTCTCAGTTGCCTTCTTGAAACTGCCTTTATGATTAGGTATCTTTTGACTACTCAAAAATATACTATGGATATTTTAAACCTATGAAATAATAAAGATTGGTTATAAACATGTCATAAAAATCATTATATTTTTCCCTAACTCATAGCCTTATTCTAAACACTTGTTCTCACCATTTGTAGTCATTCATTAGCCCTCTTTCACTCATTCTTCACATTTATCACTAAAAGGAATTTTAGTTTCTAAAGAAAATACATTTAATGGGTGTTATGACACTTTTAAATATTCCCATTTCCTTCCAATCCATGAATTAAACCTTAAAAGGCCCCCTAATTAGACTTCTCATCTCCTCACTTGGAAGTCATTCTCCATTTTCACAATCTACCATAGATTCCCTAAAGTGAATCAATTAGAAAAGATATTTATATGTTTGTATAAGGTGATAAATGGATTTATAGAGCTATAAAAAGTCCAAATTGACCTCCCCAAATTATTCTCACTCTTCAACTTTCCTTTGTACCTGTAAAATACTTAAAATCTTATAAAAAAAGCCTTGTTTTGTATTATTCCATATAGTGCTTGTATAGACCAATAGGTGAGTGAGAAGATTTAGAGAGTATTGATCAGGATGAAAAACACTTACAAAGACAAATTACTCCTTCTGAAATCATTTCCTTTCATGTTTTCCCCATCAGGTTAAAACCAAGGTTTTGGGAGGGTCTTACATGGTTTGGACTCTTAACAATGATTCATAAAACTTTGATGTCCAAACTCTAAACAAATTACACAAAGTAGTGATATACTACCCCCTTAAACTATCCGTATCTCCTTATACTCCCATGTACCTTATTCATATAGGTGCGAGTAAGTAAATTTGGCCTATCAAGCTTGAAAGAGAAATTGGAATACCCCTAAGGTGTTTTTAGGCCAAAAATGACCATTTTATGATGGTTTTATACAATTCATTGAGTCTTACCAATCATTTAATTCCATATTAATTCCTTAAAATAGTTTAGAAATATCACTTATTCCTAGAAGTCAAGGTGGTTATCTTGAGCACTTAAGCCTAGAGTTAAGCCTAATAGGTCTTAACTGTGTCAAATGAGTTGTTGACAACTTTGAGTGGTATGAGTATATGTAGATGCTTCCTCCCACTTTTTCACATTAAAATTAACCTTGCATACCATCAAATAGTGTCTCCAATACTATTTTGTTTCTCTCATTACATGTTTTCTCATTTATTTTATTAGGTGTACAAGGTTTCTTGGTTAGGAGTTTCTCAGATTTGAGACCAAACAAGGGGTATCTCCCATGTTTTCTAGGACAAGATAAGACCATACAATGTTTTTTTGGGTATGAGGACCCTCTCCACCAAAATTTCAAGTTATTTCACCTCTTTATCACCTTCAAACCCTCTAATCTCTCCAAACTAGCACTCAGGACTGACTGTGTAGGTTTTAAGACATGATGAACATTCCATATAGCTCATTATATAAAAAATAAACTATCCATACATGTTTCATTTTGGTTATATATTTCATTAAATTTAATATTTAATGTCTTATTTAAGTAGGAAATGAGTGTAATTTTCCATTCTTTGTATGTGATAAATTATTGATTCTTTATCTTATTATTTGTGTTTAACTTAGATGAAATGACCATAGTTTTGTATAGAAAAATACATCCCTATGGTAGGATCATTTTGAGAATACATCAAAAAGTTTTGACAACCTTTTTTTGAAATATTTTTGAAGATTCGGTGTAGAACACATTAATATCTGAATATCTACTTCTCTAAATATGCTTTGAAGATGCTCCAAAGACACTCTTAAGATGCTTTTAAGACCTGTACAATAGTGCTCTAATTATGTCCAGCTAGATCCTGTAGATCAAGATAGTAACTCCAAATATATCTATTGTATATATACTTTCCATATTTAGATATCTTCTTTTAGACATTATTATTCATAATAATGGTTTAAAATGATTTGGATATATTTGTATTTCTATTTTGTAAACTTGGATATAATTTCTTCAGATTTATGTTAGTTATTTTCAAACTATTATTAGTTGAGTCAATTATAATGCCTTATTATAATCATGGGATTTTATTCCTATATCTCTTATTTTGAATAATTAGATTTGGCTATTTAGATTGCCAAATTTTGTATTCTATGAATAACTATTGAGATGTGATTTAAATACATATCTCCTCATTTTATAGGATTGATCAAAGAAATTAGATAATAGAGAATAGAAACATTCCAATAAATTTTCACATATCTGTAAATGTTCTTTTGATAATGAAATAAATTTTAACATTCCTTGTCATTATTGAGTAAAATTTGATCCTATTCTAAGGAAGGATCAAAGGCCCACTTCTCTCTAAATATTAAGACAAATTGGTATTTTAATTTATAGTTTAAAAACATATTTATTCTAATTAGGTATAATCTATTTTACTGTAAAGTATGATTTCCCTTTTCAATGCAAGTGTGATTTCCTTTTCAAAGAAAAGAGTGAATTTCCTTTTAATGCAAGTGTGTTTCCAATTAAATACAAAGGTTGTTTCAATTCAATTCAAAGTGAGTTTTATTTATGAAATAATGTGTCTTTTAATATTATAGGAATTAAAGTTTGTAACTCATCCTCATATTTAGAATCTATTAGGAAGTGGTTTAAGTGACAATATACAACCTTCTCACATTCTAAAACATCACACTATCCTACCCAACTGGGAAAGTTGAGTGAGGACACCATAATGTCTTATGCAAAATGTTTAAGTTTTGGATGTTGATGGTGTGAAATAAACAATCCTTTAACTAGGAGTGACATAGGAGATCTTCAGTTAGCCAAACCTTTTATATTTACTTTTACCTAATATAAAAACTAGAATATTATTTTTTATCTTTAAGATTTAGACATCACAACTAAGTAAACCCCCCAAAATAGTGAATTATAAACTCAAATATCTAATGGTCTCATTATATATAGACATGGACACTAGCCCTCATATAAAATGACACCAATCCCTTGATTGGTTGAATGAGAGGTATAATGACAACCTATCTTTTTTGGTGTCATTATCGAGGACTCATAAATAAGTGTTAGTGAGATCCTATATTAAGAGTTATATAGGGAAAATTCAAAAACATCCATATCCCAAAAATACAAAAATAAATCCAAGATTCCTTAAATTTATGAATCGCCTAAGAGATTCTCAATAATGGTTTATCTCTAAGGTATCCCAAATAAAAATATAAGAAGAGAGGATCTTATCCTTTTTGGAAAGATCAGGAAGTGAAAGAAAGACATATTAAATCTATATATAAAATTTATTTGATTCCACTCCTGAACAAGGTTCATCCTCACAAATAGATCCTACAAGAATAATCATATTTAGGACATCTTCTTATATAAGGAGAATTGATCCTAATAATCTTATTTTATCCACAATATATATAATAAGATGATCTGATTGCCAACAAAGATACTCCTCCTAAGGTAGACCATAGGAATATAACCCAAGAAGATAACTTAGATTGGATTGATAAACAAAATTGGGAAAAAAATATGGGAGATGAACATGCACATGTAGAAAACCTTGATCACCAACCTTAATAAGACATAAATTTTTCCTATCTAATCAACTTAGGTCTTGATGATATAAATTCCATGAAAAATATCTCACCATCCATTTTGCCTACTCAGAGCTAAATCCTTAGAGGATCCAGGTCACTTCCTCTTGGAATTATAGGTTCTCTACCAAACATATGACTATGCCATAGATAATAAAAAGCTAAAGTTATTTCCATTTAAATTTAAGGATGAAACCATGAGATGGTTCATAGGCCTTGAGGGTAATTCCATAAGCACTTTGGATGAAATTAAAACTACATTTCTGGACTCAGGATTATTGTATACTTAAAGAATAGAAAGAAGACTTTTTCAAGATTAAACAAAATGAAGACAACCTTAGAAGATTACCTTGATAGGTTTATATTTACCCATAAATGGAGTTTTTACCAACTCACTGAGGAGGTCATCAAGATAGTATTTCTTAAAGGCCTAGATGATGATGCACATGATGATTTGAACCTAATGCAAAAGGGTGACATTGATAAGTTAACCTTTAATCAGATTTCAGCATTGTGCACTAACTTCTCTAGGACAAGACCTAGCTTAAGGAAATAAAGGTTAGGAAAATAACATAAATTTGAATAATTAATGAAAGAATTTTCTAATTTAAAGATAAACATGCTAAAAATTTATCAATATATTGTCCTAGATGTAGACTGAAACATGTGGTAAAATATTTCCCTTTAGACAAAATAGAGGTTTTTGGTATTTGTGACCTAGACCATGACACCAAGAATTAAAAACATCTTCTTACCATGATAAACCAAGTAAAAAAAGTATCACATATTTTTGAGAAAATGACATTTATCCAAAGACAAGGAAACCAGTACTCTGAGCCTCAAAATCAATTTGGTCTAAGATTTCTTCCTAATCCATAGATGAAACCATGGGGTATACAAGTCATGCTACCAGTTTAAGGACCGCTAACACAACCATAAACATGAGTTACCTAAGAATTGATGAAATAAATGTGGGGAATTCCTCAAAATACTTCACAACCCTAGGTACCACAACAAAACCAACAACAAACTTGGATATAAAAATCACCACCTCAATTACCAAATCAACAATATCAAACACAAAGAAGGTTTCCTCCATAGTAGGACTTTATGCCTCCACAAAATCAGCCACCACAAATTGAGAAGTAGGTTAACCAACCACAGTTACCTACCCAACTAGTGGTAAATCCTAAGAATAGGCAAAATACAACTATTTATGGATTTTATCAAGAAATTAATGTTGCAAGTGGTTCATTTAAGTGTAATAATGTTTAACTCATATCATGAAAGGTAGTAGGAGATTCACCCATTACATAACTAAAATTCCCAATGATGAGAACATTCCTAAGTCACCTAATAGTCCAAAAACTAAATGAAGATAAGGTAGAAGCCACAACCACACTAACCAAAATCCAAGATCCCCCTATTTTTACATTTCTTGAGAGATTTAAGGAATAAAAACCTAGGGAAGATTCTAAATTGATACATATATTGAAAGAGATGAAGATAAAAATTCCACTATTAAGAGTTGTTAATGATTCCCATGAATTGAATAAAATTATTAAAGGATTATGCATCAAAGCACCAAGAAGATAGAAACAATATCCTAAAACAATTTAGGTAACTATAAAAATTATTGATTTACTAGCATGAAACATACTTGTTCTTAAATATGGATATATTGGCAGCCCTATGATGACTTTGACAATTGGAAACAATTCCATACCAAATGTGCTTATAGATATAGGTACTGACATCAACATAATGAATGTCAATATAGTATAATATTTATCTCTCATATGACTTTAGCATACCACTACAATCTTACAAATATAATATCAATCCACTATTTCCCCTAAAAAAACCATAGAAAATGTGAGTCACCATAGAATCCTAGGAATAACTTATGGATTTCATGATCCTTAAAGTAAACCCAAGAAGGTAGGATATCAAATCATTCTTATAATACCTTGGTTGTTTATAGTTGTATCATGAATTGACAATAGATATGGAAACATGACCATTCTTAATGGAATTCATGCTAAACATATATCTCTCTATCCACCTATTAGAACTTCAATGTGTTTTTTTGAACATATATGGGTGGATCAACCTTAACAAAACTAGACTAGTGTGTTTTCCTTCACCATGGTTACCATAAGATAACACATCCAATATTTTGAGGAACAAATGATAGAATATTTGGACAAAGAAAGCCTAGCTTTGAATTTTGATAGTTTGTCTCTGAAGTTTGAAATCCTAACTCTAAAGATTGATAGCTTAGCTATAAAGACTAGTAACTTAGCTCTAAAGACTTATATCTATCCTCCAAAGATGAAAAATCATGAATGGGAATAATTCAAATACACTAATAAGAATCAATATAATGACATAAGTCCCCCAAATATGTTATCTAGACCACAAGATATTCAACAACCCATAGTTAACTAAGCTTAAAAGGGGTAAAATTCATTTTTATATGATTTTCATTTTCCATTGACCAATATGATCTCCAAAAATGAAATTTTTTATATGGATGTAGCTACACTTCACATGTTACTTTTGCACACATGTCCATTCAATGCTTTGATGAGTGAATATAAATAGTTAAATTTCATTGTTCTAGGTGTAGACACTAGAAAACTACACATAATGGTTCTAGATGTCAAAACACCCCTATATTGGACCATTACCCAACCTCTAGCTATGACCCTGAGTCAATCTAGCTAACTAGCTAAACCCAACTCACTAACCTACCCTTTTAAACTTTAACCTTGATCATCGATGGTCACCTTGATCACTAACTATCACCCTGACTACTAACAATCAGGGCTTCCCCATCTGAATAAAGACAACTTGAGCTATGTACAAGCTAACACATCCAAATTTTAATGGAAAAAAAGCTAACACATCACAAAAACCAACCAAACCTCCTATGGAACCTTATATCTCCATCTCTCTTTTCCTATAAAATGAGGGGAGTAAGAGGTGAAAGAGGATTTAGGAATTAAGTAGTCAACACTCAAATAATAAATCTAGTGTTCAATCATCCATCAACTAGGATATAAAAATATCAAGAGTTGTTTCACTAAGAACTTATTTGTAGGTCTTCCTTCTAGCCAAACAAAAAGAATAACAAAGACCTATTACTCTATCAAAATTTCTCTACAACCAAAGGTACTATTATTTTATTGAAATGGCTTATCGACTTATCTTCAACCATTAGATAATGAACTAAGTACATTTCTTGTTTCAAGTTTTGATTAGTAAGTTTGTAATATCTTTATCTAAACCACACCCTTTTTCTCATTACCCTTTGACCCCCTAATTCCAAATAAACCTTAAGCATCCTACTATATCCATTATGCAACCTTTTTTGAGCATACATATAACCCACAACAACCATCAATAGTTACCTTGACTGCTAGTGACCACCTTCAACCACTGATGGTCATCCAACTATTAACAATCACCTTAACTAGTGATGGTCATCCTAACTACTGATAGTCACTATGGTAAGAAATAATAACAAACTATTTCCACCTACTTACTCCCAACCAAATTCCACTTTCTAACCTTTTGCTTTTTCATAGAGTCCCTACCTATTTATTTAACCTAAATTGACCTATTTATCATTAGTATTGACCTTTTATTTTCTATAATTATTAGAATTTATTTATCAATCATTTATTTCATCTTGCATTTCCTTTCAATATTTTATATCATTTAATGCAATAATTTCATCTTTATTTATTTCAAATTAACTATTCTAAGAGAGTGGATTGATAGCCTCCTATTAAGCTCACACTTCTTGGATCTAATCCACACTAGGCAATCCACCTTTTTATCCATCTAACAACCCCTTTGCTTTATGTCTTTCTTATCCACATGTCATTCTTCCCAAGAAAGAAAGGAGCTCATAAAAATCATTTAGATCTCACATCCACAAGTAAATAGGTTCTTATACCATAGTCATAATTAGTTTCCTACTTATTCCTTTCTTAGAAAATAAACATAAATTAAGAGAAACATTTTGACATGCCCAATGGGACCTCGTAGCATCTAGGTGCCCTTTCCTTCCTTATTCTATGATCATATAAAAAATCAAAATCTATTTTGGGTATAAAATAAACCTTGCATAGATTTATTACTTGCACATTTATCTCATGTATTTAAAATTTAAGGCTAAGTAATTCAATCATAGCTTCAATTCTTTATCAAACACCATACCAAACCACTTAAATCAATCAAAACATCACAATAATTGACATAAGGCCTGATTACATTTTTATCTCCTAGCAGATCACCTTCACCCTTTGGTTATTATTATCACTTGGATTTTCACACTTTGAGGAGATTCCTAAGCTCTCCTCATCTAAGTGGCACAATGGAAACACCTCTAGGCTTGTGAGTAGCCTAAGGATGAGGTGAATCTCTAGATAGGGCTAGCTCCCTTGATGTACCACTTTGGATGACAACTACACCTAAAATTTGGGGGGGAAAGAGAAAGAGAGATAACTAAAATAAAAATATTCTAAGGGAAGTGATACACCAAATAAGATGATTACTTCCAACTAGTTGCATGTTATACATGAAATAAAGGGGCAAATTAAACATACACTTCTCCAATATGCATCTTCTCACATCAATGTTACATTATGAGGCTATGGATGAATGTGAAAATCTAGGAGGACTAGACAAGAGGAATTTAATGTCACTAATGAAAATACTAACTCACTAAATCCTTGACATTTCCTAAAACACTTCACATGACCTACAAGAAGAAGCTTTCCAACTACAAATAGGGTGAAAGAATGAGACAACATGCTAAGGAATTTATAGTCTCCATTAAGAAAGATTCAACATCAAAGTAAAAAACACTTATGAACAGTCATGAAGAGGTAAAAATAAATAATATTATTGATAAAATGGTATGAAAATGATCAAGGTTTCACCATACTTAGGTAGAGCATACATTACAATGGCCAAAATGGCTAGTTCTTACAAAACTTCAGAGAGAGGAGAAGAGAAAAGTCCAAGGGTCATACAAACACATTTCAAGCTAAAAAAATTAGTTAATTGTGAATAATAAGAGGATGTGGGACAAACCATCCAATTTTAGGAATCCCAAGTGTCCATCCAAGACATCAAACTCTTACAAAGTGGCATGAAATTCTGTTAGCTAGTTCACAAACATTGCCTTCATGATTATCCATTTTTGAACATCTCAAAATTAATTAGGGATAGGTATGATGATTTTAACTAAGTGGAATGGTTTAAAACATTCCTCTCCATTCATTTTTTGTAGTCTTGGTCATTTGGAATCATCTGGGAATGAGCCATCATCATCTTGAGTCAAAAAAAATCTTCTTTCATGTACCCTGCACACTTGGCCTAAAATTTGGATTTATTTTTATATTAAAATCCATGTGATGGAGTGTATGAAAATTTTAAATACCCTACATTAATTTATAATCATCATGCACACCTTAAAATCACCCCACTTGAAGTTTTCCACCCTTTTCACTAGCTTGTCCAATATGCCAGTTTTGACTGCCTAAGATGAGAGCTATTTTTTGCACACTTATAAGTTTTTTAAAATAATTAAATTTACATAATTACTTATAAAAATTATTTATATTATTTAAAAACTTCATTTCATCCTTATAATCCTTATAGAACCTACAAAATATAAAAAATGGTAAAAAAATACCCTCTTTTACACCCTATTTGTACAAGTCTGTATAACTAATTTTGATGTTAGTGATCCTAAATAAGTATTATTTAACATAAAATAATAATTCATTCCATTTTGGTGCATCTTGGTGAATTATCTCTCTCATTTCCTCAAACTGGTCTTTGTAAGGGTTTAACAAGGGTTTTAGGCCTGCTTGACCTCTTAAGATTCATTCATAAAGTTATAATGTTGGATTTACAAAAAAATTACACTAATGTGATATTTAGGACCCTTAATAAATTTCCCAAACTCTTTTTTCCTCCATGAAAATCCTCCTAAAATATACAGGCATCTAAAACTAAGCTACCGAGCTTATTTTTATAATTCCTACATGTCTAAGTTATTCTTGAAATAAAAAATAGATTGTTTGCAACATATATAACATAAAAAATATTTATTACCTCTATATTAACCCAAAAAACATGTTCCAGTATGTTTAAATTTATATTTAAGGCTATAAGTGCAAATAGTTCTCTATTTGGCTTTAGTTCTAAGTATGTTCAATAGGCTTGCCTCCAACCTAAACCTGAAAATGTCTTTATTGATGGCTTACCTACTTTAAAATAGATCCTATACATATATAATGTCCCCATAGACATGTTACAATACATTATAAATTTTAATTAGATCTAGAATTGAAACTGGCCCCTTTTTTGGACTCTAGGCATATCCTTGCCTCATGAGCCTATCTACAACCTTAAGAGGTTTAGACCTCTATGTTAAAAATCCCCTTTATTTACTTGGTTTAAATTTTTTTAATAGGTATAATTCCACTTATAACACCTTTAAATATTCATATCACTCCTAGTCCATCATTTCATCTCTTCTCCCCAAAACTACTAATTTATGTATGATCAAAAGCACCCTCTATCTGAGATAAAATAGAGGCTACTTTCCTTATTTTCCTAAGAAAAATGAATTATTTATGGGAATATACAGGTTTTATATTTTTTATATTCCAATTTTTATCCCTTGACCAGGTCAATATGCCCATCAACCTCTGCAAAACTTAAGATAGACAATGCAAAAGGATGATTGTGCACAATATGTTGATGTGTGCTGGTATGCATGATTGGAGATCCTTATTTCTACATGATTTAAATTTTATTAGAGTGTATTAGTGTTAAAAATCCTTAAAAAGGGTTTTATAAGTTATTTTTCACCTTAATCTTCTACAAACCTCTCCATACACCTGTCTAATTTAGATTGTTTATAAAAAAATCCTGACTATGCTTTGTTTTAGACTACACCTGTAGGTTCCTTTGTGTGATTTAGCTTAGGATAGGTGATTATAAACTTCCATTTATTCCCCATTAATAAATTTATACTTGTTTTAACCTAATTTTTCACTTTTACAAGCTCCTCTCTATCACTTTAAACTTCAAACATGCTCACTATTTGTTGAATTCAAGCCCAGTCAATCGTAGGTCAAATGAGATTTTGAAGGAAAGTACAGATCTTAATAACATAGTATACATTTTTATCTTAATAACCTATATACTCATTGATATGCCTTTCACTTAATAAATCTCAAACATACTCTTAAAGTCTGCTCCTTTTCCCTTTAACACCTAGGACTGAGTGCAAAATTTGATGACTAGTTGTTGGTGGATAGTTTTGGAGCTAGGCATGCCTATAAGTGCAAATGAATATTAAAACAATGCATTTCCACATCATCCTAATTATATTCATGTCCATTTGGTACATATTTCACTCTATAATGGCATACAAACATAATAGTGTTCCTTATTTTATCCATATAATACTAATGGTCACTTAAGGGTTTAAACCTATAAAATTCATTGTTTGGTTTTAGTGGTTTTAGGGGAATCTTTAAACCTTATAAAAGTTGACTTACACTAATCCTCCTAACCCCAAACTTTTCCAAGTTATAGTATTTTCTAGAGAATAAAAAATGAGCATAAAAGGATGCATAAAACCACTTGATAACCCTATTGTTTATCCTTGACAAAAAGTGCTAGGACCTTTATTTTGCATTTTTGGGGGAAATGGGCTTGAACAATCATCTAATTTTTTGAAAGTGAGATTCAACCTTGTTTAGCAATCCAACCTTATATATAAGTCTACCATGATATTTTACTCACGTTAATACCTTAAGGATGGTGTTAACACATGTTTTGACCTTTCTATATGGATTTTAAGCTCTTTGCTTAAGGCACCTGTAGGTGGTTATTCCACAATGCAGTCAGTGAAAATGAGGATGAGTAGTAGGCATGTTGGTATAATTTTAATTAGTCCTTATAATTTTTAAAACTTTAAAAATAAAAAATACTTGATTATTAAATATTTTAAACAAGGTTAAAGTCTCCATCTAAGTGCATTTATCTTGTGTAGGTGTTAATGGAGTTATATGCAGGCAAAGGGTAGAATTAGAGTAATATGCATGGGGAAAAGCTTCATGAACAAGCCAAGACTCTTTCCAATTACCCAAATTTTTTATCCTCATTATTATGGTCTTGGAAATAACCTCAAAACCTCCATTTCAACATGATTATCTTCCTTCATGACACTTGTACATGTTCATCAATGGTTGTCTGACTATGAATGTTACATATGATTGTAAACTCATGGAATTACCTTGAATAATGAAGTTTTAAATGTGAAGGGAATAAACATCACATTTAAATAATGTGAATGTTCTTATCAAAACCCTTTGAAACCATAAACAAGCATGAAATTATTGAAAATAGTGAAAAACTACCTATAACTTAGAAAGGTGTATCTTCTTGCAACCTAAGATAATTTAATCATAAAAACATCATGAAACTTGAAATAAAGCATGGATAAAATCTGAAGAGGAATAAAACATTATTTTTCACCAATATGACCAGCTATATTGTACATAAACTCCCAAAATGGAGCAAAACCTATAGGGTAAGACTTGTAGGCATAAAAATATAGTCAACTTCATGAAGATGGTTCATGAATCATAGACTACCAATATTAAAAATATTTATATTTCAATAAATTTATATAATTTTAATTTAACCTCCCCAAAGTTTTTGATGTGAAACCTCTTCTACTAGCCATACCAAGTACAAACTTGAAGACTACTTTTGCTTGCCAAGAAGTGTGAAAAAGGATAAGAATGGTTTTGGGCCAAAAATTGAACTTATAGAGCACTTAAAATGTGAAACCAAGATTGTATAATCTTAATAGACATACCATGATCTTCTCCCACATGGCACACTTCCCCATGGGCCATACAAGTTCTAAACTCACCTTTTTCCCTTAAAAAACTACCCTTTCCTCTTAAGAATCTACCACTCTTTAGTTTTTACATTTTATTGAGACCTATTAGGACACATGTCACATGAAATAATATTTTTTAATCTTCACACTTCTTAATAAATCTATACAAGTCATTGAATGCACCTTTTTTGACCTCAAAATGACCCAAATGACTAAAAGGACTAAAATGACTAAGGACCAAGGATATTATAACATTTAATGACATAAATTAACCTATAAAAACCTTATTTAATCTATATTAGACCCCTAAAACACTTAAAATTCATTTTTTAACCTATAGGGTTCCCAATTTGACCTAAAAGTCAAATTTGGTCAATAAATTGGTGACTCATAGGGTAGTATGCCTGTTAGACTAACTAGATCAATAACCTTATTAGTCTATTTGGATTAGGGAGTCATATGAATTTTGAGACAAAACAAGAGGTATTTTACCATAGTATTTGATCAAAACAAGACAACTAATTACCTCAACCACATAAAATAAAGAACACACATAAAACAAAGTAAACACACTAACAAGACACACATGTGCTCAAAGCACTTAGGAAAAATAGGAATCAAACAACTATATACAACTTAAAAACTAAACATACCTTCCTTTTCAAGTTTTTAAAAGGAAATTTTCTTTCATCATCTTCTTCATGAGATGAAACATGGTACAAAGCATGTTGCTCTTTTGATTGAACACTTAATGGATCAAACCCATTTCTTGGCACTTTAATTGCCATGCTCTCAAGTATAGCATGTTCAAATAGATATATAATGTAAAATTATTCCTCTTGCATGAAAATAGCCTCAAACTTCTCATATGGATCCTCAATTACAAACTCAAATGGCGATTCAATAATGCATACCTTCTTGACCTTTATAGTGCTCTCAATAAGATTGGGCTTCCTCTCAACTGCAATCTCTTCTATCTCATCAAGGAGATTTGAATATTAATCCTAATCTTTGTAATTTTATTCCATGAAATCCTCTTTCTTCACCTTGTCATGTACTTGATTCTCATCTTAGAAAAAATCTTCAAGCCCTTGAAAGAACTCCATTTGTAGTTGCCAATCATCCTTGTCCTCTTTATCATCTAGAACCACTACCTCTTCAATATTCTATTCTTGATGTATGATGTCAAAAAACTAGTGTTATTTAGGCTAAAATTCATATTATTGTGATTAAATATTAGGTTGATGTATTGGGTCATGTTCAAGAACAACATCTTGCACATTAGTCTCAAGAGAGATTTTTAGGGCTACAACCTCTTTGGGAAAGACTTGAAATTATTATCCATCCATAATAGCACATTAATATTCATAATTGATATGATTATCTAATTTTTTTTTAATTATATGTATATTCTTATTAAAGTGATTCAAGATCCTCCATCTCATTCTCATTCATGGTGATGCTAAGACTAGGCATCTTGAAATCATGTGACCTAGCCCAATGAGGCTATCAAGGAGGTAGCCTTTCTTCAAGCAAGAGTTGTGAATTTTACTCAAATGAATAATCTTCTATAGGTTCCCATACCATAGTTACATCAAGGAAAATGGTGATGGGATGAGGATAAAATGAACTAGTTTGTGGAGGTGGAACATAGGGCTCAAAATTAAGCTGAGAATGAAAAGTAAGAGGTTCTTTTGGGTGTTCTTAGGGAAGGGGAGGTAGACCTTAGGTTAATATACCCTATTTATCTTCCTTCATCTTGATAATAATTCATCCACATCTGATTTATCTTGAAAAATTTCTTGATTAGGGGTATATGGGGTGTGTTTAGGCATATGATCTTCTTTGGGCTCTAAACCTTCCATCACACCTTGACTTATCAATCTCATCTTTGACTCTAACTATTTGATTTGATTAGCTAGGTTCTCTTGGAAAAGTATTTATTGAACTTCATATAAATCATCATGATCATAAGGAATATATGAGGGCTAACATCGAACATAAGAAGCTTCTTAAAGAAGGGTGGGAGGGACTTGGAAAGGATAACCTTCATTCTCAACTTCACACTCCTTAACAACTCTTTTATCTTCTTTATTTCCCCATGATTACACTATATTAATATAGCTTAGGATGTTATTATTATATGTATTTTATTTAATAAGGGTGGAAGGTGTTTGTATAGGATCAATATCCTTCTCAACTTCACACTCTTTATCAAGACTTTTCTCCTCTTTCTTTCCCCATGATTCCACAATCTTATTCCAACTTAGAATGTTAGGATTAAAAGTCTCTTTTTGAGGTGGTGGGGATGAAATGTGAGATGAAAATGTGGGATTTATTTCCACTTACTTTTATACTAAGATGGACTGATACATATGCATATTATCCAACTC